>OY992532.1:46048412-46627228 GCA_963921185.1 Dasysyrphus tricinctus | reverse complement strand
TAAAGTTTTCGAGTGAAATTTATGATTGCAGCTATTGAAGCATGAAGATTTTCAATCGATTGATTTTTTAAGTGCTAATAATTGATCATTTACAGATCAATGCACTTTCGATTTTTTTAACCTTCTCTTTTAGTTTTTATTTGCTCTAATGTGCTACAGGGCAAGTATTGGTTTCATGAAGAGAAAAAAAACTCGAGATTTTAGAATGAACGCTATAATGATAAAAAAAAGTCCTAGGAAGTAGTTTCGTAGTGCTTTTGGACGAACAGCAATCTATCTAGCCAAGACTTTGACTTGACACAATGAGATTTAAGTGACCGTCATCTGTTTTTTTTATTTTTAATGCTAAAAAGAAGTACTTGGAACTTGCATTTGTGTGAGAAATAAAAAGTTCTGCGGAAATAAACAATTTTAAAACAAAATTTCACTTTCAAGTTTTAACATTTTAAAAATCAAAAGTAAACCCTTACAAGACTGCCTTTTTTGCCTTGTTATTTCATCTGTCAGTGAGCCAAAGTCTTTGCTGTCACTTTGACACTGGAAATTGTGGAGACATCCTTATTTGACGGCGGCGTTGCCATCAGCATTGGTTGTGTCATTCGGTTTGTATTAGGGTCTATGCCTCGTTACGCTGCCGCACCATCCAGTACACAAAAATGAACATAACATAATCTTAGAGCCTAAGCAAAAACTGTATTTCCTTAAGCATAGTTTACAGTTCCCACGCTAAAAAAAAAATCAAAATTTTCAAAACAATTTTCCACCTATTCTGTGCACCAAATTGAATAACATTAATCCTCCTAGGCCATCGATTGAGTCATTAATGTACCCTTAATTAATCAACTATAAGCCTAGAAAAGGAAAATAAATATTTTTGGATGCAAAAACCATTTGCATACAAATAATTCCTTGAGATTAATATATTTATTTTTTTGGAGCTGTAAGCCAACCATCCAAAAAAAATGTATTCCCCACACTTTTTTTCGCATGCAAAACAATTGCCGGTCCATTATTTTGCATTACATTCCGTGACAGCAATGGTTTTTTTTTCCATGAAACTGTAAACCAACCATGCAAATAATTAATTTTACATTTCACCTCAATTATTTTTGGCATGCGAGAATATTTGCATAGATTTTTTTTTGCGCACGAGAATTGTAAGCTAGTCTCTAGAGGACAAAATTTCGTCTGAGTACATTAAAACGACAGACTGATGGACAAAAAATGGTGTTAACCTCCTGTTCAAGTATTCTCAGTAATCTTTTTCATAATTTAATCAAAATTTTGAGTTCAAATATTTTAACGTATCAGACAATTTCCATGTAGTACCAAAAAAAAAGACTTTCAGACAAAATCTGCAAAAATTATAAGAAATGGCAAAGTTTGAATGACTTTTTCTTGGCCTTTTTAGTATAAAAACTACTTTTTCAATATGTCACACTGAAGCCTCTACCTCTATTCCATTAAAGTATATTTTGAAGTTAGTTGTGCTCCGTAAAAAGTAACGTGCAATATTGAGTAAAATATTTAAAAATCTTTGATCTCTCAATTTTATTTTTGGTTTTTGTTAACTTTTCCTGCTTAATTTATTTTAATAATTTTTTTGAAACCATATCCATTTCGATACAAAAAAAAAAACAATTTTACACTACAAACTATAAATTCCAAAAAAAATTGTGCTGTATTTTTCCCAATTTGTGCTGCCTTGTGCCATAAATATAAAAAAAAACTCGCAAAATTAGCTAATTTTACGGAAGGAATTTTTGGAAACTTTGAAATTTCTTAAAAATCATAGTCCTGCTATTTTGTACTCAATGTGTGCTGCCATGTCCTGAAATTATTAAAAAAAAATTGCATAATTACAACCTTTATGGCCAAAAAAAATTTTTTCGAAGCTTGATGACCCATTTACAATTTTCAAAAAAAAATCTGTGCTGCCTTTTACTGTAAATACCACATTGAAAATTGTTTATTTGTTGATTTTGTGCCCATCATTCGTTCATTCAAATGCAAGTTCTAGTATAAACCGTTAAAAACTTCATTTAAAAAAAATTAATTTCCAATATTGTTTTCGAAATGTTAAGTTACAAATTGTCAGCATTGAGCGAAAAGCAGCTAACTCCTATTTTGCATTTTTTACAAAACAAAATATTAAAAAAAAAAGCTTTTCACTTTGAGCCGACGAAATTTGTATTTTGTTTAAATTTAAAAAAAGCATTTTTTGCAAAATTTTTATTTTCAATATTTTTTAAACTTTCAAATAACTTCTATATAAATTTTGCATTTTGCCGTTTACAAAAAAGTAGAAAATCATAAAAACTGTCTAAAACAAATACCAGTTCCATTTAACAGTTTTTGAAGAATCTTTTTTAATTCTTTTTGAATTTTTTATCAAAATCATGAAATTCACACTTGAGATGGTTACATTTTTTTAGATTATAGGCCGGAAACAGTTATAACATTTAGCCAAATACAAAACGTATATAAACGTATACGCATTTATAGTAAAATTTTTGTTTTAAGAGTAAGAAAGTGAGAGTGTACATGGGTAAGCTCCCTTACGGCTGCAAGGCTAATTAAATATCTTTCAAAAATAAAAGCTTTTTGGTGCGAAAAGGTTTTCTTAAAAATACTTGAAGACAACGCTCATCCATTAAAATCAGTATATTTTTGTGGTATGAAATAATTTTCTCTTTGATTTTTTATTGATTTTTTTGATTTGATTCAATTGTGAAAAGTTTCATCTTTTCATTTATCCCACTTCTGATTAAAATAAAGACAAAACTCAGTATTGTGTGTGTTATGAAATACTATTATTACTTTCACACTTAAACATTTTAAAAATTTTCTTAAGTGATATTGTAGTTAGGTGCCAAAAAACCCTACAAGTTAAGTGAAATTGTTTTATTCATTAATAAATATGTATGTATAAACAAAAAATCTTTACATTGCTTTTAAAAAATATCACTAAAAAAACAAACAAAAATATAAATTCACATCAATTTTACTATTTAAGAATCACAGTATTATTTGCATCTTGTGTGTATTTTGCTTTTAAATTTTTATTTCGCATTTAAAAATTTTAGTTTTGTTTTGTATTTTGTTTTGATTAAATTGCATTCAGAGCAAAAAAAAAAATAAACCAAAAATCAAAATCAACGCAAACGTCTTATGGCTATTTGTGTGTGCGTGTTTTGTTGTTTAGCAAATTATATTTTAAAAAAAATAAAATTTTGTATTCTCCATCACCATTTTCAATTTCACACTTCGTGTGTTGTTTTTTTCATATTTGATCCCTGAAACACATAAAAACTTATCGCTATAATGCACTATTGATTGAAACAGTTCAACAGGACTTATATGCGTTACATAAAATGCTGCCATAATGTTTTATGTCACGTTTCGTAAACACTTACATAGTATGTCGCATTAGCACTTGTCATTAGCATGTGCAAACTAAAATACAAAAATTGATTCGCGGAAATGATCATTGCCATAAAAATTAATTTTTTGGTGACAAAATATTAGTTTTCATCATTATTTGTCTCTTTTCAATTGAATGACGTACTTCTTAAGTTAATGACTTCAAAATCTACAATGTCTACAAAGTGACGCCATAAATCGAAGTTACATACGTTAACTTATTTTTAACGTCATTTGACGACTGCAAAAAAATGATCTTCATTACATTTTACTGCCTGAACAGAATAGAGTGCTGCAGTTACTGGAACTGGCATGGAACGATAAATTGCTTCCATCGAAATGACATCGATTTTTGTTGTCTGTCATCTGTCATTTTTAAGTACAAAATGAAGATCGAAGATTAAAATACTTTCTTAAGTTTAAAGTTACACAAAAGTTTTTAATTTTCACTGAATAGTCAATGAGAAATAACATATTTACGCTGAATTTATACAAGTGACGAATTGCCATTATTCTATCATTTTATGTCACGTTTCATACCATAAATACTATCATGGTAACTAGTGCCTAAATTATTTTCTTACGGACATACATACATATCTCTCATACTTAAGACTAAACAGAGCAAGTTTTTACTGTCTCAATAAAGTGACAGCAGATTTTTTGACATTCAGTGTTAAGGTGACCATCATTTCAATGACAAGTGTAAATCCGACATTAGTTAGTGTTCATAATTCAATAAGTCATTATCATGAGTTTTCTTCTAGCTGTGTCATAATCGTTAGCTATAGAAATAGATAAGAAAAGAACAATCTTTTCCAACATTTTGTCCTGTCCGAACTTCAACTATAACTTCTTCTATGAAAATGCAATTTATTATAAAGGAAGCTAAACATTACATCTATATACTCACTGTTTTCTCTTCACTCCCATTTTATAGTGCAAAAATCATTCAACAAACAACAACAGCAAAATAAAAAAAAGGAGCAAATTTTCAAATTTCATTGCAAATCACTGATTTTCAATCTTAATAAACAAACATTATATTTTTTTTTTTGTTTACAGGTTCTTTACGATGGTAAACTATCAAATGCCATCGTCTTCATGTATAACCCAGTAGCCACGGATGGTCAACTGTGTTTACAATCATCCCCAAAAGGAAATGTTTCATATTTTGTACATACACCGCATGCTCTTATGTTGCAGGTGAGTTTTTCATTTTTCAAAAGAATAAATGCATATACCTAACAATACGCGAACTATGACCTGACCTAAACCAGTATATCAACATTGAATAATGACAGAACATAAAGTGTACTTTAGTAGGTATGAGTAGGTACTCGTTTCAAAGTTTGTTTAAAAAAACAAATCGAAATCGATTCAAAAGGAGTGAAAATTCCTCCTGTTTCTCTTGGTAATACTATAGATATTGAAGTCAGGATAGAATATGAAGATGAATATCACCAGAACAGTTGTAGGTAGTTAGTTTTGTTTAAAAATTTCAAAAAATTTATACCATTTATTGCTTTATGAGTCTCGAAAACTGAAATGAAAATATTTAAAGAAATAATCAAAATATGAGTTTTTTATCAAAATTTTGTGTAAATTCAATTTGCATGGTTAATTAGACCAGTTTTTGCCAATTAAAAAAGAACTTACAAATTTGTTTAAAGTGCTTTTTCAACTATTCAATCCCTTGTTGAGTCTAGTATTATATCACTCAAACACTTAAAATACGTTGTTTATACCAGTCGTAAGCATATTGAAATTGAGTGTCTGCAAGAACTTCAATGATTTCAAGTGCAATTTCAGTGGAAAGAATAACTTTAGACAACGGTAACTTACAAGCTAAGCATATTTAACCAGTTTATACCAATCAGCAAATAAATAGAGAAATATAATATGGTACAGTCCATATCCATACATTCGTCTTCTATGACTAAATTGTGAAGGTTCATAAATATGATTATCTAAATAATCAAAAAAGAGGTATAAATATTTTCTATTTGCAAAACTATCCATAATAGTTTATACCAGTCAGGCACCAACATTGAAAATATTTGTTGTTTTACGAAAATTGTTAATGATATCTAAACAAAACTAAAAATTAAAAAAAAACACATCTTCAAATCAATTCAAATAATATTATTCGGAATGTGCATTAGTCCAGTTCTTGTAAATCAATATAAGAGAAAACATCAAAGTATTTGTTTTTTTTTTACAAAATTATTCTTCAAAATAGTCTTTGAAAATTCTCTCTTTAATGCCAGTCAATGGGAAAGAAACACAAATCAGTTCAAAGTTGAGCCTACTATTATATCAGTCAAACAAAATGCATGAAATGTATTGAATTTTTACAGCTGACACGTTCTGAGGTAAATTTGTTGTTTATACCAATTGTTAACATTTCGACTTTGAGCGTCTGCCGGCACTTCAACGACTTTCAAGTGCAATTTTCATGTAAAGATTAACTTCCACTAATACAATCGATGTGTTTTTAACCAATTTATACCAATCAAAAAATAATTTTACAAATATGGCGTTAACTGTACACCTATTTTCTGGTTAATTTTTACTAAAGTGAGAAGATTAATATGAAACAAGAAGTAGAAATATTTGATATAAGACATTTGCGAACAAATAATTTTTTATACCAGTCACGTTTTAACGTTGAAAATCTTAATTGTTTTACAAAAATTCTTACTGATATCAAAATTAAACTATAAAAATCACTTTGGTACTTTAAATCTTCAAATCAATTTAAATTTTATACACAGTGTACATTAGACCAGTTCATGTCAATCAATAGGGAAATGAAAACAAAATTGATTAATTTTCTATTCATTTCATTTCAATATTCAGTCTAAGATTTTATTTCAACAGCTTTTGTCTATTGGGTGCATTTTTTATTTATACCAATCAGCATTTCAGGGAATTTCAACTGCAAGCTCTATAGAAGCAAAAACTTCTACTGTTGGAATATTAAAAATATATTTACTCTCTACAACTGACATAAAGCAATCCAGTTGTCTTTTTTATACCAGTCAAAAACACATATAAATATGCATCTCCAAGCATTTCCACGACTTTCAAGATAAAGTTACAAGGCATCAATAAATTCCCATGCTGCTTATAGGATATATAGACCAATATTATAAATACTGTACATAATACCTACTATTAACAAGGAAGTGCAGATTGATATAGCAAAATTTGACGATTTTTACGCAAAAAAGTATGTTCTTTTACCAGTCAGGCACAAATAGCGAAAAACCTAAAACCTGGTCTTACTAAAATTGTTGGTGAAATATTAAAAATTAAAAGATAAACACATAAATAAATTGCACTTAAAATTATGTGTATCTTTCATAAATCATTTCATTCTTGCTTTGTGAAAAGAATAAAATAAAAGAGTATATGCACGATGCACTCAACTGGTATAAATCAAAATTATTCAACGATCTTTTTTGAGAAAATACACACAATAAACAATGCTTATCGTATGATAACTACCTAATTGGTATAATGACAAACGCTATTTTGATTCATTTAACAGATAAACTAATACTTAGGCTATTTTTAAATAAAATTAAATTTATAAACATAAATTTTAAGAAGGTCTCTCTCTGTATAATATTTAATAAAATGCTCACCGTAGAGGTTTCAAAAAAAAAAAAATAACTACGAAAACAATTATACCAGATTTATACCAAAAGATCAGTTTCTTTTAATTTTCTGCACATATTAATTTTATCCAACTGGTGAATTCCACCTTCTCACCAAACATGCTAGTAATACCATAAAATATTGTCTCGTTATCCCGAAAAGAAAAAACATTACAAAAAAAAAAAAACAAAAGAGTCAAGAAGGATGTGTGTATTCTCCCATTTTATTTATTGATACACGAATGCAGTAATAATCTTTACTGCACCAAAACATGAACGAACAACATCAAATTTATGACACTTTTGCACACTCTGGTGCAGTTCGAGTAGCAGTGCAGTAATTCTAATATTTTTTCTTCTTTTTCTTATATCTTATTTTCTCTATCCATGATCCTGTATTTATGTATAACTTTATGTTGGAACGAATCCTTTTCTATTCTTGGAGCAGGATGTTAAGGCTGTTGTAACACACTCGATACACTGTACGTTGAATTCCATTGGGGGTATTCAAGTACTGTTTCCATTATTCTCACAACTTGATATGGCACATGAAGGATGTAGTGATGTGAAGCGTGATCCCACGTTATGGTAAGTGTATTCCTAGAGACTCCTATACGTTTTCTTCTTCTTTTTTTTTTTAAAGTATTATTTCTTCTTTCTATTTAATATATTTGTTATTTTCTTATGAATAATAACTGTACCTGTTTGTATATTATTATTTACAGTTCAAAACTATTGGGTTTTATATGTGAATTGGTGGAAACATCACAAACTGTACAACAACATATGATACAAAATCGAGGATTTCTGGTGATTTCATTTATGTTACAGCGATCGTCAAGGGAACATTTGACGCTAGAAGTTTTGGGTTCATTTTTGAATTTGACAAAATATCTAGTGACGTGTTTGTCGGCGAATAGTAATTTGCTTCTTAAGCAGGTAAGTGAAATGATATCAAATGAAACAACGATGACGTTGGAAATATTTTTTTTTATATAAATTGCTTGGTTGTAAGAAAATGAGGAAATAAAAAATGGTATTCCACAAAGTGGTTACATGAGAACTGAACTTTTTTAGTTGATTGAAGTTCCATATGTTCTTAGTTAGTTTTATCCAAAAAATTTAATTTAAAAAACAACAACAAGATGAATATAAACCTTTTGTTATAATTTAAAGGCAAGGTCAATTTTGTAATACCGAATTATTATTGGTGTAAATCTTAAACAAAAAACATTTTATACGTACAAAACTCGTAGTTTGACAATGGCACAGCTTATGTTTATGATTGAAGAATAAGACAGAGGTGTGGGCTCGATCCCATTTAAGATAGCATTCTTTCGTATTCTAGGCTTTAATTGACGCCAGCGCTTGAATTCAACATAAAATAGCTACAAATCTAATCTTCAGTCCAAAATCCTTCCAAAATATTTTCCTATCCATTTAGTCTTCTAACTTTTGTCTTATGATCAAGGTTACATCTGAAAGGCCCTCAGAGCTTATTTCTTCATAGTGGGTAAAATCTGTATATCTAAAAAGGAGTTTCACAGGACACGGGGTTTGATTAAATAGCACTTATCAACCTAAATCAGCTGATCAGTAGCTTGGATAGTTAACAACCCAGACCATTGATTCATTGATTAATGTATAATCTTAATCAGTAACTAGCGATATAATATTCTATGGAGTCTGGTCAAAACAGCATAAGTCCATTTTTTTCAAAATTGAGTTATGAATGCAGAACGACACACAAAAAAATCTAGCTTCGTTTGGTCTTAACAGCTTAAGTTTAAGTAAACCGATTCACAAGATATTCTATGGCCCTAACAACACTTCGCTTTTGATTTTTATATTATGTTTGGCCAAAACGACACAACTCCACTTGTGTTGTTTTAACCGAACAAGAATTTTCAATTTTTCAAATAAAAGTCTGGTCAAAATAACATAACTCCATTGCTTTTATTTCGTAAGTAAAGTTAAATGCTTGCTGTTTAGTAACGACGCACGGTTTATTTTCAAATACCAATCATTTTGTTACAAAGGGAGCCGAGTGTTCCTATGTGCAAAATATCTGTGAAACGAATTAGTGACGAAAAGTAAGAGATAATAGGTATGCCAAGTTCAAAGTTTTAGTTGAGTTATATCGAAATAACTCCAAGACGTGAAAAGAATTTTTATTTAATATTCACTGACTAAAATTTGCTAGGTTTACTCGTCAAAGCCTTTTAAACTGTGGGTAATTAAGCAATAAAAATTAAACCTGCCAAACTTTTGAGTGATTGGACATGGTCCATGTAATATAATACAAATTTGGGGAAAATGGGCGGATAAATGAAAAACCTCAAATTTTCCATTTTTTCAAAGATTTCAATATTCTACATTGGATGTCAGGAAGTGCACCATAATTTTTATGATCCGTCAGTGAGTGAGTAATGAATCAGTAAGTTACGCTTTCAGTTATTTTTTAAGTACTGTATCTCAGAAACCACTAATTCTAAGAAGTTGAAATTCAGTGATGCACCTAAACTTGACTAGGGCCGTTTTCAAAAACGTCAAATCAAAATCAGTTTGATCGTCATTTTTTGACGCAGAAGTTGCTATCGTCAAATATGCAAAAGTGTTTTGATCAAAGTCGGTCAATATCCTTGGAAATGCATTTGAAGCTTTCGAATAAGCTATCTGGCTTTTCAATATAAAGTTCGTCAACTTAATTTTGTTGTTGCACAGGTGCAGCACTGATGATGTTTTTGAATCTGACTTTAGCAAGCTACACTATCGAACACAATATTATTGCAGTAAAATTTGTTTTCTCGTTTTCGAACATGCAGTTTGCATGCATGTGTTTTTGACGCAGTTGACATCACCTATACGGCCTAGTTTAGCCAATATTTAGAATTGGAATCATCTGACTTTATTGGTATACTGGATGAAGTTGTTGTTGGCAAAAAAGACGACAATGGAAACAAGTTTGGTTTTTAAACGATATTTAAAAACAAATACCCGATAATTATTTTTCAAACAACGTTAAATGTAGAGACAAATTTCCGATGTGGTAAATTTCACAAAACAGGTAGAAATTCATCGATTTTTGCAACAAAAAACGTCATACCACCAGCACCGATTGGTATCCGAAGAAAAATATGATATAATTTCTCTTATATGCCGTTGATTCCAACAATTTTCCTAAATTTATTCAAAAACTCTTAATCAAAGGAGAGAGTAGATTATAAAGATCCTGATCCAATTGATTCTTCTGATGAAAAATATTAGTTCCATCAAAAAAGTACAAACCACTAAATTGAATACTGTGAAAACTCCATTATTCGTTTCTGTTTTTGAATACTGTTTTTGCAATTAAAGTTAAATGAATTAGTTTATCTATACAACAACTTAATATTTATACAAATTATTTCAGTACGGGTCTTATCTCCACCCATTAAAAGAAACCGTTTGGTCAAAACAACATATCTCCCTTAAAACATACATAGAAACATAAATTATGAAATATGTTATTATTTCTGTGTAAATACCATCATTTATAGAAATACTGCATTACAATATTTTTGAAATAACAAAAACCGGATTTAGAGGAAATTTTTAAACTTTAAAATGCATTTTTCTCAAAACTAAGATTTTGGACTTATGTTGTTTTGATCAGACTCCATTATGGCCTGAATAAACTGGAATTAAGTGATTTAGACACGTTCCTTATTTACCTACGCTAAGGGATTAAACATAAAATATAGAAAATCATTAATAAAGTTCAAATTGCTTGGAGTTTCTGTAACCGTGGATGTGATGTTATAAACATAAAGTTGTTAGTTTTTGAACTCGTCACCCTACAACTTTAATTAAGTAAAAAGTTTTTGACAAATATTTCACGTTCACAATTTTCAAAATCATGTAAGCTAAATAAATTTCAAAAATTTTAATACATTGTTACCCTGTTATAATTAATAATTCATGGGTTGGCTACGAAATCTCGCAAATCAAAATGTCGCATTCGAAATCTCGCGTAACGAAATCTCGCGCGAGATTTTAATTTGCGAGATTTTGATTAAAAAAATGTATTTGTTGCAATGCAATTCAATTTTGCGAGATATCCTACCTACTGCAAAATATATAATCCAGTGTCTGGCTACTTTTAGACCACACTGTTATTTATTAATTTGAGCTTTTGATTTTTCAATATTATTGTTTTCAAAAGAACAAGAAGGAGAGAGAACATAGAGATGGTATATCCAGATGTAAAGTGTCATGTGCAGATCGCATTACTCGTATTTGGCCTTGAACCAGAAAATACTTTTCGTTCCATTATAAACGCGTAAAAGACAACCAAAATGATTATAGAGGTTATTAACAGTAATAAATAAAGAATGTACAAATTTTTTTATTTTTATTAAAATTTTTATTTATTAGTTGGAAAGAAAAATTATCCAAAGTGCTCTTGGGTGTGCGATTCGTTGCTTTGAAATTTGAAGTTGCGAGATTTTGATTTGCGAGATTTTAAATTGCGAGATTTTGGTTGAAATTTGCGAGATTTTTAGGTTCAAGATTTAAATGCGAGATTGTAAAAAGCGAGATTTTGTAATTGCGAGATTATGAAAAACAAGATTTTTAATTTGCGAGATTTCGTTATTCGAGATTTTTAAAAAAATGCGAGATTTCGTTATTTGAGATTTTGGTTTGCGGGATATCGTAGCGCTCCCATAATTCACATGTAAAATATACCACAAAATGAAAAAAAAAAAAAAAAAATTAAAGAAATTCCATTAAATTAAGTCAGAATTTTAAAATTTACTTTTTAATTCAAAAATATTGTATTATTTTAAATTTAAAAAAATGTCTACCAATTTTTATCCTCGTTTTCTTGCAACCACTCAAATAATAAATATATACAAAAAGTTCCACAAAATGAAAAACAAAAACGCATGTTAATCTTTGTTTAAAAAAAACATAAAAATAAAATAAACCTACCTAAATTGTTTAATGTTAAAGTTAAAATTTTTTAATTAAATTCAGATTTGAAATGCATGACAGTTATTGTTAAAATTTTATGAAATGTTTGTTTCCTATATTATACTAAAAGTTCAATTTTATTTTTTATTCAAAAGAATGTCAAAATCTATATGTATTAGTTTTATTTTATATTTTATTATACTTTTATTACAGTTAAAATTGGGCTTTCGCTTGAAATATAAACGAGTAAAGGTCTAACTACTTTATATCTTTTTTAGAGTTTGTTTGATAAGACTATAGAAAATAATTGAGAAATTTTTGAACTTGTTTTTTTTTTTTTTAAGTGTGATGGTGAAAAATTTATTTTTGTTTATCATTAAAGTTCATTCACTTTTAAAATAGAGAAACAAAAAAATATGGTCGACATATTAGGATTTAAATTTAAATTAAAGCAAAATCAGGGTGATAAAGGGTCATAAATTCGAGAAAAATAGGTAGATTAAATATTTGTTGATTTAGTAAGTTTCGATTCTAGTTTTGAACTAGTCCTCAGGGTGAATTCGGCATTAGTCTCTATATATCACCTGTATATAAATAAGGTAGATGTCCTTATTATAGTTTTTATTTTTTTTTATTCCACGTTGGATAGGAATCAATTGGCTCAGAATAAAAGAAATCTTATTTTTTTTTTTTTTCAATTTTAATTCTTCCTCTTCGTTCGTAATTATTTTTTACCAGATTAACAAATTCTAAGTTTAGACTGATTCTTAAAAAATTAAGTCTTTTTTTTTCTAATTTGGTTTGTTTTTGAGAAAAATTTTTCAGACTAAACATTTTATTAATTTATTAAAAAAATAAATAAGGAATAATTTAAGTACTGCTGGTAATGTTTAGTAATTTTGTTTACCAGTTTGTGTTACTTTTTTCCCCCCTAAACGGGAAAATATACAACAATTTTTTTACAATTTTTTTTCTGTTTTGAAGCTCTTGCTTCATTTTATATGAAATCACTCTTTGTCTCTACAATTTTCTTATTAAATGTCAAAGTAGGGTGACAAAGAGAGCAAAATAAAAATCTGAACAAATAATCAGAGAATAATAAAATCTGAATAAAATACAATATTTCAAATCGAATGACGGCAAAATAATATCCAATTTAGTTACACTCTAATGAATAGTGTGTAGGTTTTAGGTACCTTAACTCTAGTATTTTTCGTGGAATGTCATTAAAATTTGATTTACTTATTGATGTTGCATCAAAATGTGTGTTTTTTTTTAATTATGAGTGTTAACCAATCAGAAGTAGATACTTTAACTATAATTTTTGGTTTAAACTTTCAAAAAAAAAAAAAATAACCATTTTTTCCCTCTTTTAAACTTTCTTCTTCTCCTTTTTTTACTACTAAAAAAAAAGTTCTATCAGGTGAATAAACTCCCCCTGTTATGATTGTGTCTATGTTAAATTTTTATTTTTGTTTCCAATACAAAAAAAAAGTTTTGTTTATTCTTAAATGTTGCTTACCTTCGGAATTGTGTTTTATTTTTACTTAAAGTTTCACATGGGCTGATCTCATTATCTATAGCTACAATTTATAGTATTTTAAAATCAAAAATGCCAGTTTTCTTTATTAAAACTGCTTCTGTTTAAATTTTAAAAGTATCAGCAAATTAAATAACTTCATTTACATTTAATACGGCCGTATGTGTTAGTGTTTCAAAAACCATATTATTATTTTATGTCGCAGTGCTAATCGTTTTGGCCCCGAAAAACGAACATTTTCGAAAATTGATTATTTTTGAAGTCTCTGTTTTTTTATTGAGGCCTCGTATCGAAAAAAGCCTGATATAAGTTCTTATAGAGAATATTGTTGTCTATAAAATGAGTGTAAATTATTTTTCAAAAACTTCACCAATTAAGAAAAAACCCAAAATACCGTTAGTTTTGACTTTCTTGTATATAAAAATACCGTTTTAATGACCGCTAAAAGAAAAATAAACTTTCATGTTTTCTCTTAAAAGGTAAAACAACCTAAAAACTGTGTTGAAATAAATTTTTTAACATTTACCGTTTAAGAGTGGTAAGCGAAAAATCTTTATTTTCGATACTTTACCTTTTTGGATAAGCAATATCTTATTACCTACTACTCACTAGTATGGAAAAAAGTGTTTTAATATTTTTTGTAGATTACATTACAATAAATAAACTAAGCATAAATTTTGTAAGACAACTTTAGATTACATTTTTCAAATAATTATATCTTTAAAATTATCACTCTTAGTGAAATAAATATTTTTTTTTGTATAGAAGGTAACTTAATGCACTAACTTTGCATACAAACAAATGTTTTCGATAACACTCACCATTCCATTCGAAATCTTTACTTGGAATTTTCCGGTAGTGAAAGTACATTTTTCCTGGGCTCCTAGAAGTACCGATGCATGGGAGCATTAATTTTGTTCATGTTATCCGAATCGAAACAGATATATAGACCTGTACTGACGACGGACAATGCATTTGACATTAAACATACGCCTGGCAATGTGAAATTTGCCTCATTAACTCAATCAAATGATGAAGTAGGGTTTGACGGCGGAGGGTCTAGAGGTGGGTCTGGAACTGGAGCAGAACAAAGGAACAACTATTTTATTTATATAAATTTCATAGACATTTTTTTGGTGGTGGGCCTGATGGAGTAGGGTCTAAACGAAATATGTTCTGGAGGTGCGTCTGGAACTAGATCAAAAGGACATCTTTTGCTTTTTATTAAAACTTTCTTAGATTTCTTTTGGTTTTGGGTCTGATTAGGGCAGACAACAATACCAAACCAAACGATATCTACTTTTCATTTCAAGTATCATCGTTAAAAGTTTCAGTCTCGTCTCGGTATCGGTCTCAGTATCGGTCTCGGTATCGGTCTCGGTATCGTATATGTCAGTGTCGTCTCGTATAAAAAGGCCTCGTCTCGGTTATGGTATCGGTTTTTTCTAAGTGTCGTACTGATATCAGTCTAAAAATAAATAAAAAAATCACTACTTGGTTACATGTCTTTGGCCTTGTAGTTAGATTTAATAAAAAAATAATTATAGAAAAATATGCGTTATGAAATTAGACATCTTTTTTAACTAAATATTTTTTTGATCACTATCATTGGGGAAGCAATTTTTGTCTTGATTCCATCAAACCCTTGCCATAGGTTGCCACCTTATTGATCTAAGGAGTGAATTCTTTTTTAACGAAAAATATCCGTAATTTTTAAATTTATCGATAAAATAAAAATACATTTCTAACAAGAAGAGTAGGTTCTACAAATTTGAATACATGGAACTTCTTCAAGTTTTATTTATTTAACGAGTTATAACCAATTATAAGCAAACAAAATGGAGTTCACACTTTTTTAGTCAAAATTTTTCTTTTCTCAGTATCACGCGAAAATTTATTTCAAAAGTTCTCATAGACACTATATCCTACAATTTTACTCTTAACATTTTCTGTTTATAAGCAATTGTTTACCAACTGTATTCCCTGAAAAGTATCCACATTCCACACATCATCATATTTATAAGTGCCTTAAAAGTGTGAGTGGGTTTTTTCTCAATATGGAAACGGGGAACACATTTTGTATTTTTAAAGTTCGTTGAAGTATCTATAGGTACTATAAGGATAGCTTAAATCCAAATTTTCGACCATCAATCCATAACAATGTGGCCAATATCTTCAATTGAAGTGAACCCGTTTCTTACAAATAAATTACTTTTATTATTAATTAATTAATTGACAAAAAGAATAAGTTCTACAAATTTGTTATGTAGTATTTGTTCATGTTTTGTGTACTTAATGAGCTATAACCAATTATAAACAAAAATAGATCTCACATTTTTATTCAATCTTTGTTCAGTGCTACATAAAAATGTTCTCTTAAAAGTTCTTTAAAAATCGTTAATTTTCAGTTTTATCTTATTTTTACTTGCGATTATAGGTACTATAAGGCAAGTTTTGGATTCGTGCAAAAAAAAAACTTTGAGATAACAATCAAACATGATATTACGATGATAGAGAACACCAAAAAAGTGGGTGGCACAATTCTGTCTGTCTGTCTGTTCGTCCACAGCCTAAGCGGCTCGATCGATTTTCTTCAAACTTGGTACATAGTGGTTTTTGGTGATTCTGCCGACACGTTTATTTCATTTTTTTTTAGAACCAAAAATAACGGTACCTGCCATACAATTTTTTTTTGGCAAATTTACATAATCGTATTTTTCTCAAAAACGGCTCGACAACTTTTCTTAAAAAAAATTCAATACATTTATTTTAGTAAAGGCTTTCTTTGTGTGGAAAATCATTTTTCAAAAATGTTAATAACCATTTTTGAAAAATGACCTCCCAAGGAACCATTTTTTTAATTTTTGATTTTCTTCAAAATGGTATGACCGACTTCAATTATTTTTTTTATACAGAAGCTTCCAAGAAATGTTAATAGTTTTGTATACCAACATTTTTGAAAAAATATTTTTTGGATTTTTAAAAAATATTTCAAAATTTTTGTTGGCAAATTAAATATTTCGAAAGCGGCATCATAGATTTTTTTGAAACTCGATATTTAAGACTTTTTTAGTACTTTCTAAAATATTTTTAGAAAAATTTACATTTTTGAAAAAATAACGGTACCTTCCATATAAAATTAAAAAACCGAAAAATAAAATATTTTTTTGCTTGAAAACGACTCCTACGATTTTGATTAAACTTTTTTCGTATACTAAAATTAGTACGGTCTATTATCAACAATTATAAAATTTAACACATAGCAACTATTAGTAGTACCTGTCATAGAACGTATTTTTTATTTTGAGATTTCTCGTTATCAGCTTAACGGATTTAGATGAATATTTTCGTATACAAATTTCAAATAAAATTAAATAGTATTGCATATCAAAATTTTCAAAAAAAAAGTTTTTGGATTTTTAAAAAAAGTTTCAAACTTTTTTTTTGAAAATTCGATATCTCAAAAACGGGTAAACAATTTTTTTTCAAATTTTGTTTTTATATACAAAGAAATATATAGTTTAAGTCTGCATACCAAAATTTGTTCTTAAAAATGTTTTAAGAATTTTATATATAAAAAATTAATTAAAAAAAAAACCGCTCCAACGATTTTAAATTTTTTTTCCCATACAATCATATTCCATCATGGATTAAGATGGCATACTTTTTTTTCACCTCAAACTGTCAAAAAAGTTGTTTTAGCCAATTTATATGTCGTATTTCATGCTTCTCTACATTTTTCTCTCATAATTTCCGTGTTTGTATACTTATACAATTTTCTTAAACTCGCAGTGTCTTGAACATAAGAAAAAGTACGTGCGACCGAGTCGTGCATTTTATTTTTTACTGTTTGACAGTTGTTTACTTTCAATTTTCTCTTATAAGCTGCTATCCAAAAAAAATTATATGTGACTTCTCTGCGCAAAATGATATATGAAGATTCGATTGATCAAAAATAGAGGGTGATAGTCCACATCATTTCTAATGATTTCCGATTTTTAAACCCATCCGTTAAAAATATAAAAGTCCAGTAGGTACCTGAAAAAAAATGATCGAAAAATTGCGATTTTAAAACAAGTTTTGTGCCAAAAAATAACTCATCCGTTAAAAATTCCTCAAACATGGGAAAAATAATTTTGTCTTACCTTTCCAAATATATAAAATTTTCTAACATAAAGTAACATCCTGATCAAATGCAAATTATTTCTTAGCCATTTACTTTCCCATTTTTGACTTTTAAACGTTCATCTCCATTCCATTATTTTTCCGAATTTTTCATTACAGCTATGACTTTCTTGTAATTGCATAATCTATCGAATAGAGAAAAATTGATCTTTCTACCTTCTCCCGTTTAGAAAATAGTCAAACCCAAGTTCACTCTTTAAACCAAAATGGTCGAAAACTTGGATTTAAGCTTCCTATGTAGTATGTACTCTAATTAACAAGAACAACGTTTTGTTAAATTTGCATAGGCGCTATGACTTAATATACTGGACTAATAATTTTTGAAAGATTTTTCTTTGTCTAAGTAAAGTTGCGATTAGGATCTGACACAAAATAAATATTGACGAGGAGTCATAAGTTAACTGGAAAACATCTCTCAACTGTTTTATAGCCCATTGGAATGGTTGTAAGACCAAAGTGTAATTTTTTGACTTGTGGACTATGACCCTGTCTTACCCTACCTCAATATACCTCAAGCCTTAGCCGTGAAAAAAGTTTGATCCATATTCGTTCAGAAATTAATGAACGAATTAAAAAAGCGGTTCTATTGATGGTAATGGTACTGGTTATAAAAAAATGTGTTTGGTTAAATTGTTACAAAAATCATTGTAGCCGTTTTCGGGACACAAAGATATAAGACAAATAAGCGCGCGGCAGTGGGTGGATTTAACTAAGGCACCAAGTCCTAAAATTGTATCTTTTGTTTCCAAGAGATTAAGAATAAAAAAGGATATGCCAGTGGGCGGTTCCTTCTAAAACTATTTTCTAAACCTCGGTATATTTCGGTCCAAAAAGTACACTATTGGCTCGGTATCGTCGCGGTATCCTCTCGGATGCTTTGGAGCTGGTATTACGTCACATAATCGTTTGAGTTTCCGATACCGATACCAAAAGATACCGACACTTTTCTGGTATAGTGGCCAGCCCTATTAGAAAATAGCCAAAACCGATTTAACTCTTAAAATCGAAATGATGCAAACCCTGCAAAAGGTTAATGGTGCTAAGCTTCATTTAATGTACCTTTACTCTAGCGATAGGAAAAAAATTTCTTCCTCAACTTCATATTGATTTAAGTCCCTACCATAGGACCTATATCACTGGAGCATAGCCGTTCTATTTTATTTTCATATCAAGTTATTGGATATAAGTTTTTGAATTGAAAAAAAAAAATAAAATTTTAATTTTGAAAAATAAAACATCGTTATATCCCCGAAATCTTGCATTTTTAAATTGGTAATATTTTGGAGCATGGAGAAAAGTGTAATGAACCTTACTATCAATACATACACTAGATATGAATTTATTTTTCAAGTATACTTCACCGTTTAGGAGTAAAGATAAAAACGCGTAATTTTTCAGCTTTCACCAATTTATTAAATTCAACGCAATACAAAGATTTCAAGTAGGTACCTAACTGGCTTTCAAAAGTTATTTGATTCTTTTACAATCAGATTTTTAAAATATAAATTTGTAATACTTTTTGTGTTTTATTTTAAACAAAATTAGTTAAAATAAGATTTACATGTTTATAAGTAAAATATCTAAACATGAGAGATCAGTCCAAAAACATGTTTTTATTGCGTGGTGTGCGTGTGTTATCTTAATCTGGATTAATTTATCATTATATTATTTATCTTGCATTGCATACAACAACAAAAAAAAAAAGAAAACAAGATGAATCAACACAAGCTGATTTGCAAACAGTGCATTTTTCCTTGTGTTTATGCCAACATCCGTCATTTACTATCAAAAAACCTCATCAATATTTTGTTTCTTTGCATTTTAATTTGCAAATATCATCATCTGCCATTTTATAAAGCTCACATTACGTTTTAATTTAAACTTACCTACCCATACATATATTATGTATGTATTGTTATTCATTTGTGTAATACATATGTATGGATTAAAATTAAAACAATCAATACGAATAAAATGGAAACTCATTACATTATACAATATAATTCTCCAAACGTATTGTAATTCGATATAAATAAATGAATACACCATCCTGTGAAAGTAATATCGTCTCCTCTGGCTCATTTATTATGGTTGTAAGGATGTTTTTTTTTAAACATTTAAAGCATTTAATTATATTTTTCTTTTGTTGATTATACTATACCCATCTGCCTCCCTATTACAATCACTCATCATTATTGACAATTTTATAGCTTGAAAAGGACTGACGTTTTAATGTCTTGTTGATGATGAGCTGTTGATAGTAATAACTATATTGTTATGTATAGTGTAGTGGCAAGAGAAGGAAAATATGCTTGTGATAATTAAGTTACAATCAATAATGTGGCATATTATAGCAGAAAATTCAAATTAGTTTTCTTTTATAGTCAAGCTGAAGAAGTGGGAAGACACTATGCGATGTATAGCTATTGATGCACTAAGGACTAAATAGTATATAAGGCTTTAATCCAACTAACAAAAAAGAACACCTTTTAAATCAGGGTCAGTCTTAAATGGAAAAAAATCGAGAAATGGTTTTAAAAGAACTTCTCATAGCAGTTAGACTTCTATATGACTGAAAGGTTTCGTTGTTTTTTTTTTTTAATCTCCATCTCTTACATCATTTAAAACTACTTCTATCGCAAAGCTATTAATGACATTTATTTTAAGACATAATTTAGTTTTAAGACCATACCCTGTTGCCTTTTCCTTGTGATACCTTTAAAAATTTACCTTATTCTATGGCAGATAATCTATTTGTACGAAAATCGATTTTGAGATTTTGATCAAACCTTACATTTCGACGAAAAAACTGGTTTTCGAAATACTGTATGTGTTTCTGTTGGGCAACAGCCTAAACGGATAAGTCAATTTTCTATAAATTTAGTAACCTTTTTAGACATTCCCACTGGTTTTTATTTTTTTTTTCTTCCTTAATTCTTATTCGGAGCCCAGAATGCCATTAGTCAAGCATTGCTAAAGAACATTCCCCAAATGATGTGCGAAGTGTTTTTTTTTTCGGTAGACTAATCCATTCTCGGTCTGATGGTGTTTTTAATGACATTTTTTTTTCAAATGAGTTCTCTTAAGGCTATTTTTGCTAACACTCTACCAAAAGGAAACAGTCAATTGAAGCATGCGTCTCCTAAGTAAATCATTTTTGGAATGATTGATTAATAAATTGAATGAAAAAAAACAAACACAATAACACACACAAGTGACTAGACCGAATCGAGTCGTTATTTTCCTTAAAGTCATGAGTTACTTAACTTAAACTTTAAGAAATAATAATCATATAAGTCGCATTTCCTTTTGAAAAAAAAAAAAAACTCAAAAATAGGTAGCACTTTCAAAATATATAGTCAGAAGGAGTCGATCCAAAAAAGGTTCAGGTAAACAGACACGTTTTATAATGAAAAAGGGCAAATCGTTGAATTGGTGTTTATATTACTTTCTTTTGTAAAAAAAACAACACGTAAATATTTACATTAAAAATAAAGTGGATATGTTATGGTTAAAATAAAAAACCCTTAGAAATGTCTATGATGTCAAATTATAAGAGCTTTTACGACATTGAAAGTTTATATTTCTTAAGTCAAAGCTATATTTTAATGGTTGGGATTTGAGATGAAAGAATATTAAATAGACATATTTTTTCGTATAAAAGGTTTTTTTCCGTAGGCATTCAAAAAAAGGTATTTTCTACTTGGGTATGTAGAGACTTACCAATTACCATTCATTGGAGGGACAGATATGTATGACAAAATAATGGCATTCGCTTGCAGTTCCTACAAGAACTTGAGCCTAAAGCGAATATACCGACTTTCTAAAATAAATTCAATATTCTTTAAAACTTAACCAATGGTGACATCACCCTAATTTTTTCTATATACCCACTATCTTGAGTGTATCCATTTGAGAGTTAAAATACTGAAAGCGTCCTTCAAGCAGCTCCCTAGAGTAAATGTCCTAAGTGAACACAATCATGAAATTAGCTCACATAGGGTTGGACAGCTATCTGAGAGTAATTGCCATCTATTCTAACTGATAAGCTCAACTATCTTATCTGAGCGGAACGCATTTATGGAGTTGGGCTCATTCGAACTTTTAACATAAATTCCGTGAAGTTAGCAAAATAGTCCTTTTCTCGGTAACGGAGGTAGCAAGAAATATTCAGTAATGCTCTAAATAGGCAGTTTAAAAAAAAATCAATTCCAATTTTGAAGTCCAAATTTGATAAAAAAAAAATCTAAATAAACTATTTCTGTTTTTTTTTTTTAATAAGAACTTCAAAATTTGTACCTTATCCCTCCTTTACGTCATGGGGTCTATTTGGACCCCAGAGCATGTTAAAACATTCATAACTTTTTTGTTTTTCATTTGTTCGCCTTGGGATTAATACTCAGTGAAAACTCAATTTTCTATTAATTTCATAGAATTTTCTACGATTTTTTCTGCAAAAAGTCCGCATGGACCCCACTACTTAAATTATAATAAAATCATATTTTTTCTTCTGACTAGGTATTTTATTTCAAAAAGAACATAATAATACTAATTAAGCTTGAAGTTGTTAGCAGTTCTGGGAGACATTTGACGCATACGCTATTTATGTAGCGAAGGCAACAATCGCTGGTGTTTCTGCCTTTCTTGTCTTCTGCTCTTGAGCAGAGACATCTGTAATCTGTTCCTTTTTCAAGAAAACCTCTCGGTTACTGTTCGTAAGGCCAGCTTAGCTCTCCCCATAATGCGGAGGACATCCAAAGCAGTTTTTCTTACTGTGTTTTGTGATGCTGGTTGACAACGGTCATTCAGTTCCGACTCCATCAGCTCTTCCCTGTCACTTGATGGGACATCCAATCCTTTATGTAAGTTAACACATCAGCATAATTGTTACCGTTTTCCACCGCACATTGCACATCGAATCGAAGCGAACGTCACATCAGTATAATTGTCATCGTTTCCCATAGAACAAACTGCGACATCAGCAGTACAGTGGCCTCCAGTGCAATGGCCTTGAGCAGTAGCCATATTTTTACTTTATTTTTAGCAGCGTAGAATTACGAATTTGGTTAGGTTTAAGTACACAAATAAAAAGATACTTTGTAATAAGTCGTCAACGAAAATAGTCGTTTGGCGCCCAACGTGGAGCATTTTATGCGGTTGATGAAATACCGGTTGAGGAAAGATCCATACTTCAAATTAGCAACAGCTGAATAGTTCCTCGAGTTCTAAGTACATAAGCACCTTGTACGCGAGACAAAACCGCTACCTCTGGCTCTTTCATCCAATGGAATGTTTTTTAATTCAGTTTGTGTAAAACCGGCATGACACCTTAAAAGGGTTGAACGGAAATCCCTATCGAAGCCCGATCTGCGAGCGCTTAGAGACTTGTAGCAATTTTCATTGATTTTAAAGTCACCAAAAGACTTATGTGAAGACTTATTTGGGGGTGCTCCTTTTCTTGAAATGCAGATGAAACTGCAAATTTGAAGCTTAATTAGAGATTCTATCAGGTCCGGTTGCAGAGAAAAGGACATGTCATGCTAACTTCACAGTAAATTAAGCAGTACAGAGGTTATACCCATTACTTGGTTAACTGCAAAATCCAGAATAGAAATGCAAAATAAACTGAAAATTCCTGCCATAGTAGATACCATTGGTCTATCTAAAAATTGTGTTGCTAATTTCACAGACGTTCTTGATTTTTTAAAAATATATTTGTATGTAATCTAAATTTGTTGTTTTTGAAAATTAATATTTTAAAAACCGATGACTTCTTTTTTAAAGACTTAAAAATCAGACTTTCACTTCAAAAAATTTCCAAAAACCTGAAGTTTGGTGGAAAGCTTTGTTTTTACGTCTTTATACCATTTCCTGAACAATTTTAAAGGGTGCAAATTCGCTGAAATCATTTTTTTTTGTTAATCCCTTGAAACCCGACCGTTTTTTTGAAAAAAAAATCTAAACTTAAAATTACCCCTTCTCAACCCTCCTCTCATAAAAGTTTTTGCCTCGATTAAGGGTTCTTCTTAGGAAACACTTTAGACTTCAAAACAATAAAGCTCAACTGAAATTCAGCTTTGCGGGAAGTTTTCTGTAATTTTGACACTTTTCGTCGTATTTCCCAGAGCTAAAGGTACTGTTTAAAGAAAACAAAAACATTTTGATTTTATGCAAAAATAAGTGTATCTATTTTCTACTTAACGGATAATGCAGCGGCGCATCAATTTGTCCTTAAAATGGCCATACAATATATGAATCTTATTTTTTTTTAAACTAAAATGAGTGGTTACAAGTCTTTGTTGAAATTTCACATTTCTTTGGTGCTTATGAGAAAATTGATATTAATTATTAACCGTGTTATCCATGCTTTTTGTTCAGGCAACTGATCTTTATATTTTATTTGGACCTTTTATATGAAGAAAACTACTTAAACTCCATCTAAACTAAATTTACCACTCTTAATGCTATACTCATGTTGGGCGCCAATTAACAGGAATCCACTTTTTATTAAATTAAATTAGAAAAATATCCTTCCATAAGAAATGCGATTTTAATGCAAATACAAATAATATTCTAGATTCTTTTTTTATTTTGTTTCCCCCAAACAAAAAATGACTACATTTGCCTTTTCTTATCGCACAACAACAAAAATGTTTGCCTAGAACACAAAGAATCTTTTAACGTTTCAATGCCTTTTATTAGAAAAGCCTCTAGGACTTCTTCTCTATTTAAGTTTATAGTTTACATCAACTTACTTTCTATCAATAGCTCACTTCAAACTTAAAATCCTTTTATAAATATTTTATGTTTAAATAAGTTTTTTTCAAAGTGTCATGCATTATCAAATAGTTTAAATATCGTTTTAAATTAAAAAAAAAAATAAAATATACATCTTCCATTTTTAAAATATATGTACCTCATTCTAAATATAAATTTATATATTTTTTTAAATTCTGTGTGAAATTTTTTGTGCATTGATATTATTTTTATTTAATATGTTATTGTTCATAAGAAGAAAACAAAAAATTTTTGATGTCCGCTTGCTGCATGCCAAATATTATTTTCATTTTTTAACTAAAATGAAAACAAAACAAAAAAAAAAATATTCAAAATCGGCTTGTGGCAGGACAGAGGTGTTACAAAACTAATGGATAGCTCTTCTGTTTCTCATTTCTAACGTGGCAGCTGCTCGACCATGTCCTCTTCAATCCATCACTATGGATCTATACACCAGCAAATGTTCAAGCTCGACTCTATTCGTATTTAGCTACAGAATTTTTGAGTGACACACAAATCTATAGCAATGTTCGACGCGTCAGTACTGTTCTACAAACAGTGCACACATTAAAATATTATTACTGGGTTGTGAATCCTCGAGCTAAGAGTGGTATCATTCCAAAAGGATTAGGTAAGTAATAGGATGGAGGAAAAACAATAAAAAGAATAAAATACAATGAAGATATATAACAATGCTATATACATACATAGATGGACCACGACCAGCCCAAAAGGATATTCTAGCGATACGTGCTTATATTCTATTGTTTCTAAAACAGCTGATAATGATAGGCAATGGAGTTAAGGAAGATGAATTACAAAGCATATTAAACTACTTGACGACCATGCATGAGGTATGTTTTGAATTGAATTCAGATTTCATATTGAAATTGTTTTGTAAAATAAAATAAAATAAAATTAGGACGAAAATCTACACGATGTCCTGCAAATGTTAATATCACTTATGTCCGAGCATCCAAGCTCAATGGTACCTGCTTTTGATGTTAAACATGGTGTTAGATCTATATTTAAATTAATGGCTGCCGAGAGTCAATTGATAAGACTACAAGCATTAAAGTTACTAGGATTCTTTTTGTCGCGTAGCACACACAAGTACGTATCGCTTATGTATGTTGATATGGATCGGGTGATCTAGAAAGTTTGAAAAATTATCTTTTTTTTTATGAATATGAAATCAAAGTCAAATCTTTTATTCTGTGAAAAAGTTGCACATAAGTAAGGTAAATAAACAAAAAATCCAACGTTGGGCGCCACTTTTCTATGAGTGAATTTAATGTTACCATAAATTTTTAAAAGTAGTAGTAGTAGTGAGCCTAAAAAAACAACATTCACTTAAGAAAGTAAGAAAAAAAATTGAACGTTGGGCGCCACTTCCATAATTGAAGTTAGTGTTGCCATGAATTTTTAAAACTAGATTTAATTTCATATATTAGAATTGATTGAATATTTGTTCATTGATCTCTTAATACTTTCGAAAGCTAAGGAAATAAAAAATATTTTAGATGTTTGGCGCCATTTAAAAAAAATTTCTGACCGTTATTAATTATTATCATCTAGAGTTTTTAAATGTAAATTAAATTGATTACAAACTTTGTTTCAGCATTATTGCCTTTATGTCAAGAACACTTTAAAAAAATTTAAAAAAATTGAAAACTTTCGAACGTTGGGCGCCATTTTGACAAGTGAAGTTAATTTTAACGCAATTGCCAAAAATGTGAGCCACTTGCATGAAATGCTTCAATTGAGTTTAAAAGTTTAAACAATTTTTAATAATCTTTTAAAAAGAAATATGGGCGTTTCGGCCCATATGTTATAACACTTTTTGACATACATACTTTATCGTATGACAATCTTGGCCATACGAGAGAATTTTATTCTTTGTTAAATGAAATGTAATTTAGTGTCAATCGGTTTTGTTTGTTTATCGCAAGAGGCAGTACCTCGGATAAAACATTTCTATTTTTAGGTGGCATGGCTGGGAATCGAACACACACCTTCGGCATGACAGTCCTACGCACTAACCATCTTGCCACGAGGTACTACACGAGACACTGACCTTATGTCAAAAATAGGACTTATTTAACCCTTTCCTTTCCTTCGATTCAAGCCGATCGCTTAGTGTTTTGTTTTATCTCTAAGTAGATTGCTCATTAGCTCCATAATTGGGGTTATAACTGGACACTGTCTTATATGCAAGCATCCGATGTATATGGACGAGGAAAATACAGAATCGATCCCTCATTTTCTATGCATGTTCCCTGCTCTATCTCATAGACGAAAACTTCACCTTGGAGATTTCTACTTCAATGATCCTAGATGTCTACATAATAACATAGGCATAAGAAGCATTTTACGCTTCATAAGAAGCTCCAAATGGTTCCTAGAGTAAGGAAAAGTGTTTCCTAGATTCATGTGGTATCACAATAGACCAACTTCAACCTATCCTAGACCTTTCCAATGTTACAACACTGGGGATGCAACTTGTGCCAGGGGGAAAGACTAAAAGTGCAATGCAATGGTTATTATGGGCCAGCTAGCTTTCCCGAGCTAAAGTTGAAAAATAAAAAAAATTCCACGTTGGGCGCCACTTTACTGGGACGAAATTTGTGCTTGGAAAGAGTTATAGTGCATTGGAACAGTTATTATGGGCTATAACATTTTCCGTACATGAGATATGGGACATTTAACTTTGCATTACAAAATTTGAAAAATATAAAAAAAACATCCCACATTGGGCGCCACTTAAATGAATGAATTTGATGTAGCAGTCATTTTTAAACAAAACTTTTGTTTCAGAACTAAAATTTTTTTGAATATCCTTCAACTTAATTTGAAAAACATAATTGCAAAAACATAATAAACAAACGAAAATATTTTATTTGTTGGGCGCCACTTATAACAAAGTTCTATGAATTTTCTTAAATAATTAATATTAAGAGTTTTCAATTAAAGTTTGTTAAAAACCAGATAACATCAAACGGTTATTTCCTCCCTTTTTCAAATTATTAATTACGCTATGCACATTTTTCACAGAAAATAAGAGAAAAATATTAAAAGCATATAGCTTTTCACTAATATAAAATTATAATCTAAAATTCAAACAAAAAAGAATTCAACAATCCTTCTAGGTCACCTATGATCACAATTTTCTCGTACGTATAATGGAATTTTATTTTAATAAAATATTTCACATTTTTCATTGGAAGTTTGAAATTTATTCTATATTCTTTTTTCTTTCTCTCTCTCTTTCCCATCAACATTTCATTTTTGTAGACGAAAGTACGATGTTATGTCACCGCACAATTTATATACGCTATTAGCCGAACGCTTATTACTTTATGAGGAGTCATTGTCCCTACCAACATATAATGTCCTTTATGAAATTATGACCGAACATATATCACAGCAAATCCTATATACAAGGCATCCAGAGCCCGAGAGCCATTATCGACTGGAGAATCCAAGTAAGTTTTTTTCTATAATTTTCTTCTAAGGATTTTTTTTTTCTTCATTTTATATCAGTAAAAAGGATATTTTCTATTTTATAATGAATTTATATTTTCCCATGTTATATTTGTGGTATCAGTACATATTTTAGTCTACATGTATGCCTAGGTAGAAGGTTGCAAAAATAAATAATATGAGTTCTTCTTAAAACTTTTAACCCACAAAAGTGTGAGTAAATGAAGAAAAATTGCTTTCAGTAGAAATGAAAAGAGGTAGGTTTATATTTTGTAAGAGTAAGAATGATTGTTTTTTTCTCCTTTTTTTGGTTTTCTAATTTTAACTTGGAAAATGTCGTTGTTGGATGACTTATGAGCACTTAGAAAAATGAGATGTATTTCATACGTAGGTGTGTCATATGAAAATATTGTACCACTTAGCAAAATGCGGTTTGGTTTTGAAAAGAGTATTTTTTTTGTTTTGGCTTCTACCGAAATTGGATTTGAAAATAACAAAGACATATGTGTATCTACGTTTAAAGCTATTCATTGTCTTTTTTTAAAGATTTCACTCCAGACTAGACTAACAATAAGACAAAATTGAAAAAATATTTATTGTTATTCGGAAAAAAAAATTGCCATGATGTTCCTAAATGAAGATGAGGTTTTCAGTGAGAGTAAATGACCTTTGGATTTAATTTGTCTGTATTGATCATCTTAAAAACACAACTGATATTATTGATGATTTGTTTGCTGTCATACTTGAGAGAAGGGTAGAAAGTAGGAAAGTAGTAGTAAAGAATAAAATATTTTTACATATAACTCTTTTCTCTTAAAACTTTCATTTACATTAAATTTTTGTTCTCTTAAATCAGAATAATTAAATTGAATTTTAGAATGACTTCCATAAAATATCCTCTTTGGAATCTTCTGTTTCTTTGTGAATGGTTGATAACCCCTTTGGAGAAAAATTAATTTTAATTTTCTCTTAATTTCCTTTTCTTTTCTAGTGATTCTTAAAGTGGTTGCAACACTAATTCGCCAGTCGAAACAAACAGAATCCTTAATCGAAGTGAAGAAACTCTTCCTTTCCGATATGACTCTGCTGTGTAATAGTAATCGTGAGAATCGTCGCACAGTCCTACAAATGTCCGTGTGGCAAGAATGGCTCATCGCCATGGCCTACATTCATCCGAAGAACAGCGAGGAGCAGAAAATCTCCGATATGGTGTATTCACTGTTTAGAATGCTGCTGCATCATGCGATTAAGCATGAGTATGGTGGTTGGCGGGTGTGGGTGGACACACTCGCCATTGTTCATTCGAAAGTGTCCTATGAAGAATTCAAGTTACAGTTTGCTCAGATGTATGAGCATTACGAACGCCAGAGAACTGATAATATCACAGATCCAGCTCTGAGGCAAGCGCGTCCCATAAGCACGATAAGTGGTTGGGATAGGGAGGAACAGCAGCACCAGCAGCAGCAGCATGCAATTATTTCGGAGAGCATTGAAACGACTACAGAAGTCGATGAAAATGAGAAACCAGCGACACCAGTAGCTATTGCTATTGAGCCAATGATCAGCAATGATGAACAAGCTTCTGAGGGAGAAGTGAAATGTGCCTGTGAAGAAGACGAGGAACCGAAGTCAGATGACAAAGCAGAATCGACAGACCAGAATGCCAATAAGGAACCTGAAAAACCAGTTGTTCAAGCCTCAACAGTGTCAAATATCACCGATGTCTATAATGCTCAGCTTAAGAATGATGTAATCTGCAATGGTAACACCACAAAAGAAGAACATTTGGAAGAAGGTGAAGATGTTCATGAGGTTCCCAGTTCTGGTGGGGGACAAGAAGCTCTTAAGCAAGTGCTTGATCTTGAACCTGAGGATTTGGAAGAAGTAAATCTAGCATCAGGAGAACCTAAATTGGACGAAGAGAAGATTGTCTCTGAGGTGCTGGACAATTCGGAGAAACTTCTCAATCATTGTAAGGAGGTTTCTGATGAAATTCTACTGAAAAATGCCGAAGAAGCAGCTTCGTCTGTTATTAAGGACGAAGAAATTGAATTGGCTGTAAATGAAGTTGTACAGGGTGTTTTGAATATTGAAAAGAAACAGCAAAACTTAACTACAACAACACCAGAGACTACAACAATTATTACCCCTACCACCGATGAAGAAGCTGACATAGTTAGCCTTCTGAACTCGAAAAATCTTAGCAATAATAATAATGAATCCGAGTCCATGATAGAAACAACAAACGACACCACCACAGCTACCATGACTATCGCATCTGCCACAATAGACACATCTACAAATGTAACAACCACAATAACAACAACAACAACCCTAGAAGATACCATTGATAATCAAAAGACTGATTTATCGTTATCAAGTGCAATACTTATTACAAATAATAATGTTAGTAATAACAATAACAACAACATTGTTGAAACTGATGTTACCCAAAGTAGCAGTACCACTGATACTAATACAACAATAACTAGCGATAGTACTTGTAATAGCTTAAGCAGTGAAGAGAGCACTAGCAGTAATCTAGCAACAATCCCCAGCACCACCGTAACAATATCAGAATCGTGTGAAAGTCCAGCGAAACAAGAGGAAGCTCAGGTAGAGGAACTGGTCCAGGACATAGTTGACGAAGTGATCACGGATTGCCTGGAAGACAGTGTAGATAAACCAAAGGAAACCAGTGCGATAGCAACTACTACAACTGGGGAGAAGAATAATAATGAAATCAAGAACGAAAAGACTGTTGAGGAACCTGAAGACCAGGCTCGTAAAGATATTGATGAAGTCCTACACACAGCTGCAGAGGCAGCCAATCTGACAAATACAGTCGAAATGGAAAGTGAAACTAAGAATACCACTACTGAAGCCAATGAAGTTGCAGTAGCACAGCAAGAACCCGTCATAGAATCGTTGCCAAAAATTGAAGATGAAACTTCTTCGTCTACAAAAGTAGATGACAAAATACCAACACCTCCAGCTAGTCCAACAAAGGTCCTTGAAGTGGAAGATAAACCACAGACAATTGAGGATACGACTGCAATAGCACCTGCAGCAATAGTGACCACAGTCTCCGCTTCAACCCAATCATCACCATTAAAACAAATCCCTGATCCAACAGTTGTTGAAGGCGAAAACCAGGAGGATGCTGAGGAGGAGGAATTAGAGGAAGAAGAAGAAGGAAGTACAGTTGACGAAGAACACGAGGAAGTGGTGGAAATTTCGGAACCATCACTAGTAGATAGTGCGAAACCAAACAATGTGGTCGTTAGTCCTGTTTTAGAGGTGGATTCACAAACGCAAACATCACCATCGGCACAAAATAGTCGCACTAGTGCTGATGGCGGTATAAATGATGAGCAACAACAACAACAGCAGCAACAGCAGCATATGCAACAACAACAAGAACAACAACAGCACCAGCAGCAGCAGCAGCAAGATGAAGGACGAGAGCAACCACAAGGAGGACAGCCACAGAGGCGGTCACAACAGAGTACGAGTACACAAGTGGAGAACAATCATTTCGGTGAGTTGCACTTTGTTAAAATTTTCATTCATTTCTACATTTCCATACAGCTGCTGATGGTCTCTGTTTGTATTGAGGTTATATCCTTTGGCATCGCATGATAACTCAAATCTCTGTATAGTACTAAGTTGTTCTTTTAGACACGGAGTAGTGGAGGGTTTAAAGAGCTTAGATAGATAATATGAAGCTAAGCAGTGGAGTGTGAAATATGAATTTTGTTTATGTTTTTATGAGGATAGCAAGTTTTGGGAGAGATTTAATTTTTTTTTGTCAACAGGACTTCAATGTTTTTAGTTCAGTCTAGTGTCATTTTAAAAATGAGGGATAAATTCGACAGTAATAACTCTTAAGGCGTACAGTACATATAAAGGTAAATGATAAATATGACTATGGCAGTAGTGAATGTTTCTGAGGACGATGACTGGGTATGTTTTCAATATAGAAAAAGGTTTAGGAATAAAGGCGGAATTCTTGTCTAAACAGTAACTTATAAAACCTACGCTGGACTGACGTTTTTTTTTTTTTCTCATTTGTTTTCCATTTGGTCACACACCTATTCGGGTTTAAACTTTTTAAATCGCTTGTAAGTTAGCTCGTACCTGTCTCTTTTAAAATCATGCTACACTTTCTGAAAAATACATTAAAAGAAAAAATCGTGGATGGTATTTAGAAGGTTACCAAATTTTAAGCGTTAGTAAGCAACAGTATTTTCAATTTTCAAAAAAAAAGTTTATTTTATTTTACTCAATTGGAGTGCTGATATGTGCCGTAAATAAAGGGTCCGCCAAATAACTTTTTTTTTGAAAATGCTATAAAAAAAATTACTGAATATTTTCTCAAATTTCTTTTTTATTTGAAAGAACAATCCTTCCGGTTAATAATGGAAAATAATTTCATTCAAATGGCTGCTTCGCTAAGTGGGCCTGCGATCGACTTAGAGAAGATACCGATTTTGCCAAAAAAAAATCATCTTTTCAGATGAAGCTCATTTTGATCTTGGCGGGTATGTAAACAAGCAAAATTGTCACATTTGGGGCACAGAAAACCCGCACGCCATTGAAAAGCCGATACACCCAAAACGAGTCACTGTTTGGTGCGGATTTTGGTCCAGAGGCATAATTGGGCCATTTTTCTTCGAGTGGCCGTTACAGTCAATGGCGATCATTATCCCATGTTTGCTAACTTTACGGATCTGAGTTTTTTCTTTATTTCACTTTGAAAATATAATAGTGCTGTTTCCTGCTCAGCTTGTGCTACCATCCACCGAAGAGATAACAACATCTTATTTTCAACTTCTAGGGCTAAAAAAATTTATGAAATTTGTTTTTAAAATTAAGTATTTTCCAAAAAAAAAGAGTAGGTAGTAAGCATTGCCATTTTTGGTTATCAAAGAAAAAATGTTTGCTCTGTTCCCAGCTCCTTTTACCCCTCTGACAGGATATAAATACGTTATAGGAATATAAGTGATTCCTTAAATATTTTTTGGTACAATTAATATCAGCGTTATAGAAGCAATGTACCAATATTTCTTCAATCTCTCTAAATTGCTTTTTTGAAATGACAAAGAAACTTTCGCCTCAATAGTCATCCTGTTAAATTGTTACACAATCTTTATGTAAGTTTGTAATGCTTATATCAGTGAATATGGTGATAAGTTGTTATTGGCCATTTTATTATTCATATTTAGTTTGGCTTCCGAGCACATGTTTTAGTATTGTCAGCCAATGTTTTAGGTTTGTATTTATCAGTGAATCTACTATACTTATCTAGTTTTTTTATTTAAAAACATGGGTTTATAATAGCCTTATGTACCAATCTATAATTTTATAATATTTTTGAACAAAGTTTTTTTCTTATTTTTCTTACTTTCTATCTCATAAGAGACTTCAATTAAGGATACAAAAGTGATTCCAATTTAATGCAATGTATTGTATATCAGATATTGATGGGGCGAGAAAGACTATTGGGGCCAAGGGACCCGGGCTCGATTCCTAGACCGATCTGCACATAATTTTTATTTTATGTGAACCTCTTTAATGCTTTTATAACTAACTCCATAAAACTCCAATAGGAGTTAAAAAAGGTCGTCTTTTTACTCTTTGGATTATTAAACAATGCTTTTATGAGTGGTATTGATGAAAACGAAAATCATCTATGGATGAAGTTGGGAGTGAAATTGCAAGTTAGGTATTGTGTTTTACTTGTGCTGTCATGTATTATATTACAATAATTGGAAAAAAAAAATTTAAATACTTTTATGGCACCTTTTTTTTAATTTAAAATGGTGGTGCTTACTTAACGCTTAAAAATGGCTACAAAACAAAAGTATGACATGGTTGCCGCGGTCGATCAGTTGCCACCTAAGGAAAATGGTCAAAATTAACATATATATGTACAAATCAGCTTTGTTAGGGTAGGTTTGCAATTTTTACAATTATTTAAAACTTGAGAAAAATAAAATATATTTCCTATACCACCAATTTTTGAAACCTTTTACGCAGATCGAAACAAAATTTATCTCCCATATAATTTATTTTTTCCAAGCAGTACGCAACTTCAGTGCAAAATTTGACAGTTGCAACTGCTGTAGGCCAAAAGGCAAAAAAAAGTCTCCACTTAATTTTGCACGGAAAAATAACGCTCGAAGCATTACTTTTCCACACAAATTGTGATGTTTTAGGTTTATTTCGCTTTTTTTTAACTAAAATCTTCTCCGTGTTTCACTCTTTCCATAATTATGACGTTGCGAGGACGCACTAATGAAATATAATATGAAATCAGTCAGTGGCGTAGCTGATGGGGACAGGTATAGGTCCAAATAAAAATACGGAAATTGATTAATTGATTTCTCCAGTTAAGCCGAGTTGGAGATAGGGAAATAACTTTTTTTTGAAGGAAAAGTCTATTTGGATCCAAATTGTCAAGCATTGCCATAAATTCACTTTTCCGGAGCAGTCAAAAATCTTCAACAATTTCTGATTCTGTAGAGTTTTTTTAATCCATCGACATTGTAGCCAATCTTGAATGAAATTGGACAGTTGATGGCTTGAAAAATGGGTGGCAAACTATATTTTGACGTAAAAATGTTTTTTGATCCAATTGTTATCAAATTGTCCTAAAATCGCTTTTCTTTTAGGTTTTTTCATCTACCCACATTCTTTTGTTCCCCATCAATCGTGTATTTTCAATGGCCCTTAGTAAAAGATCTGAATCTAGCTAAAGTCGACTTTAACAAAAAGATCCATAGAAATAAAACACAAATTTCCCTTCTAAGTGCTTAGATTAGAACATTTTTAATTTAAGATGCTTCTTAGCAATTAGTGGTGAAATTTATGTTTAACGAATATCCTTTTAATATGTACATACTCTCGGCTGTAAGGTAAGACTCACTAACTTACCTACATAATTTCACTTTTGAATGAAATAAGACTAAAACATACTTTTTGAATCTGAAAAGTCCCGTTCCGCAAATTTTTAAATAAAATTCCCGGACAGACCTTTAAATGTCCTTATAAAAGTCATGAAAAATGAAGATTTTTGGATTAAAAAAATTATTGTATCCTCATATTTTTGAGCATTTTTGTGTGCACTTAGTGAGTTTTACCTTTGGACCGACGATATATGTATGTAAAAACCAGCAATGTAGAAGAAAGTATCCTTAATTTTGAAGTTATTTTCAATTTAAAAACGAAATAGGTGGCAACCCTAGAACTTAAGAAATCTTCTCTAGTCATTATTTGTTAACTTATTTGTTCACGAATAAAGCACCAATTTCAAGCTTTTTACCCAACAAATTTCTCAAATTAGCCAATGCCATTTACTTAACTTTAAAACCTTTAGACTCGTCTGTCAAGCACTTTTGACCGCCAAACTCGACTGGTATTTTTTTTTTGTCATACATTAGAATGTATAAATTAAATTATAAAAAAATGTCAGTCTTAAAAAAGTAGGGTAATTTGGACCATTTTGTTGCACTTTGAAAACAATCATATGGCAACCTTTCAAACGCGGCAACCCTGCTGGACTTAGGTTTTTGTTTTAACTAGTCCAAAATTAAGTATACACAAAGCTTAATCTTATATCTAGTAGATTAGTGAAAATCACAGGTTGCTCTACGACTAATAGCAGAACTCACTAAATCACAGTTTGAGGTAGCAGACGTAACCAAATCCCATTCTAAGAAAACAAACGTCAACGGAAGCAGACTAGATCACAATTTCAGATAACAGACTAACAGCCCTATTCTCCCCATCATCACAAACAAATTTTGTGACTTTTTTGTATTCTCCCCCTAAAGCATAGTTTACAGTTCCCATGCGAAAAAAATATTAAAATTTTCAAAACGATTTTCCATCTATTCTGTGCACCAAATTGAATAATATTCAAGGCAAAAAACGTTTGCCTTGGCCTAAGCCACCCATTGAGTCATTAATTTACCTTTAATTAATAAACTATAGGCCTAAAAATGGAAAATAATTATTTTTGGATGCAAAAACTATTTGCATGCTAATAAAGCCTTGAGGTGAAAAAAAAAATTTTTTTGGAAGTGTAAACCGACCATCCAAAAAAAAAATATTTTATTCACCACACTTTTTTCGCATGCAAAACAATTGCCGGGCCATTGTTTTGCATGACATACCATGACAGCAATGTTTTATTTTTTTGCATGAAACTGTAAACTAGTCATGCAAAAATTAATTTTACCTTTCAACTCAATTATTTTTGACATGCGAGAATATTTGCGTAGGTTTTTTTTTTCACACGGGAACTGTAAACTAGGCTTAAAGTCACAACTTGTGAGAGTCATAAAAACAAGCGAAATTGTGATCTCCAGAGCAGGTCACAACACAACTCAAAATTTACTTGAGTTCCTACAAATCATTGAATTATATTCTTGCATTATGTTCTCTGTGCGAAAGAGAACAAAATGTATATATTCTTTCATTTCTTTACCAAAGAATAGGACAAAGGTGCGATATTATTTTGCTTTGTATTACAGAGCCAGAGAAACATGAATACATATTGTGGGTGTGTTGGTTTAGTTCGTTGCGATCACTTGTAGAGTTGTTGATGTGTGCGCTCATCGGTCAAAAAACTACCAACAAAATGCTGTGGTGAGTTTCGTTGTGAGTTTTCTTGTGACTATTAGGGGGACAATACCAAAATGTTATCGAATCACCACAATCCTCACAAGGAGTAGTCACAAGAGCTTGTGACTTGTGATTCCTCACAAGGGGGAGAATAGGGCTATAAGGCATAGTCTGATATAGCAGACGCCTCTTAATCACAGTCTGAGATATCAGACGTCACTAGATCACACCGAGATAGCAGACGTCAGTAACTCACATCTGAGATAGAAGACTATAGCCCATTTGCAGATACGAAACTTAAATGTTTAAATAGAACATAAGCGCCTATGTGACAGTTTACGCAGAGGAAAAAGGAGAACATACGTTTTTTTAAGTAGAACATAAATACTTAAATTTCGTATCAGCAAATGGGTCTAAATCACAGTTTGAGAAAGCAGACGCCATAAATGACTGGGGTGTTATGCATTATTAAAACTCATAAGTCTGAAATCCATAAATTTGTTTAGCAAGCTGGGAATTAGACTACAAACATTGCACTAGATTTTTGGGTAGCTACGTAATTATATTTGATACCAAATTAAAAATAGAGAACCATTTTGAAAAAAAGCAAGTTCTAGGCTCGTTCAAAAAATATTAAAATAATTTTTGTATGTTTCTTTTTGACATTTAAGTTGTAGTGAATTCTTCAGAAAATTTACTGTGTACCTTACCTATACATTTTTCGTAGGATAGTTGCGAAAACAATTTTTTTCAAATGTCACTCTCTCCTCTACTTACTACTCTTTACCAAATACTCTGTCTTAAAAAGCCGCATTCAATGATCGCAAGCATCCCACTTTGAACTCTGTCAGTCTTGATCCACTATTAAGGCGACAATTTATAACTTTTTTATTGAAGAATTTAATGGAGCCTCATTACATAAATAGATCTTGAAGGTAAATTCGCGTTGAGACTTTTTATTTCTTTGTCTTAAATCAGTCAATTGCAGAAGTTCTATAAGGAGGAGATAATTTTCCTCTACCTCATTTATGCTGCTATCTATTAGTAAAGATTTTCCCCAAAGGTATAAGAAAACAAACAAAAAATTACAAAAACCTTAGTGTCTCCTTCATGTCTGCTCTTGTAATAAAATGCTCCCAAATAATATAAAAATCTTCCAGCTAAATCACTTCACGCATCCGTTCATTCTCAATGCCACAAAATCCAGCTGGAATTCCTTCCTGCTGTCCGAAATGGATCATTCAATTGTTCCAAACATTTCTTCATGCCTTTACTGCCACACAATCAAAATATACCTTAACCTACCTAACCTACTGCTCAAGAGCTGATGGCTATATAATTAAATCGCGAAGCGTGTAAAAGTACCCCGAAATTTTACTACTGCCACGTAAACATTAAACCAAAATACCTATAAGAATTTCCTTTCCCTCATAAGTCTTTTGCTCGTAGATAAAACAAAAGGTTATAAAAACACAATTTTAGCATGAAAGAACCAACGAAAGGAACCCTGAAGTTATTCAAAGCGCGCACATTTACGACTCAGAGTTGGCTGAGATTTTATGGTCAAAAGTGTTATATAGAACACGCTCTGGATTAATTTCGGCAGCTGCAAGACAATCAAAAATACATAAATTTGTCTTCACCCAAAATACCTACAAAAAACTTAATATCTTTCTTTTGTTTTTATTTCTCTTTTCCTTTTCAAACATAAACAAAAAAAACTATATTATAGACAATAAAAGGACGAAATCCGGTTCAACACGTCCCATGTTCAGTCCGGGACCAACACGTCCGCCATTTCGAATACCTGAATTCAAATGGTCGTACATCCATCAACGACTGCTGTCGGATGTTCTTTTCTCCCTGGAAACAGACATTCAAGTATGGCGCAGCCATTCGACTAAGAGTGTCCTGGACTTTGTTAATTCCAGTGAAAATGCAATTTTCGTCGTTAATACTGTCCATCTAATCTCTCAATTAGCCGATAATCTTATAATCGCCTGTGGTGGACTTTTGCCACTGTTGGCAAGTGCAACATCACCAAATGTAAGTACAATTCTATCAAAATCGTATATTAAGGGTGTTACAGGGTGTTTAAGTTGTTTGATGTAAAATACAGATTTTTATATTGAAATTGAAAAATTTTGGAAAGTTTTGCTTGATTTGGGGACATAGCTTCAAATTCCGTTCCATTTGATTTTTTTCACTCGAAGTGAATTTCTTTTGTTCACTTTAGGCTAAGAACGCACTTGCGATTTTCTGTCTATGCGACTAGGAAAGAATAATGCAACAGCACAGTGAAATTTCTTGGTAGCATGTGCTTTCATTCAAATTTTAATTCATGTGTTTCATTTTTTTATGTTATAACTCGAGTGATATTATATCACAAGTACTACTTAAAAATTAGAATACATCAATTTCAGTGTGATTAAAGGCTTGTACCACAGTTGCGATTTTTTATTTGAGGCAATAACATATATGTAGTCAAACCCCAGTACAATTTCTTGATATCATTTGCATTAATTTAAATTTTAAAATATGCCTTTTGTCTCAATAATTGTGCGGCAGAAAATCGCAAGTGCGTTCCTTGCCTTAAAAACTCCGATTGGTCCCATATTTCTGATGATATGACTGTGCATCTATGATTTTTGAAATTTATATCATGTGTTCTGTTGAATTTAAGAGTCTATGAATGCATTTGCGAATAATTATTGATGCGATAAAAAAAAATATTCCCATTCTCTCACTTCCACATGATTATTTTATTCGCAAACAAATGAAACTTGTCGCAAGTCTGTGTAGTCATTTAATTCCATTTGATGCCTTTATTTGTGCAACGACCGAAAATGATAAGAGTGGTCCTCGCCTTAGAATGGTTTTTTGTATCTTCTACGCAATTTTTGTTCGCATGTGCGTTCATTCACGTTGTGGCCCATATGTTCTTTTTTTTTTGCTAACTAAATAATCGTGCGTTTACTATCGCAAGTGCATTACTAGCCTTATACCACTTATCTGTCGCAAAAAAACATAAAATCAAAAAATCACGATGCTTAAAAGGCTGAAATTTGTTTTTATTTTGCTGAAAATCCAACTGTCGCAAGTAATAATATGAATCAAATTAAGAAACACGTACATATATGATGCTCATAATTACGATATAAATCACTGCCACAAAAAAAATCATATACATTACGTGATAAAGGTACATTTAAAGGCACTCGTGTGTCGCAAGAAATGAGATACAAATGGTTTTAAATTTGGATGATTGGGCCATAAAAATATACTTTTTTGAGTCTTTAATGTCTTTCCGACTACCAATAGTGCCATGTTTTTTTTTTTCAATAATAAAAATCTTAACACCCTGTGTAAACACCTACATATAGTCCAAAATAAACCAAAGGACGAAATTCTATTATAAAATCTTTTTCTTATTATGTATCTTATTGTTATTTCTATATCACACACCTTATATTCACATAATACAGTCGGAGTTAGATGTCCTAGAACCAACCCAGGGTATGCCACTAGAGGTGGCAGTGTCCTTTCTGCAACGTTTAGTTAGCATGGCTGATGTGTTAATATTTGCCACATCATTGAACTTCGGTGAATTGGAGGCAGAGAAGAATATGTCAAGTGGTGGTATCCTGAGGCAGTGCCTGCGTCTGGTTTGTACATGTGCCGTGCGCAATTGTCTTGAATGCAAAGAACGAACGAGATACAATGCTGGTGGTATAGCTAGAGATGTACCTGGGGCTGCACATTTACAAGCACTTATTCGGGGAGCGCAAGCATCACCAAAGGTGAGTAGAATATAATATAGATAGTATACAATATACGCATATGTTTGTAGTTGTTTTTGGTTGGCAATTTCGAAAATTGTCAGTTTGAAAAGTTGGAAAAGAGGGACAGGGTTTACTTTGGCCTTGTCACTCTGTCAGTCTCAAATATCTACAATTTATTGAAGGATGACTAATGAAACTATTGTGAAATGTACGTTATTTGATTTGTTTATATGTAAGTGTGTGTATTCTCTTGTCTTCTAACAGAACATTGTTGAGTCGATAACAGGTCAATTATCACCCGTCAAGGATCCAGAGAAGCTTTTACAAGACATGGATGTCAATCGGTTGCGAGCCGTTATATATAGAGATGTGGTGAGTGAATATAGAGAATTTATAGTATTTATTTAATATGGTAATATGTGTGGGATGTAATTAAAGGTTCTCATTGCACAAAAAAATATTATTTCATATCATTTGATCATCGTGGTTATCAGATAGTGAAAGTCATTCAATATAAATGCTTTATGCTAAGGGTTAATGCCTAGGGTTTTGTTTCAGTTAATTAATTTAGTAAAAACTGATTGGTTTAAGACTATTTCTTGTTTTGAAGGGTAGACTTCCAAACAATACATAATATTCAGGTAAATTAATACAAAATTTATGTCTAAAATTATTGTTTAACCACTATTCGAATGGTTTTTGTATAGAAATATATCGAATATCATTTCAGTAGTAAATGGTCATTTTTTTAACTTTCATACCTAACCAACTTTGACATAATTAACTGGAAAAAGATATTATTATGGGTTCTGTGGTGTTCTGGGTTCATCCAACTACCTAAAGTATTTGTACGACTTTTAATTACTAGCCTATAAGAGGCAAAATACAGCTCTAGTACTTTAATTGGTTGGATTGATCTAGAACACCCCAATGCATTCTACTAGCATTTATTAAAACTTCTTAAATTTTAATTAAATAACAATTTATTTTCGTCTGAGATATAATATCACCAAAAAAGAGTTATACTATATTAACTTCTACCATATTTAACAAAACGTACCTTTTTTTAACCCTAGAACCCATACGGGGTGTGTAGGAACCCCACTTCAAATTTAAATTGCCTATATTTTTTTTTGTAAGAGACGTATTTATAACGGATTGTCATGACTTTTATTTTTTTCATTGTTTCTGTATGACCCAAAGCAATTATGTTAGTTTTCTCTCTCCATTGCGTGGATATATTGGTCATTGGGGTGTATAGGTACCCCAAATAGGTTTGCGGAAGTTTTTTTTTTAAACCTTTTGCCTTTGAAAAAAATAACTAAGCGATTTTAGTACGTAAATAAGTGCTGTTTTCCAAGTTTTAGAGAGTAAAATATTAAAAATATTTAATAGAATCAAAAAAGCTGCAGCAAAATGTCTGTTTACAAAAGTGACCTTGCGCTGATTATCGCATAGACATATGCAGCAGCTGCAATTTTTGACCAATAAAATGCTCAAAAATATAGTGATAGTATTTTGAAAATTTAACTTTTCTGTGCAAATATCAATTAAAATGTATGTCCTTTTTTAGATCATAAACAAATTTGCTGAATTCCGTCTTCACAATAAATTTTAATTTTTTTTTTCTGAAAGGCTCATTAAAATCTTCATACTTTTTGGGTTGTTCTATAATATGAATTTGTATCACTTTAGTTTCCATTTTTAACTTCAATTTTGTATAATTCTTATTTAAAATGAATTTATTATGAATAAAAAAAAGAAAAATGATATAATTTGATCTTAAATTTGACATAATACCGCTTTAAAGTTAATGGGGTGTTGAGGAACCCCAAATAGGTAAATGTAACAAAAAACAAGGTATGGGTTGTAGGGTTAAATAAAAAAAATTTATATAATAAGATCAGAACAACTACCTACTCGTATGTTTAAAAACTTCAGTTCTTTTACTAATTTGAAATAAAATAATTTTAATATCTTAATTTGCGGCTTAGTAAGTTATAATTTATTGTTTAAATAAATAGTGACTTCCAAGTACAAATTTCTCATAAAGTAAGACAGAAGTTAGCCAGCGAAAATTGTACAACAATCACATTTTTTTTGGTGCCTAAATTGAAGCTTTTAAAGGCTCATTTGTAAAGAAAACTTTTTGTTTGCCTTATATCGATTACAAGTTCAAATTTAAAAACGCACTTATTCCAACTTAACAAAAACTATGGGTTGGGGTCATAATTCTGTATGTATCAAAACTCAAATTACAAAACTCTGTATTCCAAAATTCTGTATTTTTAAAAATCTAAAATTCTAAAAGTGCCAAAATTCATTTCCGAGAACCCTGTATTTTAAACTTCTGTTAATGTTAAATTCTGTTTTCTAAAATTAAGAAAAAAATCTGTATTTCAGAGTTTTGTAATTGATAAAGCAAAAATTGTTTTTGTATGAACTTTTACATAACTTTATATTCGTATAGAAATTCGTAGTTTTGACAAGTATGTACATTAGGGTGGTCCTTATATTGGGTTTTTTTGAAATTCCAACTTGGATAGGCATCAAATGACTCTAAATTGAGAAAACAAATTTTCCTAATTTTTTCCTGGTCTCCCTTTTTTCACTTCAAGGTACAAAAAATGGAGTTAGGGTGATTCATATAACACGCGAAACAAAAATCATTACTTATAGACTAGATTCAGACGAAAAAAATTTTACTGGAAGGGGGTCTATTTCCCCCTGTTCAGGGTCAAATTTTTAGAAAATAACCCCTCCCGCCTGAACGGGGGGAAATAGACTAGAATAAAAATCTGAAAAAATTAGGGAAATTGTTTTTCAATGTTTTGAATCGAATGAGGGCTATCCAAGACAATGTCCAATTTAAGGACCACCCTAATGTACATACACGAAGACATGTTATTTTTGTTTTAATAAATATTAAAAACTTTTTATTAGTATCCTTCTTTTAAATTTCTGGGGACTTTCTGTATAGATTTGAATTTAAAATATGTTTTGTAATTGACGTCTTAAAGCTCAAATCCGAAATAATATGAATCAGGATCTCTCTCCACCTTAACGATAGCACTCTTACGCTAGTAGTTGGGAATTTTGGATATACACAATTTTAAAATACAAAATATCGGATTTACAGCATCTTGAAATACAGAACTTAAGATTGACAGAATTTTTAAATAAAGAATTCTGAATTAACAAAATTTTAGAATACAGAATAATGGAATCCAGAGTTATGTTCATACAGAATTTTTGATTCATTACAGAATTTTGGTCATGTAGAATTTGGGAATACAGAATAAGGATCCAAAAAATGATAAAACAATTTAATTTTACTTTTATGTCCGTAAGGTGTGGGAACCAAGCAAGATTTTGAACATAAAGGAAATTAACTGAGCTACAAAATCGCTGTTGACGTGATAAACCAAGTAAGGGAAGCTTCAAATTTTGACAAAAAAAAATGTTTTGATTTTCTCATTCTTTAAGATTTTTGAGACTGGATTTTGAACTAAGTTAAGCTACCGGAAACATAATAATCAAAACAAGCTGTTACGGCTTAAAGTTTTATAATAATAGAATATGAAGAAAATTTGAAAATAAATTCTTCTGTTTAAGTGGAGTGACGGAATATTTATAATTCAAGTTAAAAGTTCATGTGAGTAAAGTTCAAGTCGGTAAACATCGATACAAAATTGCGTCTTAGAAGGGTACGATAGTCATCTAACTGATGAGCCCACATATCGTACCTGGGCGAAACGCAATTATGGAGTTGAGCTCACTTGAACTTTTAACTTGAATTAAAAAGTTTTATAGTTCAAAAGCTACAAATAAAAAAAAACTTTGCAAACGTAAATTTTTTTAGAATTCATCCACTTATTTCAGTCTCATTTAAGACGACTGAAAATGTGCATTTTCAAATTTGAATTTCAAGTTAAAAAGAAGATCCATAAAACTACAAAATAAATGTTTGCACAACAAATAAGCAAATGTTGCAAGCTACAATGTTAGGGCAAAAAAAGAATTATGTTTTTCTTTTATCCCCTAACTTCAGTAACAGTCAGTACCTAAGTGGCATCAATTCAAAAAGGCGTAAGAGTGGAAAGATTTCAAAAACCAGTTGTTCTCACGAAATAATGTGTTATAGTCTTTTTGTGTAATATTTTATAATCTACAATTACAATTTTTATCATTTCAAAACAACATCATAAATACTAACAATATTCAATTTTTGTTTTCAATACATTGATATTTAGTTTTGTTCATAAGATTGTCCTTGTCTGTTTGTGTAGAACAAATGTGATTTTTTTGAGTGAAATATCATTTGCATATAGGCTTGGGAATGGTTATTTTTTAAGCAAGCCATGATAAGGAAAAAAACATACACCTGTCCATCAATGTCCTGTCCAGTTGTGCGCACCTACATTTTGCATTTTGATTTGAATACATAAAATGCATATTACATTTTTTGTCTGGATTTTCTATAATTTGTTGGGTTTTTTGTCTTGATTTAAGCATAGCTACGTTTTTTTTAATTTTTGTTTACATTTTCTTCGTTTATTTTTAAATAGCTTATGAAAAAAAAGTTAGGATCCAATAGTTCCTATCTTTCCTTGGTAAGTTTAAAGATTTATATTTTTTTTTTTGTAAGTCTTAAGGAGTAAGTAGTAATCATCAATAAATCATATCAAATCGAAATGAATTTTCTTCATTTGCACCTTTTGGACAAATTAAGATTTTTTTAACGCAACTATTGGAGCTTCAAATTTTAATGTAAGATACACATTTTAAACAATAAACTAACCTGACTAGACTATAGTTACATACAACTGTATGAACTTAAAAGCTTTAAACAGTCAAAAGCTCTACAGCTCCATATTAAGTTTTATTTTGAAAACTAACAACTAAAGTATACCTATCGTTAAAATCGTGTGTGTGTGTGCTTTTTTTGTCTATAAATCTACCTACATCCTAAAATAGTGTCAATAAAATAAGTAAATTGTTTGATCTTTTAAATCCTTATCAATAAAAGTTTTGTTTAATATCCATTTACATATATAAAAGTTCGGGATACAGAAACATATATTTTACCGGTTTTTCATAAGCGATGGAGTTCGGAACCAAATGTTAAGGCGACATAAATAACGTGCCTTGTAAGCAACTTTTCGTCATGATTTATATTTCACAGCGTAGTTTTAAAAGTTTTTTTTATTTATTTCTTTCTCTTAAAGTGAAAATCTAAAATTCCAAACTGAGGACCAAAAATTGACATGGAGAAACAATGATATATTCATAGTGATAGTAGGCAAATCAAAATCAACTAAAGCATATTTTCTTTAAGACGAATCTTACTCAATTTTTTCCGCAATATTATGTTTATACAATATCGATGTAATCACTGTTACATGAGTAAATCATTCGATTAAACCTCCCACTAAATCGTAAGAAGCTCTTAATTTTTCCCTATTGTTCAGTTTATCCGAATGGTAGTGTTCAGGTACTCTTTATCCCATGTTATCCATGCTACCTTGGAATTCCTCAGGGCAGCTATCTTGACCCACTTTTATTTGTCCTCCCCATAAATGATTTTGATATCATAATTTCTTACTCCGACTTTTCTATCTATACTCATATGAATCATGATATCTAAAAATTATGAAAGTTGTATAAGTCTTATTCCATTCTTTCCTACTTCACTAAGACTAAAATTCTTTTTTTAGTTGATTTGAATAAAACTCAGCTCAGAACTCAATCGGTGACATTTGTTCGAAAACAACTGCCATTGAAATTATTACTTTTGAAACGTTTCTGTTTCTGTTTTTTTCCTCATTGCGAATAAAAAATGCTGATCTGGATATAAGAAAATACATATAATATTCAATAAAATTAAGAAAATTTTAATAAAAAAAAGGATAATTTTTTTTTTCAAAATTTTAGGTTTGAAAATTAATAAAAAAAGACATTTTTCATGGAATTACTTAATTTGAAAAGTAAATTAAGGAATGGAGTTCTATCTTAAAAAAAAAATACTGTGGCTGCCGTTGTTTTTAATATTTTCATCTCTTTTTTTTTTTAAACAGCCAAGCATTTTGGTATATCTTAGCCTTATATCTTAAAATGACTTGTGTAAATGATTCTAAAGGGTGTTTTTTCTAGACGTGTGGACGTCGTACAGTGCGCACCGAAGACGATATTGCTGCTGTGCAGCAGAGTATCGAAGAAGACCCGAATGAGTCCATCCGCCATCGCGTCGAAAATTGGTGGTCGAAATTTCGTGGTCAAAAATTGAGCCTCTCGGCTGGAATTTATTCGAGCCAGCCAGCAAAGCCTACTTGGACAGGTTGATTTTGGAATTGTGACATTGTTCTCAGCATCTGCTTGGGTTATACACACTCTTTTATTATGAATATTAATTATCAATTTGACTATTGAAAAACAGTTAAATATGGTATTTCAAGAGTCACTTGTTAAAAAACTGACCAACTGTTCATTGAAAATAAATAATATTCTTACAAAACATTGCAAAATGTATATTTTGAAGGCACGCGATTTTTAATACCAAAAGAGTACTAAGCCATTCGGGATTTTGGCATTCGGGATTATGGCATTCGGGATTCTGGCATTCGGGATTTTAGCCATTCGGGATTCTGTTCATTCGGGATTTTGTCCATTTGGAATTTTGTCTTTCCAAATTTTGGCATTCGGGATTTTTTGCCATTTCGGGTTTTTGGCATTCGGTATTTCGTACCCAACCCATTTTAATTTTTTAAGTAACATGTAAGGAATAATAAAATCATATGCATCATACCCAGGCACTAAATTTGTGTTGACCAGTGTTATCGGAAACTTTTCCTAGATTTATTTTTCTTCCGTTCCTAATAATATAAGATCCGTGACTTTCTTTATCTTTCCTAGTCTTCGCACCAATTGCAGCAATTTTAATCTGAGAAAATAGTAGAATATTACGATAGGACTGCATTGTTCAAATTACACTTTACATGCTTGACCTTGGGCCCAGTTTCTTCTTCGTCAGAAATTTCAAACTAATTTCTCCTAATTTTCAAAAATGGCGCCCAATATGGGCCATATGGTAATCTAAAAAAAAGCTCCTAATTTACTTGGAGAGTGTCCATGTCAAAATAACGGTTGATGTCTTCAAAGACAGGTCATGAGCAGACGCATCTTTGAGTAAAATTTCAGTGTTGCCACTTTTCGGGAATATACTTTTTTATTTCAAAGGGAAGAATCTCCACCAATCTCACCTTCGCACTCGCAAGTCGTCGTGTAATACCACCATTACACGTAGTGAGTAATTTTTTAAATTATATTTTTATTAAAAACTTCAAATTGAATAGGCAATTCGATTTATTCGATTCGATAACAAATTACAGTTGTAATGAATACATACTAGTTAGGCACATTGATCTATTGCAATGAATTCTTATTAACTATGATATTTTCTTTTCGAATTTTCTTTATATTCTATTATTATTTTTAAAAAGCTTTTAAAATTAAACTTATCATCAAATTTTTGATTTTTTTGCACGTTCACCATTTCCACACTTAAAGTTCTCTTATGCTCACTTTTTATAGTTGTACCTTTCAGTTTTGTTGTTGTTTACGTGTAAGCAATAAAAACTGAGCTAGAAATGAAATTTTAGATAAAATTTGCCCTTTAGTAGAAGTATTCACTTTTTATAGGTTTTAAACTCCCAATGAGATTCTATGTAAATTTCACTTAAACGATTGTAATGTATACTTAAACGATTGTATTGTATACATTCAAGGAATCTAGATCTTAGTAATCAACAAAAAGTACTTATAACAGGTGTTTTATGTTACAAAAACATTAAGAAATAAAAAAACTATTTAAAATAATTATCTAGTAGTAAATTGAGTCATTAAATTCTCATAGTAAATGTATAAAAACCAACTATGAAATTATAAAAAAATAAATTAACTTCAGGAGGAACCTAATATCCTTTTATTTATTCTTTTCCACTTTACAGGAAGAAACCAAGCAAGCTCAATTTCTGTCCTTAGCAATTGTCTACTTTATTTCTGTTCTAATGGTCTCCAAATACAGAGACATTCTAGAACCACCAGCTGAGCCACAAATAACACGTCAATCTCCAATAATGCAACGAGGCACTGCTGGCGGTAAGTTTTAATTTAAGTTTTATATCTTAAAATAATACACAATTTTTGTTTAACTTTTTGTTTTTACTAAAAACAAAAATTACAAATAAAAGAAATATACCTACGCATACTGTCACAGAAAAAAAAACATAATTTATATTTAACTTGATACAAAAAACTGTACCAATCTAATACCTCGAGAAAATTAAGTTCTCTTAATTTTATTATTTTTTTTTTTAAGTTTATCAATCGTGAAATATAATTGGTTTTGAAAAAATAATTTTTAATTTAATTTAAAAACACCAACAAAATTAAAGAAACAAACAAAAAACTTTCTTTTAAATTATACAAATAAAACCTCCCGTATCGCTAATGAGAGTATTTTTTCCCTATTTGTTTCTTTTATTTATTTTCACGCTGCTTTGTTCGGATCTATAAAAATAATTTTTACAAAAAAAATTGAAATTGTACTAAAAACTTATACAACAACACCTTTATTTTCCAAACAAATAAATTACAAAAAAAAAAAAAAACATTAAAACCATATACCAATCCAATATATTGTCAATAATCTTCTTTTTTTGTATATTTTGTAAATATAAATACAAAATTGTATATATTTGGCGCGCGATGTATGTTCCGTTATTTGTGTTTTCCCCGTTGTTTTTTTTTTTGGTATCAATTCAATTCGTTTGTCTCTCACAAAACGCACAAAATCAATAATTATTAATATATCATACCACAATTTTGAACCATTTACTTTTAAAATTATAATTGCCACCACCTTAAATGCACCTTTAATGTTCATCATTTTGCTATATGCGCGCGTTTCCATATATTCATCATCGCCATAGAACCAACATCAAGGCCATTGTTTCCCCAATGGTCACACCATGTGTACCCACAGTTTTTGCCCGGCTCGAATCAACAATCTGGTCAGCAACAACAACAGCAGCAACAACAACCTCCCTCCATTAATAGCAATCCCCCTCAAATGCAACATCAGCAACATAACCATCAGCATTATTATCAGCAGCAACAAGTTGCGCCTGGGTGTCCAATTGGGGCACCTCCTATTGCCGGCCATCACACGCATCAGCATTACCATCCGGCGGCATATGGCGTGGGCCAAGTTGATCCCTCATCACCGCCATCTGGCGGTGGGGGATCATCGTCGCTCTCCTCATCCTCACAGCCTGCTTCATCATCGTCGCTGTCTAGTGTTGCCTCTCAGCCCCAGCACCAGCATCAACACCACACGCATCATCATAGCATGAAACAGCAACAACAACAACAACCGCCATCATCACAACATTTCATGATGAATGGTTCATCAACAAAAATGGCGTCGATTAACAGTAATAGTGGCCATCACATTATGCACAATAATCACACTAGCACCAACAAATATTCAAATGACATTCAAAATACAAATAATTATTATCTCCGTGGTGGAGGGGGAAGTGGAGGAGGAGGTGGAGGTGGCATGGTTAACGGTGACAGTCATCACCTGCACAATGGTGGTGGCCAACTTCCTGCGCCACCTTCCGTAGGAATAGTTAACTCGATGCGTAATCGCAATGGCATGGGGCCCGGCATCACTGGCGGCGGACAGATAAGCTATAAGACAACCAACGGGATAAATAATAATTACCGTTATCGAAATAACACAGGTAGAGATGCAGCCAGCAAAACCATTTTTGGAACGATTTTTCATTTAAAAATAATTTTTGTTTCTGTTTGTAATTTATTTGTAGAATGATTTTTTTCTTTCACAAATTGCACGCTGAAAAGTCAAAATTCATTTGAAGCACCCTGTCTCACACTACCCGCCACAAAACATACACCACACTTTTTTTTTACTATTTAAATTTAATTTCCTTGAATTATTCATTAAATTTTTGTTTTATGTTAGAAAAAAATTACATATTTAATAATGCCCCCATCACCTGTTGACAAATAAACCTAAGTATAGGTTTAGGGATTCGTCGTCGACTAAACGCGGGGAATGGAAAAGCCGGATTATTGTCAATAGTCATCATCCATGATTATAATAAAATTATTTATGCATGCAAAATTGATGTTTAAATTAATGCGATGTGATGTTATTTGACACTTTGTGGATATAGCTAGGGGTGGTGTTAAGATTAATTATTATTATCGTCCTCATCAAAAGCGCACACATTTCTGCCTGCCGCCGCACTGCTGCTGGCATGGCAATGTCTGGTCTGTGATAGTCCTTTGTGCGTCCTATGTTTGTGTGTGTGTGTTATTTTAAATTTCATGGGTTGATTTATTTTTGTTTGTTTTTCAAGGGACAATCATGATGATTATGTTGTATCATTAAATTTCGTATTTTATACACGAAAATTTATTTGGGATCGATAGGTATAGGATAGGATAGATATAAATTTTATAATTATCACAAGGATATCGAATGGGATGATGGATAAATAGATTAAGAGAATACTGTTACCTTTATGTTTATAAACCAACGATTATGACAGCCACAAAGGTTGGTATTATTTTAGCGCGTGTGATATTTTCGAGTAAATTAATTTTAAAATCATTGTAGAAGGAAGGGGACTTTTTGAAGTTGTTAGTTTTTTTTTTGAAAATAACTCTTAATTGAAAGTGGACACTTTTTGTGTATTTTAATATGAATTAAATAAATTATGGGGATAGTAACAAAAATTATGTAATCCTTAATAAGTCGCTCGTGACTTTGCTGCTGTTGATTGTTTATCAATGAGATTTTTTTAAATTTGATGACAAACTTCAGCATTTATGATAGGCTCTCGCTCGTCGTGAGTAATGATTAGTTGTGATTTTTGATAATGCTCGCGAGTGTTTGATTATGCTGATGCTCCCCTCATGAGCAACCTCATAATACTCATTAACAGATATGTTCGCTTCATGAGCATGAGTCGAGAGTGAGCAACTTATTGCTCGTGGCTCGTGAGTAATTAGTATTTTAGAATTAAGAATGAAAACTCATTGAATTATTTTTTCGAAAGCTATTTTTTGATGTGTTAACATCTCAGAATACTCGCTAGATACTCAAAAAAAAAATTAGCTCTGGGTGTAGGGAAATAGAAAGTCGTTAGGCGGACATGGACCTACAAATTTCGTTCCGATTAGAACCATTTTGTTCTTTGTTTGTTGTAGGTAAGGCAACTCTGTAAGATCGAATAGACCAAGGAAGTTTTCGTTTTATACTTAATGGTTTCAGTACTTGCTAAGTGGTAGTAAATTGCAAAAACTCATCCCAAAAAAAATCTAAATAGGAACGCGAAATAAAAATTCAAAGAAAGTTAATAGCGGAGGAATTATTTCGGAAGGTTTTCTTTTTCTTAAAAAATAATGATGTGGGACTGCCATCAGCTTTGGGTAAATTGGTCATAATTTAATTTTCGTTATTGTTCTTTCGCATTTGTGTGGTGCGACAATTTTTCTTTTAGCGCTTGTGTAACAGTTTCCTCATTTTTCCAACTTGTGGTATAGATCCGATCTCTGAGGCAAAAAACGGATGTTTACACATCTTCAACGTGAGTACCGGAACTCACTTGTTTTGTATTTATTTTTCATTTCTATATAGTAACAGAGTTACAAAAAACAAAGTTTTGGAAGAAAAAAATTGGAAGGATAGGTACCTAAAATTTCTATAAACAAAGTTAGAAAAGAGAAAACTTCCAAGAGATTAATATTCGAAAGACAAAGTTTCGAAGCTACGAATCGAAAAGTCAAAGTAATGCCAGGAAGGATAAATTTTCAAAAAACAAAATTCAAGACTCACGGAACTTCGGTGTTTCTTGAGCGATATTTCAACAAAATTGACACATCAGGTGATAGCTGATACAGAATTAAAAAAGTCAAGAGTATTTTAAAAACAGGGTGATACAAAAAAATGCATAATATTGCAGTTCGTTCAAGGAACAACATTTGTTTAAAACACCCTGTTTTGTTAATATTTTGCTATAGTTCTGTCTCAGCTCTTTCCTGTGTCAATTTCATTGAAATCACTCAAGGAACAAAGAAGTCTCAGTATGTTGTCATACGTATTTTTGAAACACCCTGTTTTGGAAATATTTTTTTCTTTTATAATTCTGTATCAGACATCACGTGTGTCAATTTCTTTAAAATCTTTCAAGGAATAAAAGAGTTCCGAGGATTTAGAAACTTTATTTTTTTTCGAAACTTTGTCCTTCGGTACTTTGTCTTTCGTTACTTTAGCATTTCGAAACTTTATTTTTCATAACTCTGCTTTTCAAAACTTTGACTTTTGAAACGTTGGCGGAATCCCGATTTCATTTATAAAGTAGTATGAAACCAATTCATAATTGCAGGTTTTTTGGAAAAACAGACTCTCATGAAGTGAGCATTTAATAATTATTCTACATTTGTTCTGACTCTATGAGTGAACATTTCCTTTTTTTACTTTTGCTCATACTCATGCTCATGAGTATTTGGAAACTGCTCATGACCATGAGCAAAATATGAGCAGAGGACAAACAATGAGTAGTCATGAATAAGAATTTTCGTACCTTGCCTTAAATATTGCTTAAAACCCATTCACAAAATGAATTTTCTTATGTTATGTGTACCCTGTATCAATACTATACAAAAATAGATTTAAACCTAATTTCATTTCCTTAAAGATCCTAGTTCTATAAAATGGGTCTTAATAAAAAAAATATAAATTTATCAAACTAACATTTGCAACAAAGGTGGATTTGTTAGCCTTTAAGGAAAAATCAAGCAAAATCAATTACATACAAAAAATAATTTATAAAAACATCTGCAATGGCAAATAATATCATAAATAAAATACCTATTAACAATCAAGTCCTCTTGAAAATATGAAATGAACCTCCAACACAAATATCCCAAATGTAGTTAATTATTTGTCCTGTCACTTACATTCTGTCCTGTCATTCTTTTGACCACATAAAATCCTTAATTGAATTGTGTAGGTTAGGGAGGGTACCATATAATGTATACCTACATATACTGAATGTAGAAAGGACTAATGAAAAGGGACGAAATAGAAACTCTCTCAAATGCACGAATACAAATATTTCACCTTCAGTTCCATTTTAACGTTTTTGTTCTATAATTGAATGTTTCAACATTTTGCCAAAAACACACATTAGACAGCTGAATAGTGTATCTACCTTGTTGAATATTTAATTGTTGTAATTTATTTTTGTTAATTAACCAAAAATGTTTAGACAAAAATTGAAATTGACAAGTTCAATTATATGTGATTGGCTATTAAAGATTCTATTCACACCACTATAATGTTGGCTAACGTATTCGTATACCTACTAGTTGTTGTTGTCATTTGCTATATGGGTTCTAATACTTTCGCTAAGTTTTTCCAATCTTAATAGGAGCAGTTGAGTGAAGTTTGTTGAACAAAATCAAAATAAAATTCTTTACTTGTTATTTGCATTTTGGTGAGAAACTTTGATTTAACATCTAACACATTACCTCGAATGTGCTACTTTTTTGTTTTTTTAAAACTCTTAGAAACTTATTTCTGGAAAATCAAAAATATCAATTTTAGTTTTTGTATATGACAGATCTCAAAATGTATTGTTCTTACGAAAAAGTGTCATAGTAAATTTTGTGCAGAATTTCATTATTTTGTATTAATACAAAAAAAAGCAGACGGTTCAGTTAGTTAGTTAGCTTCCCAGTGATCCTTTTGATTACCAAAACTAAGTTGGTGGATAAATTCACTCCCCCTACTTATTTAATTTTTATCCGTACTGACATACTTACTCTTCACTACTAAGCTCCCAAAACTTACAAAACCACTCTCTTAGAACTCTTTTAAGATCCCATAAGAATTAAAACCTTGACATAGAAGTTAAATTATTCAAATAGAATTTTTGTTATATCTAAGACCTAACCCAGCGGGAAAAATTAAAAAATTCATTGAGGAAAAACCTGCTTTTTCCTTGAGGAATGGAAGCTGTACCTGCCACTTTTCAGCTTATTCCTTTGATGAATTTAACATGGGCGTGTCATTGGCGGGAAGCACATGCCACTTTTCCGATGAAAATTCACTAACGAATTCACTACTTCAATGGAAGTTGTTTATTCACCGACCCAGGTGATGAAAAACATGGTGATTGCTTAATCTGTGAATTCACTACATACGGGTATTTAGGTTATTCATCAGTTCAATAATTTCGATGAAAAATCGAATGAAAATTCAGTTATGAAATCACCAGGTTAGTGGTAGTTTCTTTTTCATCAATAAAATCCTCCCATTTGTATTGTTTACTAAATCTCATCGGTAATGCACCCTTTATTTTAAAATGAAAACAAACCAAAATGTTGTTTCCATTTCAAATCAAAAATATTTGGCGTTTCGGCAAACGCAATTTCTATTGACTTCAGTTCGTGTTACATGGACTTTTTTACAGAAAGTCACTGTGAACTGTATCCAACAAAATGAGAATTTATAGTTGCCAAAAAATTATAAACTACTTTGTGCATTACTATTCATCGTTGGAATCATCGATTACAATTCACCATGAGTTTCACTCACATTATTTCAGCAATAAATTTCATTGAGGACGATATTTCCCGCTGGGAAGCTCTTTTCATGTTCCCCAAAGAACTGAAGCCTTATGAATATTATCAGTTTTTTCTCCTTTAAGATGAGACTATTAAGAATGACAGAATATTAAGAATCCCATAACAATACTCTTTTAAGAGCTTAAGCTCTTTATTTTCTTAAAAAGCTTTCACGGACATACAAAAATTAAATTTGTACAACAATCAGGTGATAGGAGTTTTTATGAGACCTTAAATGCTTCAAATCTTATAGACCAGGAAAAATAGAACAAATCGTATGGGGAACCTTGAAAAAATTAATTCATGAAATATTAAAACTGGAACCGACGCAGAATTGCAACCTCTATAACATATCCCAAGTCCCCCAAAATCCCCGCATTGGCTTTTTGTGTAGCTGCATTTGGAGAGGTGCAGATGGGGAGAACTTGGAGGTCTATCAAACTAAAATATTTTGTTTGGTAGAACCTAACCATACGATACATGCTTTAAAGGTAGTTTTAAACGCTGAACCTAATGAAACCAAATTCAAAATAATACAATCACCCCAACAAAAGTTATAGTCCTTTTTATGTAATGATGACTTTTTTCAGGTACAACAGGTAAAATATTACCGAAAACCCTTTAAAAATAATGGTATGTTAATGAGATTTGGAGTGAATGTTCCATTTGTCATACGAAATAAGAATCAAGACAGTCCCCAAAAATATCCATGGTGAAAGGTTGTTTTTTTTTTTTTAGGGGGATGGGCAAGCGTAGAATGTTTACCATAACCCACACGAAAAAACTCTAACACTCATGAAACTCGCCAAAAATATAAAATTTGTCATGGCAACCCATCTGCACCTCTTCAAATGCATCTACACAAAAAACCAATGCGGGGATTTTGGGGGACTTTGGATATGTTATAGAGGTTGCAATTCTGCGTCGATTCCAATTTTAATATTTCATTAGTTAATTTTTTCAACCTCGGAACCCATTTTTCCTGGCCTATTACTATAAGAATAGCTAAACAATAATAATATTTTCTTGGTCCGGCAATAGAATCTTTAGGAAAGTGGAAAATTATCAATGAAACGAAAAAATTAAAATTTCAATATCTTATAAGAGGAAGGTCTAAGGAGCCTATGCAAGGATACTCAATTGTAAAGTAAAACAGACGACAGCAAAAAAGTTCCACCACAAAAAAAAAAAAACAATAAATATAAAAAAAAAATATTTAAAATACATTAATGACCAATTTTGAAAGCGCTTTATCTTTGTCGGAGTAAAATGAATCTTGTAAGACACTTAAGGAGTCTAATGAGAGGAAAATTTTAGTTGGGACTGGTTAATTAATTAATTTTGTCTCAGGCATACAACCAACAGAAAAACATTAAAGTTTCATCAAAGAAAAGTTAAAATACAATAAAATAGGGAAATCTCTTATGGTTGGACTATTTGTCAAAAGTTGTAAATGCTCGAAAAAGCCATTTGTCAAAGGGAAGCATTCAGTAGTGTGTATGTAAATTTGACAGGACGATATTTTCATGTTTGATTGAAATAAGCAGGAGTGAGAAAATCCAATCGAAAACGGCATAAGTTACAACAAGTCTGAAATCAAGGCATGAGGTATGGTATGACATATATATGTACCTTTAAAGTTAGATTGAAATCAAATAGAAAAAAACGTCTTATCTATAGGATTGTTCAGACTTCTAAAATTGTTTAAGATTTAGAATAAAATAAAATAAAATAAAATAAAATAAAATAAAATAAAATAAAATAAAATAAAATAAAATAAAATGGATGACTGAATCGCACGTTACATACGTACTTCCTCTGATGTTCTTGAACTTTTAAAATAGCACAGTGTGACAAGGTTTTTCTAACATAAAGAAACTAAGCTGTGTTAAACTGCTTATTGAATAAAGACTATAATAATTGCCAAAGAATGTGGGTACCCAGTTGGTCATGTTTCTAAGTTATGACGTCCTAGTATTAGTTAGTATTTTTTAGTATTTTAAGTGTTTATTTCTCAAAATTAAGATATTTTACAATGTCGTATATACAATAATATCTACATTGATTTGTGAAATGAGAAACATAACGTCGGCTTAGAGTGTAAACCTGCTAAATCCAATTTTTGTCAAATTTGAGATAAGTATGCAGTTTGAAAGATCGAACGAAGACGCATCGTCTGATATAATTATTTTTGTTAAATTAGGCTTCTTAGCTGGCCAAAACGCTTGATGAGTAAAACAGCTAAGTCCATAACATCCAAATTCACCTGCTAGCTCCATAACAATTAAAAATACCATATAATATTCGAATAACAGGACAGAGAGGGGGGAACCTGATTTTTAGAAAATAATACAGTTTATTATCATAATAGGTATTCTATAAAATAATTTTAAAAAAAGTACAAAAATAGTACCTCCGTTAGTACCCACATACTTTGTTTCGAAATGTACATTTACATTGTGTTTATTAAATCTCAAGGTAGACACTACCAATGAACCTTTGTGTTAGCGAAAACACTACCTTTTGAAATGAACCCCTATATATAGCATTCGTAAACTAAATTAACAAAATCGCAAATAGGTTTAACCTAAACTCAAATAAGTTTCACCCAAGCGCAAATAGATTTAACCCAAAACCCAAACGCAAATTGAACTAACCCAATCGCAATTCGATTTAAACAAAACTATACGCAAATAATTTAAGCTATTAACAAATCATTTTAAGCAAGACGCAAATTGGATTAACCCAGACTCAACTTATTGTTCCAGCTGTGTGGTGAAGAAATGGAAGGCTTATAACAGTATTGTAAATTCCACTAGTTCTGCGTGTTTTTCCAAGAACTTACCGAACAAATAAGAGGCCAATCCACTAATAATAGCTTTTTAACAATTATGGATAATTCCAAAATCCATTAGGTCCAAAAAGTACAACTGGATCAATAATTCAAGGTTAGATTAATTCAATTTACGTTTTTGTTAAAATTATTTGTAAATTGTTTAAAACGTACGCAAATAGCGTATAGTTTAACTATATTTGCGTTTTGCTTAAATCGAATGGGGTTAGTTGTAAAGGGTCCGCCAAATAACTTTTTTTTTTTTTGAAAATGCTATAAAAAAAAACTACTGAATATTTTCTCAAATTTCTTTTTTTATTTGAAAGTACAATCTTTCCGGTTAATAAAGGAAAATAATTTCATTCAAATGGCTGCTTCGCTAAGTCGGCCTGCGATCGACTTAGAGAAGATGCCGATTTTGCCAAAAAAATCATCTTTTCAGATGAAGCTCATTTTGATCTTGGCGGGTATGTAAACAAGCAAAATTGTCGCATTTGGGGCACAGAAAACCCGCACGCATACATTGAAAAGCCGATACACCCAAAACGAGTCACTGTTTGGTGCGGATTTTGGTCCAGAGGCATAATTGGGCCATTTTTCTTCGAGTGGCCGTTACAGTCAATGGCGATCGTTATCGGACAATGTTGAACAAATTTTTGTTCACAAAAATTGAAGAGGAGGATATTGACAACATTTGGTTTCAACAGGACGGCGCTACGTGCCACACAGCCGAAGCTACACTCCATGTAGTAGTAGCATTTTCAAAAAAAAAAAAAGGTTATTTGGCGGACCCTTTATTTGCGTTTGGGTTAAATCTATTTGCACTTGGGTGAAACTTATTTGTGTGTAGGTTAAACCTATTTGCGATTTGGTTAATTTAATTTTCAAATGCTATATATTTTATTTTAACATTATTTATACTCAATAAAGCTATCGATTAGCAAAAATCCTACTCTATTTTTGATTGTTCTGGAAAAACTGCTAAGTCCATTATTTTTTTACATTACCAAAAAAAGAAAACCGGCTAACTTACAAAGATGCAAATAAGTACAAAACTAAGATCCTGCTTGAGTTGTTTTATGTTTAGAAAGGAAGAGTACCAACTAACACACAATCCATGTTTTGGATTTTATTTTCTAGCGACGATAAAAGTTTTTGCGAAGTTTTTTCTTTCTCCTGTAAAATTTCCATTTATGGAGTTAGTAGGTTTACACTCTAAGCCGACGATAAGTGACATTATATATTTTTTTTTTTAAATAGTGTTAAATGCACATTTCAAGCTATATAAATACAAAATTTGAATAATTATGGGTGGGGTGACCCTTTTAAATGACTTCAAAAATGATTCAATAATAAAGGATTGTGTATACAAAATAAAAAAAGATAGAAAAAATAAAAAGAAAACAATATATATATGTTTGATAATAATAAACAAAAAGCTAAAAAAAGCAATGAAAATGAAACCAAAATTCATGAGAAAAAAAACCAAAAATTTTTTTTTTTTTTTTTTAAGTTTTACATGAAACATTACGTTTTAGAAAATTTTGGTTGTTATTTTCATACAATTTTATGAAAAGTAGCTTTTACGAAAAATGTTATTAAGAAACAAATAGTTTTGGTGCAGTGTTAAAAAAGTTAATTCATCTAAACCATGGAGAAATTTTGATTTCTTAAGTTTAATTTTTAACTTGTTTCTGCTACATAAACCAAAATATACTTTTTAAGTGGCTTTTAATGCCACTGAGGCCACAGTATTCTGGTCTCAGAATTGCTCTAAAATGTCAAGTTTTTGAGAGAGCCCATTCTAAAATATCTCTAAAAGCTAAGAAAAAACTTTTTTTTATTGTAAATTGAGGTTATGTTATACCACAAGATCATCTTTTTTTTACAAAACTTACAACTAAATCTAAAAAAAATTGAACTTCTTTTATAAAATGTAATTGGATTTTTATCAATATTTGTATTAACCTCTTCGAAATCCTCAATTGAAAATAATGAGCTTAGCACATTTCGGAATAAGCTACCTACTTTAAGGCCAAGGCTGACCGCTGACAGCTAATAAATGATTTCTCCAAGATGAATGAAGGTATTTGAAAGATTAAAAAAGACTTATACATACTTCCGATTGATTATAAACATTTATTCGAAATAAATTACTTCAAGAAATAACAACACTTCAAATTTGCCTAAAAACGCATATTTTCTAAATTTAGATTAGAATATTTCAAACGTGGCTAGTGCTAGAGCGATTCTGAGACCAGACTTGAATTCAGTGCATCAAAAACTATTAAAAAAATATATTTTAGTTCATGTTAGAGACAAAAATTAAAATTTTTTACAGATTGTAATTATAATTATACACTCACGAGCAAAAAAAACGGATTTTTTATTGGCCTGATCCGTTTCTTGACTGTATCTTGGGAGATGCCTTCTTATTCGTCTACCAGTGTTGCTTTAAGTTCATTTACATGGTTTTCCTTAAAACTAGTTTTTTATACACATATGATTTTTTTTTAAATTAATAAAAAAAGATTGCTATGCCAAGTTTTAGTATTTATAAATATACATTGAAAATCCAAATTTGAAAAAAAAGGAAAAATAAACCCATCCTGAAATATTAAATTTTCAAAAAAAAAAAAATATTTTTTTAAACGTGTTTCAAAAATTTATTTTTTTCAAAAAAAATTTTGATCGAAATCGATGTAGCTGCTTATGAGAAAATCAAAAAACCGTTATAAAATATGGCAAGTGCCGTTCATAACAGTTTTTGGTAAAAAAAAATCTTATCAAAAAGTACACCATGCCTACAATCGTTTACTGATTTTTTTTACAAAAATTGTTAGGCACATTTTGAAGATAAATAAGCTCCCCAATAACGGTTGTATGAAAGTACCGTTAATTTGGAGCTACAAGCATTTGTAGATCTCAAAAAAGGAAAAAAAATTACATTAGCCTGAAACGAAAAAATTAATTACTACCGTGGTATTCGTTATTTCGAACACCATTGGACCAAACCATTTTTGAATTATAGCGCTTGCCATAAAATTTTCTTAAATTTGTTCGAAAAATATTTTGACTGTAATGTTTTTTTTTGCAAAGACGATTTAAACATGAAAATATCACTTGGAAGGCGAAAACGTGTTACTACCGTGGCATTTCATAATTTTTACATGTAAAATCTGTAGTGCGACTACTTACAGTAAAAACTTTTCCTAGGATAACAATCATTACGGCATCAAAAATGCTTAAGAAATTTAACATTTTTGTTCGTAAATTTTGAAATCACAGAAGTACAAGTTTGCGAAGAATCGCACATACATACCTCGTTATACTGCCGTCCCAAGAAAAAAGCGCACAATCGCCAAAATTTAACAATTGATTTAGTTCCGTAATTGGAACCATTTTAGTAGTTTCTTATTTTATTTTTAAGGTTAAAACACTAATTTCCAATTATGTATTGCAAATGGCTAAAAATCACGAACGCAAAAAGCAAAAAATTATGATTATAATATAATTTTTTTTATAATAAATTATTCTTCAAAATTTTCAAAAGTATTTAATTTACGGCGTGAAAAGCAAAATCATTAAAATGCATGGAAATACGGCGTTTTTTCCTTACGACGACGGCAGTATAGTTCTTCATTGTTTTATTGTGACCTTAAGCACCGATAAAGAGGTACGATGTAACGAAAAGTACATCGAACAATTAAAAAGAATCGTCAACAGTGGACTACAGTGGGCAAATCCCCACAATAGAAAAAAAAACATTCGTATTTGCCCTTGCTAGTCGAAAAGATGTTAGAAAATATTTTTTTTTTTTTAATCATAAAATTCTTATCAATGAACCTCAAATGGGCGATATTTAAAAAAAACTTCAAGTTTGGTTACTCTTTTTTTTTTTTGTTATGAGTTATTAATGAAGTTATTAGTTTTCACTCTTGTTTGTACGAGTATTTATTTTCCTATTTTTCCATACCTCTATGCTTGTGATTAGAATATTGATATCAATTTATTTGTATAAATTTGTTCATAGTAAATTTATTTTTTTTTTTAATATAAATCTGCCCTATACTCGTATTGCATTGCTCTGTTGCACAAACTCTATAATTAAAATTAGGGTTTTATTTAATTATGTTTTATTTCCTGCCATTTTAGATGTTTTGGTTTTAATGTTTTTTTTCTACATATCTATAAATAAAACATTTATAAATTTCCTTTCACAACAAACACAAATGGGTGTGTTTCAAATTTATGAATAAAATTATGTCGAACACTTTTTTGAAACAAAATTTTTTAAACAATTGCCGGCCTAATATGCAATATCCGTTGCCTCGTTTAAGTTTTTTTGTATTTTATTTAAAAAAAAAAACAGCTTTTTATTTTATATTGGTATATTTAATTCGAAATCATAAAAAAAAATTACTTTTATGTCCACACACTGTAACACTCTTAATATATAAGATTGAAAATAGAAACAATCAAAGGACAATAACAGAAATCCTCATAGAGAATTTTTATTTTATATTTTAATTGACTGCAAGCATTTGTTACTCCAATTAGTGTTCGGAAGGACAAGGATCCTTTTGTGTTTTTTTTTTTTTGTTATGTTTTGCTTTATTTATACTCAAAAAAATATGTATCTTTAGATATAACCAGATATTCGTTTTTATTAACCTACATTTATATAAATCTGTATTTTGTTTTATTTTTTTTTTTCTCTTTTTCTTTGCAACGCCTACACTTTTTTAGGCTCTCGAACAATTCAGGATGGCGACTATGAAATCATTGTTGTTGATGAGAATAATCCTTCAGTGTTGGCGGATAATGATTCACATTCAAGTGGACCCCCTTCAATTAAGGTGAGTGAAACTGTTATATTTCTTTTTTTTAATTGAAATTTATAAATAAAACGAAAAACTTGAAATAAGTGAAATAAGTGTTGAATATAAGGAAAACATAGAAACAAAAAATGCATTTGTTTTTGTTTTTACTTCATACATATGTATGTGTATGTATGCATGATGGGCCTGGATGAGGAAGTTATTTTATGTTTTTTTGGATTTTATTTTATTTTATAAACGTATTTATTTTTTTAACTTTATTAAACTAAAAAATTAAACTAAAATAAAACTAATAAAATTGCATGTTAGAGTAATATGGGTGTAACGGCAGCGGCGTCCAGTGGCAAGCCACTACAGCAGCAGCCACTTTCACCACCAAAACCTGTAATGCCAAAAAAACTACCAAAGGTAAACAAATAAAAATAAAAATGGATTAAATGATTTTTTTTTTGTGAGAAATTTATTTTTGTATATATATGTATTCTTTTTAACTCAATTTTAATTTATTAGATTTTATATGTGTACATATATGTACAAAATTGTGTCGTTGACATTGGTTCGGAAGAAAATTGACACAATATTCAACAAAAAATTTAAAAACTCTCCGTTGGAATATAACAAAATATTTGATCAATACTTTTGAAACTAAAAAATCTTTTGTTCGATTTTTTATATTTTAAAAATTAATACAAATTAATGGACTTATACAATTTTGTTGCCTCCAGTGAAAAATGAGATTTGTTTATATGTGCCCCTTTTTCTCCAGAATCAATAACATGTACGATATTGTTTTTGATTATTTTCAAATTTGTTTTTAACATATAAAATGTACATAGTAAAAAAACACTTTTTAAATGTTTAAGTTATCAAAAAGCACACACAAAGCACGTTAAATACACTTTTTTAAAATAAAATATTCCTTAATTTAATACAAACGTTGCTAATTTTTCAACAAAAAGTTTATTTCAAAAGGACTTTGCCATTAGTATAATACTTACTTACTATCTTCTTAAGACAAGTAAATAATGTTTGATGTTGTATTTAGTTTTTAACGCCATAAATTTCACAAAGCCTTTAAAAACTTATTGAGATTTTTCTCTGTTGTCTCAAAACTTTCGGAGTTGGGAACTGTATAAAATTGGACCAAAAATCTTTCAATTTTTACACTTTTTTGCAAAAAAACTATCATAAAATTAGCTATGTTCACTTTTTCATGAAAGTGTTCAATATTTTTTTCTGTAAGAGGTGGCCATTTATTTGACTAGTTTTGACCACACTTGGCTTTTTTTTACCACCAGTACAATCAGTTTTGAAATAGGATGCTGCCCCTAAAAAGTCAATTGTTCAAATTTGATTAATGCTTTCAATTTGTCTTTTTTGAGGGTTGGTTACGATGTCCCGCATTACAAAATCCAGCGTAACGATATCCCGCCGTTTCTACTACAATGCGAAGGCGCATAAAATTTTTCTTTCCCATAGCAATTAGTGCCTTGATTGAATGAAAATCAACAGGATCGAAGTTTCAAACTATTTCACTCATTTTTCAGCACGCAAAGGACTTCAGAATTTTTTGAATTTGGTACTCTCTGTTTTGGTCCCTTAAAGAAATGAGAATCAACGAGAACGAAGCACTACCCATAAGTCGTCACGAAATAGTATTTAAGGAGGTGTGATTTCGAATTAAATTTCAGGAAGCTGCTAGGCTAGTCCTCATGGTAGTTAAAGAGATAAAAATTGATCTATCTGGATCTGGACGGACGATTATGGTCTGGATCTGGACGGGAAACTATAGTTTGGATCTGGATCTGGACGGATGACGATGATATCGTCTACGGTGACGTCGATATGTCACCTCCGTCGACGACGATGGTAGGTATGACAGGGTTGGGTCTGGAATTGGGACAAAGGATACATTTTTTCTTTTAGAAAAATTTATTGAAAAACAACTAAGAAATTTTTTTTTGAAAAATTTCATAAAAAAACAACTTTTTTTAATTTTTTTATATATACAAAATTGCTTTTGCGCCAAATATTTGTTTAAGTTAAAATAAAAAAAAAAAACTTTTTATTTAATTTTTTACCAATTTTTTGATTTTTTAGAACTGTTAGGTAAAGCTAAAATAAAGAAAAAAGAACTTTTTATTTATTTTTTTACCTTTGATGAATATGCGTATTATTATAAGTCGCTAGGACGCTTAGCTTAGCCGCTTGAAGGTGTCAACTTGGATGCCACTTAGTTTAGCCACAAGTCGCGTTTAAAGATAAAACTCGATTTTTCATATAATGCGATGCATCAATTGAAAGTTGGCACTTCCTTGATTATGAATATCGTCGGCTTTTTGTCTAAGCCTCGTAAGTCTGTTTTAAAAATTTGCTTTGAAACACACAAAAAACCGATTTGAAAAGCAATAAATTGGAATTTTTAGATCGTAAAAGGTTTTAAAACTGGTTGATAGAACCTAAAGGAACCATGATAGAGTTACGAGACATTAATATTTGAATTCAGTTATTTGTTTTGACCTGAAATGCATTAAAGTTGCATTTTAAGACTTACGAGTTTTTGCCAGAAGGCCGATGATATGACACTTTTAGTGAGTTTCATTGCCAATGTCAAGTTTTCTTGAGCAACAGTACCTTTCGTTCATATTTCAAAGAAAAATTAAACTACGAAAAAAAGCAGAGAAAAGTTTATTTTTTATTAAAATTTTCTTCAAAAAAGTTGATTTTTCTAAATTAAAAAAAAGTCGAATAAGTTTATATTTTTATTAATTTTTTTCAAAAAAAAAGTCCCACCTCTGTCCAGAATCAAGACCCACCTACGTCCACTTCTAGACCACCTTCATCCAAACCCAAAAGTATAAAACCAATTTTAATAGGAGAGAACCAAAATCCCCCGCCAGAATTGAAAACCAATTTTAATCGGGAGAGCAACGAAATCTCACGCCAAACACAATACCGCGTAAAATTCTTCTCTCTTAAAAATATATTTAATTCCAAAAATACTTGATTTTAAAATCACCAACAATATTCTTCTAATTGTATTTTTATTTAAAGTATTGAAAATCCCGCCAAAAAGTATCATAGTACCTACTGCCAGCGGGATTTCTGAACGGCGGAATATCGTTACCGCGGGATTCTGTCTGGCGGGATATCTCGTTACTCTCCCTTTTTTTGAACATCAATGACCACCCTTTTATTTTGTTTTGGCCAAGTCTAAGAACTTTTTTTTTTTAAGTTTTTTATTTAAAATTGTTAAGCCACGCCTAGGAATATTTGTTTTGTTTTTTGAAATTTTTCTTTTTCGATTTTTCTTTTGGTATTTACCATTTTCATTTTCTTAACTTTCGAATTTGTGAAAAATTCAATAATCTAAAATGGCCACTCTTTAGAAATACCCTGAATTATCATGGGGATTTAAGACACTTTTAAAAAAAAATTGGACACCTTTGTGGGTCGGGTATAAACAAAGCTGATTTTAAAATATCGAATTTTCAAAAAAATATTTTGGGTTGTTCTTAAGTTCTTTTTTTATGTTTAACTATATTATTTTGCATATTATGTGGGTACCTATGCAATATTATCAAAAATGGCGTTCTTTTTTTAATTTTGAAACAGACCGTTCTAAGCACACAACATTTCAGTCACACCAATGTTATGTCTCTGATTTGTTTAATAAAAAGTAATGAGTCGTTTTTGAGAAAAAAATTACCAAAAACCACTATGTACCAAGTTTCAAGAAAATCAAACTGCCTAACAGACAGACAGGCAGACAGGTGATATACACCTTTTTTATCTTCCCTTCCCTATCATCGCAATGACAAGTTGTCTGATAATAATCTCGAGTTCAATTTTGGTTACGAATGTCTCTGAAAGCATGCAATCTTGAGTGGTTGCAATCAACCTTATGAAAGCCTTCGATAAATTTTCCCATTATTTAATTCTTTTTTGACTTTAACACTCTGGGCCTTTGACCACTATTTATTTGATGGGTTGAATTTGATTTAGAATATTGCTTATATAAAGTTATTTTGATATCTACTGAATATAAACCTATCCAACAAACGTCTGGTGTTCCACAGGATAGTCATCTTGACCCTTTGATTTTTATTTTTACAATAAATAATCTTAAGTGTGTTCTTGAGAGCTTTTCGCTATCAATTTATGCCAACCACAAACCCGTAACCACTTGAGAATATTAAAGATTTTGCACCTGGATGCCAAACATTTTGTCCATGCAAACTCTTGCTGTGTAGGCCGTGGCCCCGTTCTGCTGGAAACCAAATGCTTCCAGCTCCATTTATTTCAATTCAGGCAAGAAAAAAAATCCTGGATCATGGTTAGGTCAATTATTTAAATTCATAAAAAAATCTATGGCTGACCAATTACTGAAGCTAGCTGACCTTTTTACCCATTAATGGCCAATCAGATGGCATTTTTTTTTTTAAATGGCCTTAATGAGGTGCCAACAATTTTGTCTGTGACATTGAAGTTCTATTAATGAAAATAGTTAACCTTTTATCACGATTTTGTGGTGTTTTGGTGAGTTGCCAAATATCGCGCGTGACCTTGAGAAATTTAAAGCCTTTATTAAAATTTTTCTAGACCTGACCAAATTCTAAGACTACATTCAGAGAAAAAAGCCGGTATAATTAACCAATTTGTGGTCAATTATACCTGATTTTCAGGTTGTTATTTCTCAACTCGGGAGATCAGGTTAACTATTTTATCTAAGCAGATACCTGATTTGAAGGTCGTGTTAAAGCAACGTAGGTTGATTGCAGGTTAAATCTGCATGATATCTTGTAAATTTAACACTGGCTTAAAATAGTGATCCTGTAAATTTTACATAATAATCTGGTTAATTTAACATACAAATTTAGTTAGTTTAACATGATTCAATGTTGAATCAACCATGCATCATTTACTTATGTCATGAATCTATGCATCTCAGCCTCAGCCGCCACTAATGCTGCTTATAGATAAACACGTTTTGCATTAGGGATTCTGAAAGTATAGGAATTCATTTTAATGTATTTATTTTATTTTAAAAATACTTTGTGATACTTACTAAGCTTTGAACTGGGAACCTTCAACATTCGGCAAAAAGCACTCATTCACTGGGCCAATTCACTGGGCACAAAAAATGGTGGCAAAAATCAATAATTTGAAGCGTATGGAATTGCCTGTATGTGTATGTTAACACTGGCGCCAAGTTGAATTGAACTGGCAGAGTGCTACTCTAAAAGGAGGCCAGGTTATATTCAATTTGTGGTGAAAAAGAAATTGATAACATATCTACAGTGTTGTAAAACACAACCTCGGTTTAAAAAACACTGTGCTTTTGTCAAAATTTCTTATTTACAGGAATTTAGGGTTAAAATGACAGGATATCTTCTTGAATGAACCTGAATATGGTTAGAGAGGCCACCAGGTTGATTTTGCACTAAACATGAGGTTATTAAAATCTGGTGAATATCTGTTTTTGTTTTCTTTTCGTAATCAATTTGTTTTATAAAAGTTTTTGAATCTTCTATTTTGACAGGAAATTTGATTGTGAAGAAACAAATTTAAGTGTAAAATTGTCAAATTCGGCTTAGTTTCCGAGTTATACCAAACATATTGAAAATTATTCACCGTGACCATTCTCGAAACGAAATCTATAACTCGAATTTTAACCTCTTATTTAATTGATGAATAAACACATAATGTTAGCAAAATGTTCATCTAGGCCACCATCTGCCTCGTAAATTAGCAGGTTTTCATAGACCTTCGATATTCAACTCCTATAATTGACAGGAAATTTAAAAAGAATGCAACTTCATAACAAAGTCAAAAGCTAATGCCAGCAAAAGTTAAAACTGACAGGATACAGAATTTATTAAAAATTGTATACAGTTTTCGTTACACAAAAAGTATCCTACACATATATATGCGTATAGTATAAGCACATATTCGTTCTTTTAGAGTAGGTATTTCATTTAGAAAACTGTTAGCAACTTTTAACTGCAAAGCTAACGACTCAGAAATAAAAAAACTTGTTGTCAAAAGATTACCTCTTTCTGTTCTACGAAAAAGGGGATATAAAAGCTAAACAAAAGTTGTGAAACATTTTTTTTTAACTTGATAGGATTTTTATTTTTTTTATTTTGCTCCCGAATACATACCTACATAGTTACAGGAATTCATGCAAATAAAGAGGTTGTTATGGAATACAGATTTAGATGTAGTTATTAAAAATAAAAAAAAAAACGATCATGGCTTACATATATCGTGATACGTTACATAACCAGCCATGAAGAAAAATAGTAAACATTGAAATTCCATACAAATTGCATTCTCCCTATGGATTATTTAGAGATATTAAGATAATTGGATGACGAGTGCCCTCTAGTGGGCTTCCACGTGCTTTCTATCTACTGTACATGTAAACTTGTTTAATTACGTGTAATGTAAGGAAAAAGTTTGTTTTCATAGAAATTTTTGTATGAGGTGGTAAGCCTTTTTTTTATATGGAAAATATTTCAGAGCAAGATATGAACAGCATATTTTGCTGGCATCATATTGTGTTTGAAATTTGCTTAGAATCGGAGGAAACATATTTTAAATATGAACATATTAAAATGAGTGGATACTGTGCTGTGATTTTTTTTTTCTATTCTACTATGTATAAGATGCTCACTCTAAAAACGGAATAATATCGAATGTTTTCCGAATATTCCAAAATATTCTTTAAAATTTAAACTGCTATTTTACTACCGCATTTTGCATAGAATTTCGATTTCAACATTTTAATCCAAGAAAATAATAATGTAGATAAAAAAGAAGCAAAAAGAAATGTAAGCATTGACATATCTGTATGTTTTTGTTCTCACGTACCTAAATAGTAAAAAAAAAAAACAAACAACTTACTTTACGTGATTTAAATCTAAAAACGTCATCAAAACTTTCATCCTCTTAAGTGTAGTCTATATCTATAATGCTTCCACTTTTTAATATTCTTAATGGAAAATTGACGTCACCATAATGCCAACCGCAGTGGAAACTAAATATCATTCAAAACATATAAATACAACAAAAACAAAACAACAACAATAAAACAAAAAATCATCCCATAAAATAAACACGTCGAGTTCATTCATTATTTTGTTTATTCTACAAAGTTTCATTAACAAAAAAAAAATAAAAAAAAAACAACGCGTTTTGTTGATTTTTTCGGTTCGAGTATTTAACGATTCTTTTTCCAAAAAAAAAAAAAAAGAATTTGTGTTGATGCAGCTTTAGTTTGCTGTTTGTATTCCATGACCAAATAAACAAAACAAAAACTTTTTTCACCTCATGGGAAATTTGTATAAGTACGTATACCTACCTAACTATAAAAAATAACTCGTACCGAACCCGAATCATCCTAAGAGCTATTTTAATAAAAGGTTTAATTTGAAAATGGTTGCTTGGAAAATCAATCAAATGCAATGCCTATTCCGGGAATTCAAACCAAATAAAAACCCTCTCTATTTATCGTTTTAATTAGTTCCCACAAAACAATGGGAATAACGAGAAAATACAGTGGATTGGTTTTGTATTTTTGATGGCAAAAACGTTCAAACATTTTATTATGTCCATCCCATAAAAAAAGCTCAGGTTGCCATTGTTCTTAAGCTTACCCTATACAGTGTTACAATTTTGTTTAACATTAATTTTAATTTTAATTTTAATTTTAATTTTAATTTTAATTTTAATTTTAATTTTAATTTTAATTTAATTTTTAATTTAAATTTTAATTTTAAAGTTTTTATAAACCATCCATGGATGGAAGATTTAATTTTGAATAAAAAAGCTTTTTGTGTAAAACAGAAAACGACTTACTGCAGTCACTGCCGAAAAGAAATTGGATAGGCTTCTTCACCTAAAAGTAGTTGTTTTTTGCCGTTTTGGAAAACGTCAAGTCAAAATCAATTTGATTGTGAAGTGATCTTCATTTTTCGACGCGTGTACTGCAATCGTTAAATATGTAATCGTTCTGTTTGAAAAAAATCTTTTTGGTCAACGTCAGTCAATTTAGTTGTAAACAAATTTGACGTTTACGAACATATCCTCTGGCCAAAAAGAAGTTGGATAGGCTTCTTCACCTAAAAGTAGTTTTTTTTGCCGTTTTGGAAAATGTCAAGTCAAAATCAATTTGATTGTGAAGTGATCTTCATTTTTCGACGCGTGTATTGCAATCGTCAAACATGCAATCGTTCTGTTTGAACAAAATCTTTTTGGTCAACGTCAGTTAATTTAGTTGCAAACAAATTTGACGTTTACGAACACGTTCTCTTTCTTCTCAATGTTTTTGTCGTCAAGTCGATTTTTTTACTGCATAATCGCACCACAGATGATGTTTTCGAACATGTGACTTACAGACTGCATTATCGAACATAATGCTAATGCAGAAAAACTTGTACTTGCGTTTTCGAACAAAAGACTTTTGCAGTTTGGGTTTGAGAACAGTCTGCAAATGCATTTTTGATCTAGATGACATTCTCAAGACGGCCTTTAACTGGCAGGGCCATTGGCTAAATTATCTAGTCCCAGCTGAAGAAGAGGCTGAAACTTAAGGAACATACCGATGTGCCATTATGTTTTCCGAAATTTGAAGTGGTGTTACGAAGATCAAAAGGAAATTCAAAAACGCTGTAAAAACACCGTGCCACAGCCACAAACTGTATAACTTCTAAATAATCAAAATCTGTTTAGCCGATAATAAGAAATTCGAAATAAGAAAAAGTTCTATGAAAGGTACTATTAATACATAGTTGCTACGTGTTAATTTTCATAATGTTTGTCAGTAAACCGCACTAATTTTAGCACAGAAAATGTTTTATAAAAATCGTAGGAGCCGTTTTTAAGAAAAAAAAATATATTTTCCTTAACGGTTTTCAGCATTTATTTTTTATTAATGTAAAATTTGTTATTAAAACATTTTAGAGAGTGTTAAAAAAAACTTAAGTATCGAGTTTCATAAAAATTGACGGTACCTATAGTTTTCAAAATATTTGATTTACAAAAAAAAAAAAATAATATTTTAAAAATCGAAAAAAAATTTGTTTGAAAATTGTGTTAAAAAAAATATTATATTTTGAGGAACTTTAGGTAGTATAAGAAGAATTATTTAAATCAGAAATATCGGTTTGAAGAAAATCGAAAAAAAAAAAATAATTCTTTGGGAAGTACCATTAGGTTTGGGTAGGTAAAAGGGCTGACCGTTGATCTTGTTACCGTCACCTAGATCCGTTCTGATACCTTAGGAAGTTGTCTCCCACTTAATCTAAAAACCTTTGTGTTCTGTTTGCAGTCAAGAGTCAAGCCATTTAAACGCGTTGACAGAGTTCAGAATGGTATTAGCTGCAGTTCTAGAAAATTCCTCTAACTCGTCATAGAAATGACTCCCTAGGTGCTTCTTTCATAAATGACAGAATGCTAGAGAGTGGCAAAGGAAGTGTGAGGAATCCTCATGTGCTTTTTCATCGCTGCACCCTGATACGATACTGAGTTCCCCTTTCTTTTGTGGTATCCCCGTAGGTTGTTTTCGGTGATAATGCTGACAAAGGGACGAAGATGTTTCTTGTTCATTTGCATAATTTTATCTGTCCTTTCCTTATTGAAATTTGACCATAAATTTCTAGTTGTGCCACAAGTTTCAGGCAGGTTTCATCTCTCATTGTTTTTTTTCCAATATTTTGGTACAAAGTATAGTATCCTGTTTGATGCTTCAGGTTGATACTTTAATAAGACGTTCGGGTCGACTTTAATCAAACGACAATCACGTGCCAGCTCATCAGCTTTTTCGTTTCCTTGAACATCATGGTGACCAGGAACCCAGCAGAGTCTATTGTAATGCTGCATGCCAAGAACCCTAAGCTCTTCGCGACAGCAAGTTACAAGCTTTGAGTGTATCTCGGTTGCAGAAATTGATAGTATTGCTGCTTGGCTATCAATAAAGAGGGTGATATCAGCTCGTAGTATCGCGATCATTCATATTTGCGTAGCTGCTTAAGTCACTACCAAGACCTCAGCTTGGAAGGCACATCAAAAGTCCGGAAGTCTCAAGAAGCTCATTTGTCCGAGATTCCGAGAAAATTCCAGCACCAACACCGAGTGTTTATTTTAGAACCAGGGGATGTGCCATTAATAACCATTTCTTTTAATGTTTTCCCACCAAAGGTATCTTTTACTAAAAAAGAATTTTTGCATTTTTTCTAAGGAAATTGGTGGATCCATTTTGGAGAAAAATAAGAATTTGAAATTGCAAAAAAATAGTTATTTTAAGATCTAAAAAGAAATAATAGAAAAAAAAACTTGGAAAATCACCAAAAATGACTATGAACCAAGTTTGAAGAGAAGCTGATTGAGTCTTACTTCTAAATTTAAAAATTGACGAAAAATTTAAGAAATTAAAAAAAAAAAATAAAAATTAAAAAAAATCGCTCTGTTTTCTATCAACTGCATTGGTGCCATTCAATGTTTAATAAGTTAAACAGGGAAAATGCTAGAATTTTGTTTAACAATAACAATTACATTTGAAAAATCTTCATTCTTCCCGTGATAAACTTAAACAATAATACTAAATGGATCTTGTTACACTTACAGTTACAAATCATTTGGGAATCTCCTGATCTCACTCGTTTTTTTTTAATTTATGTTTAACATTTTCTACGAATCTGGTCTATGCTGACTTAATTGAACAAAGAAAAAGTTTACTTTAACAGTTTTTTTCGCACATCAGTTGAGCTGTGATATCTTCTGTTGTGTTACTTTACCTTCTTATGCTCTATTCGGTCAAGGACACTTTGATTATTTAGTAACTTTTTATTCAAGTTTGTATTTATAAATTCTCTTCAAATTGAATATTTGCAAGAAATGTTTTCGAAACAATCCATAGTATGAGTAAGAGTAAACCTCTATTTCTGTGGTATATCCTCCTGCAAAAATAGCATATATCACACAATACCCATAAACACATAAATCACATGCATACAACAGTATAAGTGCGTCACTAGAGAACAATTTGGGTTTTTCGATTGTATGCATCTATAATATATCTGGCCTTTTGCTAGTGGCTATATATAGGAAAAAACAAAAGGATATTTCGCCAAAGTCCATAGTGTTGAACTATAAGGAAAACAAATGAGCGCGCTTGAATGAATTGGATAATCCAAACCACTGCACAAACTTTATTCATTGCGTTCTAGTTTCGGTTTCTATTTCTATTCATTATAACCAAAAGATAGCTAGCTTCAGCTTTTATCCATGGAATGGAAGTCAAATTCCTTAAAACGCACATCATAATATAAAAAAAGACATCCTTTCTCCCCCTTTATTCAAACTAATTAATGATCCTTTTAGATTTTGTGTTTGTGTTCAATTGCGTGTTCTTGTGTGTGCTTTATTCTAGGTATATGTATTGTAAGTTTATGATAGAAAATTCTTTGTTTGTTTATGTTTAGCTGTTTATTTGTTTTGGTTTTGATTTGTGTGTTTGCTTTTTGGTTTTTTGTTTTGTGAAGCCCCATATAACGCTCATGCACAATATCACAATATCGCCTTTGTTGGTGGTGTTAAAATAAGAAAAGAAAATTAATAAAATATTCACCCGCATAAAAACCACAACTACTTCAAAAAGGTAATTGCCATTTATATATTAGCTTACAGAATAAATATCACAAATAAAATAAAATTCACAATTTATAATAAAAGAACACACGAATTGAAACAGAGAGAGAGAGAGAGATTAACAGAAGTAACAATTCAGACCTGGAAAGCTTTAACAATTTTGTTTATACAAAGCTTGCTTCTGCATTATCGACTTATATTTCAATTTGAAAAACATAGAAAGAACCAACTACTTCAAATGTCTGAAAGTGTATTAAAGTGTACCTCATTTTTGGGGTAAACTGCACCTCAATTTTCTTATTTCAAAAGAAAAATTACGAATAAATGCAAAATTCTTCATAAAACTTTTAAGGTCACTTTACAGAAGCTTCTTTTTTGCATAAGGAAACTTTACAGAAGCTCCAATGAATTCAGAAGTACCTGGAAGAAAACTTTTAAGGAAACTTCACCGAGGCTTCTTTTTTGGCATAGTGAAAACTTACCAAAGCTTCTTTTTTGCATAAGGAAACTTTATAGAAGCTCCATTTCCGAAGAAATAAAAGACATTGATAGATGATTTTTTTTTCAAAATATCAAATCACGCTTCATTTTGGAAGTTACAGCCAAAATAGCTGAATAGGTTGTAGTTGTTAAATCCTCATCTACCTATTCCTAGCTTCCCCTTTATCAAAGTTCTTAAAATTATTTCCTATTTTCCATTTCTGTGGTTAAAGTTTCCTTTGTTGGTCTTCACATTGTCATTTTATTTTTATTTAAATTAAAATTTAAGTTCCAGGTCTGAAACTAAAAACAAAAAAATGTAACTTAAGCTCTCTATTATACTGCTGATCACTGCGTGCTCCTCGTGTTTTGTTTGATTGCAATTCAACTGTTTGTCCTTCGAATTCACACACACACTAACAACACCTGAGTATTTTTCTTAGTTACCTTTCTGTTTCCCCTTCTTTTCAATCGAACTGACCAATTTATGTCTTTGATTTTCTTTTAGAGCGTCGATTCCGATGCAGCTTCGTTGAATATGAATTCGACAGAAAATGAAGTTCAAGAAGTTGAGTCTTCGAGTGAAATAATGGTTGATGATAATAAGCCTAGCAATTCTAATGACGAAAGTTGGACAGATGTCAATTTGAATGAAGATGGCAATGATAAGATGCGTGATATGGAAGGCAATATCCATCATTTAGTGCCAAGTGCAGAACGTGGAGATAAACCTGACTCAGAGATTTCGGTTGTACGTGTTCCCCAAGATGGTTTTGGTGGAGGACCCACGTCTACTGGTCAAAGATCAAGGCCAGAAGAATTGCCAATTAAGCCACCACTAGTTGGTCAACTACCAATGACTACACCATCCCGCGAAGCTAGTCTAACGCAAAAGCTTGAGATTGCACTTGGGCCGGTATGTCCACTGCTTCGAGAAATTATGGTGGATTTTGCTCCATTCCTTTCGAAGACTCTAGTCGGTTCCCATGGACAGGAATTGCTGATGGAAGGCAAGGGCTTGACAACGTTCAAGAATAGCCAGTCAGTTGTGGAACTTGTAATGCTGTTGTGTTCGCAAGAATGGCAGAACAGCCTTCAGAAACACGCTGGCTTAGCTTTTATTGAGCTGATCAATGAGGGCCGGCTGCTCTCACATGCCATGAAGGATCACATTGTACGAGTTGCAAACGAGGCCGAATTCATCCTGAACCGAATGCGTGCCGATGATGTCCTTAAACACGCTGACTTTGAGTCACAATGTGCCCAGACACTGCTAGAACGAAGAGAAGAAGAACGCATGTGTGACCATTTGATCACTGCTGCTCGACGGAGAGATAATGTTATTGCCAGCAGGCTATTAGAGAAAGTCCGTAATATCATGTGCAATAGACATGGAGCCTGGGGTGAGTCCAGTGGAAGTGTAGTGAAACCAGCCTATTGGAAACTGGATGCGTGGGAAGATGATGCACGTCGACGCAAACGCATGGTTCAAAATCCCCGAGGATCAAGCCATCCACAGGCAACTCTCAAGGCAGCTCTAGAGAATGGTGGACCCGAAGATGCAATTATGCAAACTCGAGATGAATTCCACACACAAATTGCCGTTACACGATCTCATCAGTCATCCCAACACTCTACAGATTTGCTAGATGATGCCGAGCTGCTGATCGAGGATCGCGAACTTGATTTAGATCTGACTGGGCCGGTCAACATTAGCACCAAAGCAAAGTTGATCGCTCCTGGGCTAGTAGCACCGGGAACAGTATCGATCACCAGTACCGAGATGTTCTTCGAAGTTGATGAGGATCATCCCGAATTTCAGAAGATCGAGCAAGAAGTCCTGAAATATTGCGATCATTTGCATGGCAAATGGTACTTCTCTGAAGTTCGAGCAATATTCTCGCGAAGATACCTCTTGCAGAATGTTGCTTTGGAAATATTCCTAGCAAGTCGGACATCGATCTTGTTCGCTTTCCCCGACCAGCACACGGTTAAGAAAGTCATCAAAGCTTTGCCCAGAGTTGGTGTGGGCATTAAGTATGGTATTCCACAGACGAGGCGAGCATCCATGATGTCGCCACGTCAACTAATGCGGAATTCTAATATGACCCAGAAATGGCAGCGACGTGAGATATCTAACTTTGAATACCTGATGTTCCTCAATACGATTGCCGGACGTACCTACAACGACCTCAATCAGTATCCGATATTCCCATGGGTTCTTACTAATTACGATTCGAAAGACTTGGATTTGAGTCAACCTTCGAATTACAGAGATCTATCGAAGCCAATTGGTGCATTGAATCCCAGTCGTCGTGCTTATTTCGAGGAACGGTATGAGAGTTGGGAGAACGATACAATTCCACCATTCCACTATGGCACCCACTATTCGACGTCCAGCTTCACTTTGAATTGGTTGGTGCGTGTGGAGCCTTTCACCACGATGTTCTTAGCCCTGCAAGGCGGTAAATTTGACTATCCCGATCGGTTGTTCTCCTCGGTGTCATTATCCTGGAAAAACGCTCAGCGCGATACCTCGGATGTGAAGGAACTGATTCCTGAATGGTATTTCCTGCCTGAAATGTTCTATAACTCATCGGGCTATCGATTGGGTCATCGGGAGGACGGAGCATTGGTTTCCGACGTAGAACTACCACCCTGGTCAAAGACCCCCGAAGAGTTTGTTCGCATCAATCGTATGGCATTGGAATCGGAGTTTGTTTCGTGCCAACTTCATCAATGGATCGATCTGATCTTTGGCTATAAACAGCGAGGACCCGAAGCTGTACGAGCAACAAACGTCTTCTACTACCTCACCTATGAGGGAAGTGTTGAACTTGACGCAATAGCAGACCCCGTCATGCGTGAGGCCGTTGAGAATCAAATTCGTAATTTCGGTCAAACCCCATCACAATTGCTGATGGAACCCCATCCACCACGCAGCTCGGCTATGCACTTATCACCGATGATGTTCAGTGCGATGCCTGATGATGTTTGCATGTCCATGAAATTCCATCTTAACTCGCCAATCATACACATTTCAGCGAATACCTATCCGCAGCTATCCCTGCCTTCGGTGGTAACAGTTACAGCTGGTCACCAATTCGCCGTGAACCGATGGAACTGCAACTACACTGCATCCGTCCAGAGCCCGAGCTATGCAGAATCAACGCAATCAGCTGGCTCAAACTTACCACTCACTATGGATCCTGTTTTGTGTAAGTCTCTTTGTTAAGTTAACCGTTAGAAATTTTTTTGATGGCATCTCCAATTTTTAGCAACTCAAAACACCGGACACAATAATCCGATGATTCGTCGTCATTTGGGTGACAATTTCAGCCAAATGTTGAAGATACGTTCGAACTGCTTTGTGACCACTGTAGACAGTAGATTCCTTATTGCCTGTGGCTTCTGGGACAATAGTTTCAGAGTTTTCTCCACGGAAGCAGGTAGTTTACTTTGCATTAACACCCCTATCGTTCATAACTAACGATCATGCTCGGTTTTTTTTATTTTCTCCTTAGCGAAAATCGTTCAAATCGTCTTTGGTCACTTTGGTGTTGTAACCTGCCTTTCACGATCCGAATGCAATATCACCTCGGATTGTTATATTGCTTCGGGATCATCGGACTGTACAGTACTCTTGTGGCATTGGAATGCCCGAACTCAAAGCATCGTTGGGGAGGGTGATGTTCCGACTCCAAGGGCTACCTTGACGGGACATGAACAAGCTGTTACTTCGGTTGTGATTAGTGCTGAATTGGGACTAGTAGTTTCGGGATCAACAAGTGAGTTGAAATTTATCTTGAAACGATTGGCTATTTTCATCCATTTTTTTTTTACTAGACGGTCCCGTTCTTATTCACACTACATTTGGTGATCTTCTACGATCACTTGATCCTCCATCGGACTTCTATTCACCAGAATTGATCGCGATGTCACGTGAAGGTTTTATTGTAGTCAACTATGATAAGGGTAATGTAGCTGCATTCACAATCAATGGAAAAATGCTACGACATGAATCGCATAATGATAACCTACAGGTAATTTTTTTATTTTTTAAACATATCAAAAAACTAGTAAATCTCTTCCATATGTTTTATTTAAAATAACACTTTTTTTTGTCTTTCTTAATTTTATTTTACTTTTAATAGTGCATGCTTTTGTCACGGGATGGTGAGTATCTGATGACAGCTGGTGATCGTGGTATTGTTGAAGTGTGGAGAACATTCAATTTGGCACCACTTTACGCTTTTCCCGCGTGTAATGCTGGAATTCGATCATTGGCGCTGACGCACGATCAAAAGTAAGTTGATTTTAAGCTTAAAAATAAATTATAAAAAAAATTGTTATTATATTACGGGTTTAGGCGCAGGTTTGTCAATATTTTATGAAGTTAAGGTATATGGAAGAATGGTTATGAGACCTGTGTAGATCGTATACTCAAGTAGAATTCATTTTTTACAGTTGGAGCGAACCATTGATTCAATCGAATCATTCCAAAAATTTGGCTAGGCTCCCCCAAATCGCTTATACTTTATTTGGGACCTTTTAAGGTATAGAAAACAATTTATTTTAAAATATGTTGGTCTGAGAAAAAAAAACTTTCAAGGACAAAAATGTTCGGCTTAAAGCTATAAACATTTCTTGTCTGAGGTCAAACTCTCTAAAGCAAGTACCAGAAAAGAGAGAAGGCAAAATAGATATCATTTTTCAGTTTTTTAAGATCGAACACGAAAATTGAACTCATTTTGTCGTAACACATTTTTACTCAGACCAAAAGGTATAGAAATAAATCACATTTTCGTTCCAAAAATGTGTCTTAGCCCCCGCTTTTTTTATAAAAACTATTTATTTTGATACATGTTGGTCTGAGAGAAAAACTTACAAGGACAAAAATGTTCGGCCTAAAATTCTGAACATTTCTTGCCTGAGGTCAAACTCTCTGAAGCAAAAGCTAAAGAAAATAGTAGCCGGAATAGATATCATTTTTCAGTTTTTTAAGATCGAACGTGAAAAAAACAGATTTTTTAAATTTGATGGGTCTCTATGTTTTTGGGTACCAACAGAAACACTTTTTGCTTTAACACTTTTGTCCTGAGACTAAGAGGTATGGAAATTAATAGTTTTAATAAATGTTTCAAAATGGAAGGTAGCGTTTATACTCCATTTTGAACCATTTATTAGAAACGATTTATTTTGATACCGATTGTACTGAGAGAAAAACTTGTACACACAAAAATGTTCGGTTTGAAATTCTGAACATTTCCTGCCTGAGGTCAAACTCTCTGCAGCAAGTACCAAAAAAGGTAGAAGGCAGAAAAGATATCATTTTTCAGTTTTTTAAGATCGAACATGAAAAAACAGATTTTTTTAAAGTTTGGTGGGCCTCTATCTTTTTTGGGCCTACCACCAGAGAATTTAAAAGCAAACAAATTGAACTCATTTTTCGAAACACATTTTTACTCAGACCAAAAGGTATATAAATAAATCACTATTTCATTCCAAAAGGTAGTCTTAGCCCCCGGAAATCGCATAAACCACTTTTCGAACCATTTATAAAAAACTATTTATTTTGGTACATGTTGGTCTGAGAGAAAACCTTACTTAACTATAATGTTCGGCTTAAAATTCTGAACATTTCATGCCTGAGGTCAAACTCTCTGAAGCAAGTGCCAAAGAAAATAGAAGCCAGAATAGATATCATTTTTCAGTTTTTTTTTTAATCGAATATGTAAAAAAAAAAACAGATTTTTAAAATTTGGTGGGCCTCTATATTTTTTGGATCAACCAACAGAGACCGTTATTGTCTTAGTACTTTTTTCCTCAGACTAATAAGTATGGAAATAAATCGTTTTAATAAATGTTTCAAAATGGAGGGTAAAGTTTATACTCTATTTTGAACCTTTTATTTGAAATGATTTATTTTGATACCGATTTTACAGAGAGAAAAAAACTTGCGAATACAGAATTGTTCGGCCTAAAATTCTGATTATTTCTTGTCTAAGATCAAACTCTCTGAAGCAAGTGCCAAAAAAGATAGAAGGCAGAATAGATATCATTTTTTAGTTTTCTAAGATTAAACATGAAAAAAAAACAGTTTTTTTTTACATTTGGTGGGCCTCTATCTGTTTGGGATCTACCAACAGAGAATTTAACAGCCAACAAAATTGTTCAGAGCTTTAAGTCGAATCCTTTTCGGCCTAACACTTTTTTCCTCACACCAATAATTCTTACCCTCAGGCCAAAAGGTATAAAAATAAATCTTTTTTTTTTTGTTTCAAAATGGAAATGGAAAGTAACGCTCATACTCCATTTCGAACCTTTTATTAGAAACGATTTATATTGATACCGATTTTACTGGGAGAAAAACTTATAAATACAAAAATTATCGACATAAAATCATAAACATTTCTTGTCTTAGGTGCAAGTATCTGTAGCTGGTGCGTAAAAAGATAGAAGCCAAAAAAGGTATCATTTTTATGTGTTTCTTACGATAAAACATGAACAAAAACTGATTTTTTAAACTTGATGAGCCTCTTTCTTCTTGGGATATACCTACAGAGTATTTGACCTAAGACATAATGTGTTCAGAATTTCAATCAGGATATTTTTTGCCTTAACTTTATTTACCCCTTGACCAATAGGTATTAAAATAATTCGGGTTTTATAAATGTTACAAAATGGGAGTCAACGGTGTGGTGAGAGCGTGAAATATGCCAATTTTTGTTTCAGGCTGCTACAATTTTGTTGTGATATTTAATCGGATAATTTGACTGTACCTACTTAAAAACTCATCTAAAAAAAAATCTTTTTGCATCGAATCTTTTCAGATATCTCCTTGCGGGTCTTTCAACAGGATCAATTATTGTATTCCACATTGATTTCAACCGATGGCATCATGAATACCAACAGCGATACTAATGTATGTATGGTATATATCACAAACATCCAAGATATCGTTATAACTAAAACAACAATAAATGAAAAAAAAAACAAAAAAACAAACAGACAATTCGAAAAGTCAACGTAAAAATAACTTTTACACTAAATACGAAATTTATTAAAATACAAAAAATAATAATAACTTCTACATTATGATACATCTCCATAGTGAAGCCAAAACTAAACTTATCACCGAAGTACTTACATATACATAATATCGCAATTCTCTAGAATTATTTTAATAACACCCCTTCCTCCTTTAAAAAAAAAAATCATAGCATATATAGGTAAACAAAACTATCTATATATATAAATTCTTTTTTTTAAACTAAGTATTAAATAATTTTAAATAAAAAAAAAAATAATTGCATACCTAATAATTTTTAATTCCCAAAACAAAAAACAGTGGCCAAAATACTTAAATTAAAAATAAAAACGAGACGGCGGAGATTGTAAAACTAAAACAAAAAAGTTCGTAACTTAGAAAGAAACAAACAAAAATGAATTAAGCATTAAATTTAAATTTAAACAAAAAAAATAACTTAATTAGTAAAAAGTTCGTTCGAAAATAAAGATTTTTTTGACAAATAGAGGAGCTTGGTTAAAAAATAAAAGAAAAGTAAATAACTTAGTGCTTTCTCTCTTCGGAGGAAAAAAAAAGTATTGCTTAAGTGCGTTTAGATTTCATTCAGAAAAATAAAAAAAAAGTAAAGAAAACTTAGAAAATATTTTTCATAAGAAATAAATAATTATATTAATACAAATAAAAATAACAAAAACAAAAAACAAATCGGAAGTGGAAGTGACAAAAAAAAACATGTTTTTGAGTAAAAAACTGCCGAAAACAATGTACTTACTTATGATGTAAATATTGTGCTAAAAATATTGTTTTTTATTTTTTTTTTATTATAGAAAAAAATAATGATTTTAAAAATCATAAATTTGCACTCCTTTCAATGCAAACTTTTTTGGTCTTTCGGGAAAAAGTAAATCAGATCAAAATATAAACTTTTAATTCAAACTTTGAATTTTGTTTGCATATAAATGTTACTCCGAGATCTTCGAGACTGTTTAAACAGTCGGGTAAATAAGTTTGAAACTAAGTATTTTTGAAGAAGGTTCTTGTTAAATAAAAATACCCTTAATTAATCTGTCCTAATTTTTTTAAAAATATTTTTAATAAATTTCCTTCACTTTTAGTCCAATATCAAACTTACGTCCTTTTATTCAAATTAATATTTTTTTTTTATTTTATATTGCAGAATGAAATACACATTTTGTTTAAACTTAACTCTGCATCTCAATTCCTATTATAATTATGTTGTATTGATACTAAAGCCATACAAAAAATTTGCTTAAAATTTTTTTAGCCATTTTTTGTGTTAGGCTCAACAACAATCATTGAATAATAAAAATAAAAGACAAAAAAAAAAAACCTTACTGAAATAAATCAATATTTATATACATACATAAAAATAAATAATATATTTAATAAATAAAAAAAATGTGAAAGTAATAAATACCTACACTATTTTTGTGAAAATGTTAACATTCCGCCATCCAATATTATTAAAAAATATTAAAAAAACAAAAAAAAATTAACGCTTAGCTAATAACTAAATATAAATAAAATAAGTTTTAAACACGAAATAAATCTAATACTACCTATTTAAGAAAAAGAAATATTAAAAATATAATAAAAAAAAATATGGCGCAATTTTTTGTTTTCTAGAAAATAATATTAACGTATTTTAAAAATACGTTTTCGCTATTCTGTCCAAAATTATTAAAGAAAAAATTAAAAAAAAACAAAACATTAGAAAACATGGAAAAAATCATTTGTAATGTTAACTTTAGATATTAAAGTAAAACTACAAAAGAAAAATATGTGAACATGTTAAAACAAAGAAAACAAGTGTAAATAATTAAAAAAAAAAAAAACAAGAAAAATGGTGTAGATCTGTTATGTTGATTCCTTTATAAAAAAAAAGTTTTGTTAATTATTAAGAAAACAAAAAAGAATATGCTTAATGGTGGTGGGTTTTTGTTTTTTTAAATTATCACTCATATATTTTTTCTTTATTTTTCTTGTCAATCTGTATTCTTCTGTTTGCAATTATTAAAAATGTAAATATAGAGTAAATAAATTTTAAATAAATGCCAAATAAAAATACATAAAAAAAAGTAAACTTTCAAAAGCATAGCTGTAGTTTATTCAAAAGCCAGCAAGATTTTTTTTTTTATTTTGCAGTAATTTATAAAATATTTAAAATAAAAATTTTTTAAAATTAGAAAACACAATTTTTGTATGCATCATTAATATAAATATAGTAAATTAAAAGAAACAAAAAAAAAAATACACAGACATTTTTAAAAATATTAAACACAGACATAATTATACTTAAGTACATAATGTGTCCAAAACAAAATTAAACTTTTTTTTAAGAAGTAATTAAATTCTTTATTGCATTTGCACGATAATATTAAAGACAAAAAATAAAATTTTACACAAAACACACACATTCACACTAAAACTAAAAAATTTTTAAGTCCCAACAACAAATAAAAAAAAACATCAAATCATAACTACGCGTGGCTAAATTTAAATTTAACAAAAAAAAAAGTAAAGTAAAAATTTAGTAATTTTATTGATATAATTATAATATTTATTATATTTTGTCAATGATGTTTAAAATAAAATTTAAAAAAAATAAAATGGAATAAAATAAAAGCTAATTTACTTAAATAAATAAAATAGAAAAGAAAAGCAACAAAAAAGATAAAGATAAAAAATATATGCAGATAACTTAAATTTTAACATACAAAATGAAAAATAATTATTATAAATATTGATATGGTGAATAATGAATTATTATTATGTTCAATAAATGAAAAATGATTTAAAAATACTACGAGTTGTTTTATTGATTGAAGGATTATGGGTTGCATTAATTTGCTTTCTATGGTTGCCTCCTGCAGTAAGAAGATCAGATTTGGTAAGTTAAATATGAATATATGCCAAGGAAAATTAGACAAAAAAAAATGCCAAAACTACGAAAAATTCCGACACTAGTGAATTACGGTGGAGAGCTTTGTTTTGACGTCTTAAGCATTTCCGAAAAAGTTCCCAAGAGGTTAGGTAATGTTTTCTGATTACAATAAAATAGTTAAAGGATAAAGTGTAAGAAAAATAATTACCTACGTGTAAAAAATAATAAAATAAATAAATACAAATTTATAAAAGGGAAGACTGTTCTGTTACGCCTATTTTAAACATAACAAGCAGAGGTCGAATAAAAACTCAACCTTTTGAAAGGTCTTTAAAATGACGCTTGTGCCTTTTGAGACTTTTTAAAAGTGGTCACTTGATAACCATTTAACATAAAAAGAACTTTTTTCGGTTTCTCTGAATGAGAAACTTTTATTTCGATTTTTTTTTAAGTTTCGGTTAGCCACTGTCCACTTATCACTGAGAGAGACAAAAATTGATCTCATTTGGAGATTATTATATTGTTTTGTGTCTTTCTTCTTTTGAAATTTCAAAGAATTGTTTTATCAGTTATTGTTAAACACTCTTTAAGCGAAGTTTAGTAGTTTAGCGTTTCGAACAGTGAGACAAATTGAGACCAAAGTGAGGAGTTGATGAACGTGAACAATGATAAAAACCTCGTGTAAATGTAATGGCGAGACCAAAGCGAGACTATAGCGAGGAAGCCACGACATTGATAGCAGAGTAAATGGACACGGTAATACCACATACGAACACCAAATCGAGACTATAGTGAGAAAACCACGACACGAATAGCAGTGTAAATGGACACGGCGAGACCACATAAGACGATCACAATGACCAAGACACTGATAACGTTTGAGCTTTATTACTACGGTTTTAGCTTATTTTAACCTCTTTGAAACATTTAATTAAAAAAGAAAGAACTTTGGTGAGATTATAACGAGACCAAAGCGAGATGACGGCAAAATATGCTCAATGCAAGAAACCTCGCGTTAATGTCACGGAGAGACCAAAGCGAGAAAACCACGAAAAAGATTCCCGTGTAAATAGGGTGAGAGATCAGCAAGATAACCAGTCATCACGGAGTATATATTATGTTTGGAAGATGGAACCAATGGTTCTGGAGGTGGGATTGGAACTGGACAAAGGAACGATTTTTTAATAACTTTCATAGATTTTTTTTAGGTGGAGAGTCTGATGAAGTAGGTATAGATAGGTACTAATACCTAGTGTCTGGCCGAGGAGATTCTGGAGGTGGGTCTGGAACCGGGACAAGGGAGCAACTATTTTTTAAATACTTTACTTTCATAGGTTTTTTTGGTGGTGAGTCTGATGGAGTATTAGTATGGTCTGATGGGCAGATTCTGGGAGCAGGTCTGAAACTGGGACAAAGGAACAACTTTTTTTTCGGATTACTTAACATTATTTTTTCATTGGTTTTTTTTTCGTTGGTGGAGTTTCTGGAAGAGGTTCTAGACGTGGGTCTGGAACTGGACAAAGGAACAATTTTTTTTTTTTAATAACTTTCATATATTTTTTCGGTAGAGTCTGATGGAGTAGCGTCTAACGGAAGAGGTTCTGGAGGCACTTGCCCCCCTGACAAATCAAAATATGTTTCACTTATTTTTTGCTGATGAATTATTCTAGATGGTGAACTTTTATTTTATCAGTGTCTTCTTCTCAACAACATACATATAGGTACCTACATATAAGAAACTAAATTCGCAGCTATTCTTTTTAATTGCGATAAAGGTACTATAAGGCAAGTTTTGGATAACAATCAAATAACTATGATATAACGATGATAGAGAACACCAAAAAAGTGGGCGGCGCAATTCTGTCTGTCTGTCTGTTCGTCTACAGCCTAAACGGCTCGATCGATTTTCTTCAGACTTGGTACATAGTGGTTTGTGGTGATTATGCCCACACGTTTTTTTCATTTTTTTTTTTAGAACCAAAAATAACGGTACCTGCCATACAATTTTTTTTTAGCAATTTTACATAAACGTATTTTTTTCAAAAACGGCTCGACAACTTTTCTTAAAAAAATTCAATAAATTAATTTTTTTAAAAGCATCCTTTGGGTGGAGCACCATTTTTCAAAAATATTTCTTAATGGTACCTCCCAAGGAACCATTTTTCTAATTTTTGATTTTCTTCAAAACAGTAAGACCGATTTCAATTATTTTTTTTATACAGAAGCTTTCAAAAAGTATAAATAGTTTTGTTTACAAAAATGTTTGAAAAAATATTTTTTGGATTTTTAAAAAATGTTTCAAATTATTATTGGAAAATCAAATATTTCGAAAACGACGTCATCGATTTTTTTGAAACTCGATATATAAGAGTTTTTTAGTACTCTCTATAATATTTTAAGAAAAAAATTTACATTTATGAAAAAATAACGGTACCTTCCATTCAAAAGTTAAAGAACCGCAAAGGAAAATATTTGTTTGCTTAAAAACGACTCCTACGATTTTGATTAAACTTTTTTCATATACTAAAATTAGTACGATCTACTTCCAAAAATTACAAAACTTTAAGCTTAGCAACTATTAATAGTACCTGTCATAGAACGTATTTTTTTTATTTAAATTTTCTCGTTATCGGCTGAACGGATTTAGATGAATTTTTATATTTACAATTTCAGATAAGATTAAAAAATATTTTATATCAAAATTTTCAAAAAAAAATGTTTTCGGATTTTTAAAAAAACTTTAATTTTTTTTTTGAAAATTCGATATCTCAAAAACAGGTTGACAATTTTTTTCAAATTTTTTGTATGTACACATTAATATATACTTTAGATTTGCGTACCAAAATTTTTTCTTAAAATTGTTTTAAGGATTATATATATAAAAAATATTTTTTTTAAGAAACCCCTCAAACGATTTTAAATTTGTTTCCCATACAATCATATTCAATCAAGAATTAAGATGGCATTCTTTTTTTTCACCTCAAACTGTCAAAAGAGTTGTTTTAGCCAACTTAAATGTCGTATTTCATGCTTCTCTACTTTTTTCTCTCATAATTTCCATGTTTTTTTATACAATTTTCTTAAGCCCGCAGTGTCTTGAACATAAGAGCAAGTACGTGCGACCCAGTCGGGCATTTTATTTCTAAGAATGTACAAAACTTAATTTGACATCTTAAAACTAGATTTCTATTCTAATATTGCGCGCTTAGAAGAAAAAAACGTACCTATCTACATTTTTGGCTTCTTTTCAAGCCAGTTTTGACAACATATTTATTTTATTGATACAAAATAAATCCGCTATATCTCGACTTTGAATAGATTAAAATGCTTGAAAAAAATGACGTTTGTACAAAGAACCCTGCTGTTTGAAGAAAAATAAAGGTATCTGCTTTTTTAAGAAAAAAAGGCCTTACCACCATACTAGCACTTAAGATCTGGCAAATTATCTTAGAAAGTAAATTATATACCTACATATGTAAGCCCCAAAAACACCCATGATCAACCTACGCCACTGTATCTGCACTTTATTATGTGCTCAACATCTTGTACATAATATGTGGTTATCTCTTTATGTAAATGGACCAGATGTTATGTAAGAAAACCCCGTAACAACTGGCGATGCTTTGCGGTTGACAACAAGCGGTGTTGGTTTCTTTATCGGCACTTTTTAGTCAGGAGTTTAACTGTGCGGTCACTTGGACTGTCCAGTTAGTATACGAATAAAGATTAAGCGTTTTGATAAATTAAAGTCACGAGTTTTATTGAGTCGTCAATTACAAGAGATATTTGAGGATCTGCTTGGAATTATTCAGGCTACTTGGTAAAGGTGGAAGCAGGTAATCTGGTCATACTGACATACTAGAAGTTCAGGTTGGGCTTACATCTTCAGAAGTGGTGAACCAGTGAAGCGTCTGACATGGCAACTAACGAGGAGAAAATTGCTGAGTTTAGCCAGCTAACACGAAACCAAATTCGTGATAAATTGAAGGCACGTGGAATTTCATCTGGGGGAAAGGTAAAAAAGCAATTTTTGCAGAAATTACTTATACACGAGGGCTTAGCTAAGGAGGGAAGTCTAGATTTATCAAACATTGATGAATCTGAAGAAGAGGAAGATAGGGAATCGGATGCAGTAACCGAACTTAGGGAAGAGGTAAGAAAACTGGCAGACTTATTGGGTAAGCTAGTGACGAATTCGAGGACTCGGGAGCTAGGTGAGTTAAGTGGGTCAGGCGTTTTAAAGCCAAAGCCGACGGAAAGCGCAGGTGAAAAACACAGGTTGGGAAACAATTTTGCAGTACGTGACTTAGCTGATATGATACCTGTGTTCAACCCTCGAAATCAAACCGGGCTTTCATCAAAGGCATGGTGTAAGAGAATTACAGAATTACAGTCTATTTATAAGCTAGATGAACGTTTGGTATTGATGGCGTCTATAACGCGAATTTGTGGAGCCGCAAAAATTTGGAGTAACGGGGTCATGCGTGCAAACCTTGAAGAATTTTTAGCAGATCTATTGCAGAACTTTCCACCAGAAGATGATGTGGCTGAATTGCATGATCGGCTTCGAAATAAACGGCAAAGGCCACTCGAGGATACAGAGGAGTTCGTTTACGAAATGAGATCCATTGCGTCTAGAGGACAGTTGTGTGAAAAAACTTTGGTCCGATATATTGTACAGGGAATCACTGACCATGAATGCCAAGAATCATTCAGGGCAACAAGGCCATCGTCAGTACAAGAAGTGCTTCAGCGAATCCGGTGGATTACTGGATTAAGGTCAAACCGAAGACCAACACCAGGGAGGTTTCGGAGCGCACAAGGGTCTGCTCAAGCAGTAACTCTTGGAGGACAAGCCCTAACCCCAACCCCAACCCCAACCCAGCATCCTCAGCAAAGAACTGGCGAGGTTAGGTGTTATCGTTGTAGGCAATCAGGACATATAAGCCTTAACTGCCCCGAGACGAATAATTTAGCTCAGTCAATTCAACAAAGCCAACCCAGTACTCAAAGAAACCAACCAAATCAGATGCTTCTGACGCGAGAAGACAGTGAGTATATAAAAGATGTAATGGTGAACAGTCATAGTGTCAAAGCTTTCGTTGATCTGGGAAGTGATTGTCTGACTATAATCCAGGCAGAGGCTAACAATGCAGGCTTTCAATATGAACCATATGAAATTAAATTAAACGGGTTTGGCGCGGGGGGATACATGACCATAGGCAGATTTCACGCCGAAATATAGATAAACTGTGCAGCTGGTGTGAAGTGTTGGCTGTGCCGGACCATAGCCAACCATACAAAATGATCATCGGAAGGAAATTATTAGACCAGCCACAAGGAAAGCTAGAGAAGACGTATGGCAAGCTTACAGTTAGTGATTGCACCAAGGAAGAGCTACAGACATTGATAGTTTTGGATAAGCACGTCGAAAGCCGAAATGCTATAAACATAGCAGAGTTGGAGAAGGGAGACTTGCAGCAGAACGAAGAGGAAAAATTGATTAAATTGGTCAATAAGTATCGGGAATGTTTTGCTCTTTCATCAGATGAATTGGGAGAATGCCAATGGGGAGAATGTCGCATCGATCTCGATACCAAGAAGCCAGTCTGCGTACAGCCATATCGGCTACCATTTGCTAAACGTGCTGTAGTGAATGAAAAAGTGGGTGAATTATTGAAGCAAGGAGTGATCAGGAAATAAACATCAGATTATTGTTCGTCGATTGTGCTCACAAAAAAGAAAGATGGTTCTGAACGCTTTTGCATAGACTTTCGGGCTTTGAATAAAGTTACTATTAAGCAAAAATTTCCAATGCCTGTGGTGGAAGAGGTGCTTGCGTCATTGAGTGGGCATTCATTTTTCACGGTATTAGATTTGGCAGCCGGGTACCACCAGATAAAAGTTGAAGAAAGCTGCAAAAAGTTTACAGCGTTTGCAACCGACACTGGACTCTACGAGTTTAACCGAATGCCATTCGGGCTCGTTAATGCTCCAGCACAATTCCAGAGCATAATGAATGAGGTGAAATCAAAACTTAAGCCTGGGACCATTGCCGTATATCTGGATGACGTGATTATCCCTAGCACCTCGATTGAAGATGGGCTAACTAAGTTGGAGGAACTCCTTATAGTATTAAAGGAAGCAGGCTTAACTCTGAAGACAGGTAAATGCGCTTTTCTTAAGTCTAATCTTGAGTTTTTAGGACACAGAGTAACAAGTGAAGGCATACAACCTGGGAAACAAAAGACTAAGGCGGTTGATGATTTTCCGCTGCCAAAAACCAAGCACCAGGTAAGACAGTTTTTGGGTGTAACTGGTTACTTCCGTAAATTTGTACCAAAATATGCTCATATCGCTGCACCATTGAGTAATTTGCTGAAGGAAGACACGATATTTGAATGGACCGATCAGCAACAGGCCGCATTCGATGAGCTTAAAATGGCATTGGCAAACCCACCAATACTGACACTTTACGATCAAAACTGCGCTCATGAGGTACACACGGAAGCATCAACAGTCGGATTAGCAGGTATTCTTTTCCAAAAGGGGAAATTGGACCAGAAGTTGAGACCAGTCGCATATTATAGCCGTAAGTTGACAGATACCGAGTCAAAGTATCACTCGTATGAGCTGGAGGTACTCGCGATAGTGGAAAGCTTGGAAAGGTTTCGAGTATATCTTTTGGGGAAATCCTTTCGCGTAATTACTGACTGTGAATCAATCGTTGCAATGCAGAATCAAGTCAAAATCATTCCACGGGTAGCAAGATGGTGGCTTAAGCTACAAGAATATGACTTTACTACAGTTCACCAGCCAGGTCGAAATGCGAGCTACGTAGATGCTATGAGTCGTCAACCAGTGGAAAATGCCCATGAAATGGATGAAGCCTCTCTTTGTGTGATGAATATCAACATCAGCGATGAAGACTGGCTCACGACATTACAAATGCAAGATGCAGAACTCCGAAATATCGTAACGAAACTGAAAGAAGAAATAACATCGCCAGCTACCAAACAACTACACAAAGATTATGTACTGAAAGGACCAAGACTCTTTCGGAAGGTAAATGGTGCACATAAATGGGTGGTACCAAAAGGAATCCGTTGGAGAATTCTTCGGAGGTGTCATGATAAAGCCGGACACATGGCTGAAGACAAAACACTAGAAAGACTTACAAAAACTTATTGGTTTCCAAGAGCAAGAAACTACGTTAGAGGGTACATAAAAGGGTGTGTAGAGTGTGCATACGCAAAAAGGAGAGGGGGGCAAGAAGAGGGCGAGTTACATTGCATTGAAAGAGTGCCAATCCCATTCCACACTATAAATGTGGATCACATAGGCCCATTTCCAAAGAGTCGTGGAGGCGTACAATATGTGCTGGTAATTATAGATAATTTTACTAAATATACATTTCTCTTCCAAGTTAAGACAGCTAATACAAAAGGAGTGATTCATGCACTTGAAGAGGTCACAAAATATTTTGGAGCTCCAAGCCGTTTAATCTCCGATCGTGGCACCGCGTACACAGCAGGGGCATTTGAGAGGTATTGCAATGACCATGGGATTCAGCACGTAAAAACAGCCACACGAACTCAAAGGGCCAATGGCCAAGTCGAACGAGCAAACAGAACCCTACTTACAATGCTTAAATGTGGACTTGCGGCAGGTGAAAATTGGGCCACTTCCTTGAGAAAAGCACAATGGAGCCTCAACACCACGAAGAATTCAGTCACGAAAGTAACTCCACATGAGCTGTTGTTCGCTTATACACCTAAAAGCATGACGAAAGACAGATTGTTACACGACCTAGAAGCTATAGTTTATCCAGCAAAAATTGTCAGTACAGGGAAGATAGGACGTTTGCCTCTCAGTTCGGTTGCATTGGATTGCATAAATCTGTCTCAAGTTAAAGCTCTCACAGGGTTTCCGTACTTAACATTTTAAATCGCTACAAATCGGAAAAAAAAATTAAAAAAATATATTTATCTTTTTCCACACCACCAAGCGGTAAGATAAAAGGCGCGTTTTTTTTTAAAGGGTATCCCCGATAGGCCTAATCCCTTTTCAGTTTGTTTTCAAAAAATTAAATTTCAGAAAACAAAAAAAAAAACAAAATAAAAATAAAAATATAATTTCATTTATTCATAAATAACACATATATACATTTAAAATACAACGTAAGATAAAATTCAGTCATTTCATAAATAAAAATAAAGTAAGTTTATTAAAAATAAGTATTGCATATACAAGGAACTTTAGGTAATATATAAATATATAAAATATAAAAAATATAAAAAAATATATATATATAAAAAAAAATATATAAAATATAAAAAAAATAAATATATACAAAAAAAAAATCAGTTATTCTGACGAATAGTAACTGCTGCTACTATCGTCATTTAGGTCTACTACTACTACTAACCTCTCTACTGCTTCTTCGGCAAAAATATCCATTTCCCACATCTTTGGCTCAACAATCAGTTCAACGTGCTGAACACAGCGATTCCATTTTTCACCGTCAACGTTTGTAAGTGCTGTTGTCAATAATTCTTGAATCTCATTCATTTTAAAGGACTTATTATGGCTTGCTACAAACCCTTTCACTTGAGCCCAAACCAATTCAATTGGATTAAGCTCACAGTGATAAGGTGGCAAGCGAATCACTTTATGTCCTGCAGTTTGGGCCGACGAAGGTTTCATATTTGGATTTATACCGTCTCACTATTTCCAATAACTCCGCTTTGACCATGTCATCCTCGAAATTAATATCATTATTCCTCAACCACGTTTTAATTTCATCTTTTCGGGTAGAAGTGGATGGTGCCTTACCCGAGTAGCACAGAAGGGTTTTCATTTGGTAGATATAACTCCAGTAAAACATTCAAGTTGTTGTCCATTTATTGCAGAAACGTATTCTGGTACAATTGTGTAACCCAAATAGCCGCATTTCCCCATCTCATTTGTAACAAACTTGTATTTATTCGGTTTTATAGAAGTTATATTTTGTCGTTTCTCAGTTTTATAATTGTTATTTGAACCAAGAAATGTTACATGTAACCTTATCTTGTTGTATATAACATGGCTTAAACAAGAAACAAAAGTTTAAAACAAATTACAATAACTTGAATAATGTTTCTTCGAAGTTGCTTTTATAGTTACTTTAACTTTTTCTGTTCTTTTATGTTATAATATAATGCGAAATAATGTTTCCGATAACATTGTAAAAGTTTCTGAAAAGTTATTAATCAAATTCTTTTAAAATGTAAAATACCTTTGAGATGTTATAAAAAAGATAAGCTTCAAAGTATTATAAAATCAATACGTCTAATATTGTGACTGAAAATGCGATTTTTAGTTATTTTTGAACGAAAAATCTAATACAAACACCATTTTTATCATAAAAATTGATGTTTTACTTCCAGAAAATTCACGCGCCACCTAAAAAATTAAAATTGGCCGAAAATTTGAAAAATACAAAAATATTTGTGGTTCTATTTAGGCATTCAAGTTGAAAAAAATTTATGATATACATTAGGAAACGCAACTTTTAGCCATTTACATTGAAATTTACTATGGAAAAAGTAATACCAACTGGCAAAATCAGTTTAAAAATTTCAATTTCTAAGAAAAACTAATTTTTTTCTGAACAATATGGCGCTTGTTGCAGGAAATACCAATAAAACATTGTCTCTTTAAATTAAAACTTATATGTTATTAAACCAAAGATACAACAGAGTATAAACTTAAGGCAACAAAATCCTCATTTTATCCAATTTACACTGTTTATAAAACAGAGCAAATTGTTTCTTTTATAATATTTTCTAATCTTCGTTACTGAAACTAGAACTCTTATGTTAAAAAAACCATATTTTTTTCTGTTGGGAAAAAAAGTTAGCAAAAACTTATATTTAACTTTGGTCTCTATCCGCTAGAGTTACCGCAGTTCAGTTTTTGTTTATATTTTTAAAACTGTAATTTTAAAACAGAATTCATGTTAAATCTCAAAATATCAATTTTCTTTTTTTTTAAAGCCCTATTAAATGTCAAATTCTAGAAAATAAATTTCTACTATTACGATGGATTAAAAAATGTCCAAAAACAAATTTTTTGCCATTTTCTTAATGCTTCGCAAGAAAATGATTTCTAGGCACCCTGTTGACATTTGGAACAAAATATTCATGAAACGTCAAAATATAGTTGGTCTTCTATATTTCAAGATGTCAAAGTCAAATTCAATCCAAGGATGGCTATGATTAAAATGGATTAAAAATCCTACAAAACAAACATTTTGTTGACTTTTTATTAATGCTTCATAAAAAATCGATTTCTAGGAAGTCTGCTGACATTTGGAACGAAAAATACATAAAACATCGAAATGTGTTTTATTTAACAAGATATGCAATACAAATTTTGTTTTTTAATGTTTAGTTATGTGTGTTATGGCCATCTTAAAATCTTCGAATTGTTTAATCTACCTTGTGAACATTTTTCAATCCAGCGGCAACTCTATCATGTTTAGTAATTTTTTTCATGTCCAAACAATAATTCATGGTTGATTTAAATAAATTAAATTAAAATATCCCATTAACATTTATAGAACAATGACTGCCTGTCAAAACTTCAATCATCAACTTTAACTATCGAAAGATATAGAAACTCAACTACAACATCACTCGAATCTTAAGAAATGTTGCTGTTTTGTTTCAAATACAAACCAAATGTTTTTTTTCAACTCTAGTACTTTGGTTATTTATTTGTTCTAATGTCGTTGCAATCTTTGTTTCATGTTTATAAATAAGAAACCAAAATATAACTAGTTCTCCACCCATTAAAAATACAAGCATAGTTATGTTTCAACTTAGTTTCAACGATGTTTATTCAAACATTTTGCTTGTTGCATTTGTGTTATGCCAACTATAAGGAAAGGACAACATAACAAGACACATTTAGAGTTTCATCTTTGTTTTGAGTTGTTAATAGTAACAAGAAGTTTGAAATGTAATACAAAAAATAATGGTGGAGATGTATGCAAACTTCTTAAAAAAAAAACATGTGCTATTCAAGGAATAATGTATTTCATTATAATAAACATAATTTTGTTTCGTATTGTGAATAGACAACACCGATTATCTAGTGTTATATATATATTATATTAACTTGTTCATTGAAATTCCGTTAAAATAAATATTTTAAGAGGAAAAACGTTACAAAAATGTTTTTGTTATTTGTTTCCCTCTTCTTAATTGTAAATTATATTAAAGTTACCCAAATGTTCTTACAGATTATCGCAAGAAAGTTATTTTAACATTTAAGTTAGAAGATAACGAAACAGAAATTCAATAGATGTAATAAAAACATATTACCAACTTTCAAATGTTTGACTTGCTTATAACCTTTTAATAACAACTTCAGTTTTTTGGAAACAAGTTCAAACTTTATCGAAACTGATTTGTAGCATTTCAATACACAAAGTTACAACTGCTTTTCGATGAACAATTGAGAAACTCAGTTACAACCAATAATGTTGCAGATTACTTCAACAAAACACAGATACAACCAAATTCTTGTTATAAATCGAATTCTGTGCTACTAGGGTATTTAGCTTTCTCGAATGATAAGATGCGTTATCCAAAATGATGACAGAATTCGGTTCCAGGCGTGTTAAAATGTCTTTAAACCATTTTTCATAGACCTCAGCATTCATGTCTTCGTGGTAGTCTCCGCTTTTTCCTGAAACGAAACACAAAAGTCCTTCATCGACAAAGCCAGTTGAGCTCCCAATATGGGTTATTATTAATCTTTTTCCTTTTCCAGAAGGTGCGCGCAACCCCGTTGATAATCCTTCATTAAACGCTTGTCGTGTTGTTGTAACCGCAGGGTCCGTCCACACTTTTTCCCGAGTGTGTCCTTCGTTGATCCAGGTTTCATCGGTAAAATAATTTTTTTTTTTTCTCTTCTCTAACTTTTCTTATTTCACGCAAATACCTTCGTCTCCAGGAAATAATGTCGCTTCGTTCCAATAAAAGGTTCTTTCGTTGACGTTTGACAAATTTGAATCCAAGATCTTTTTTAAGTATTACATGAAGAGTAGACCTACTTATTTTTGTAATACTTTCATCATTTCGTACTTCAAGCAGTATCTTGTCCAAAGTGGGAATTTCATTTTTCGTAAAAAACTGATGAACTATACGTCTTATTGCACATTTATCAAAATCATCAGCTTTGTTTTTGAAACCAGAGTTATTTTTCTTTTTTGATGGTGAATTGTGGCCTTTGATTTCATTTTCTCTTAATAGCCTATAAACCGTTCTATCCGAAATAGAAAAGACCTCTGCTGCTTTTCTTACGGCTTCCGATTTAATTTTAAGAAGGTCATACAATTTTTTTGTCGCCTCACCAATTTGCTGCTTATTTTCTGCACTTAGGTCCTTAGTACACTTTGACTTTGAAGCCATTTTTCCTATACTCACAGATTTATACAAAAAACAAGAATTTGAAACTTTGCACAATGTACAACATCGATACATATGGATTTAACACAACACTTTTTATTTAACACATTAATAATTACAACACAATATCACTTCACTAATTTTATATCAATTCACTGTTTACTAAACAAAATTACACTTCACTATTTATTGAACACAAAAATTCACTTCACTTTTTATTAAACACAATACAAATTCACAATTTATTAAACACATCACTTCACTGTCAATAAAACACAATATGATCACGTAATGAATGCACTTCGCTCAAATAACTTTTTTCTAAATGACCAAAACCCACAAAAATTTATAACTGCTTTTTAACTGCTCATTCAGAAATAAAAAAAATAAAAAGGGGAAAATTAACGCGACAACACTTTTGGCTCTCACCTTCACAAATTTTGTTCTCAAAAGCTTTAAAACCGAAAGTTCTTTGATACAAACTAGAGCCTTCGATTTTGGGCGGACGATTAATTACACGGGTACCCGTGACACGGGTACCCGTGTTTTAAGGAATTGATACCCGTGTACCCGTGTACTATTTAAATACACGTGTAAATAAAATTACACGTGTATTTAAAAGAACGTTGCTTCTTTCTGATGATTAACCAGACGTCGTGCATTATATTTAAATATAACGCTTCGCAGCATAAATAAAAATCATTCTTTGCCTATGCTCCGTACCAGGTCTAGCATATTTGACACCTTTTTCGATTTTTTTTCGTCTCCCACTACTCTTTCTTATACGTACCTCTCTACTTTCATTTGAAAAAAAAACAAGTGCTTAGTGGCTATTTTTCTTTTAACTGACTGTATTCTTAATTTATTTCGGATAAAGATTATAATGAAATAGTAGACAAAATTATTATCCAGAATGGCAATGGATTTGGAATGAATAAGGAAAGAAAACTAGATCAAAAAGAATGGAAGCCAGTTGTTGGTAAGTTACATAGGTATAGTTGGAAATAATTGAATAACCTTGGTACCTTACCATTTACATAATATTATGCATGTGTACATATATTTTTGCTTCCTGGTGTTATTTATTGTAGAGCCAGGTACGCATTATCCCTCCTGCATGACATAGTTTTGCTCCAAATGATAATCTATATTTTATTTTAACACAAAGTTGGATACAAAATTTTGTACCTAATCATTTTTACTTGCGATTATAGGTACTATAAGGCAAGTTTTGGATTCGTGCAAAAAAAAAATTTGAGATAACAATCAAACATTATATTACGATGATAGAGAACACCAAAAAAGTGGGTGGCACAATTCTGTCTGTCGGTCTGTCTGTCTGTTCGTCTACAGCCTAAACGGCTCGATCGATTTTCTTCAAACTTGGTACATAGTGGTTTTTGGTGATTCTGCCGACACTTTTTTTAATTTTTTTTAGAACCAAAAATAACGGTACCTGCCATACATTTTTTTTTTGGCAAATTTACATAATCGTATTTTTCTCGAAAACGGCTCGACAACTTTTCTTAAAAAAAATTTAATAAATTTATTTTAGTGAAGGCTTTCTTTAGGTGGAAAACCATTTTTCAAAAATGGTTATTAATGGTACCTCCCAAGGAACCATTTTTTTAATTTTTGATTTTCTTCAAAACGGTAAAACCGATTTCAATTATTTTTTTATACAGAAGCTTCCAAAAAATGTTAATAGTTTTGTGTACCAAAATTTTTGAAAAATTTTTTTTGGATTTTTAAAAAATATTTCAAATTTTTTTTTGGAAAATCAAATATTTCGAAAACGGCACCATGGATTTTTTTGAAACTCGATATTTAAGACTTTTTTAGTACTCTCTAAAATATTTTTAGAAAAAATTTTACATTTATGAAAAAATAACGGTACCTTCCATACAAAAGTGAAAAAACCGCAAAGGAAAATATTTTCTTGCTTGAAAACGACTCCTACGATTTTGATTAAACTTTTTCGATATACTAAAACTAGTACGATCTACCATCAAAAATTATAAAATTTTACACATAGCAACTATTAGTAGTACCTGTCATAGAACGTATTTTTTTTATTTTGAGTTTTCTCGTTATCAGCTTAACGGATTTAAATGAATTTTTGTATATACAAATTTCAGATAAGATTAAATAATATTGCATATCAAAATGTTCAAAAAAAAAGTTTTTTGATTTTTAAAAAAAAGTTTCAAATTTCTTTTTTTGAAAATTCGATATCTCAAAAACGGGTTGATAATTTTTTTCAAATTTTGTTTTTATATACACATAAATATATAGTTTAAATCTGCATACCAAAATCTGTTCTTTAAAATGTTTTAAGAATTTTATGTATAAGAAATTAATTTAAAAAAAAAACCGCTCCAATGATTTTAAATTTTTTTTCCCATACAATCATATTCCATCATGAATTAAGATGGCATACTTTTTTTTCACCTCAAACTGTCAAAAGAGTTGTTTTAGCTAATTTAAATGTCGTATTTCATGCTTGTATATACAATTTTATTAAACTCGCAGTGTCTTGAACATAAGAGCAAGTACGTGCGACCCAGTCGTGCATTTTATTTTTAAATATATTTGTCAAAAAAATTGAAACAAGTCTTGTTCCTTTAATTTTTTTGGCAAGTTTAAACAAAATGATTAGGAACAAAATTTTGTTTCAAAATTTTTGAAAACTTATTTTTCAAAAACTATTTATTGAAACAATTAAATTTTAAAATACACAAAGAAGAGGTTTGTGGCTTCGAAAACAGAAAAATATACCTAGCATTAGAAATGTACCAATTGTTGTTGTTTTCTAATAATTAGTTTTCCATATAATAACATTTCTGAAAAAAAAAATTAAGCTTGAAACGAAAATTTCTAAAAATTGTAAATTTTCATCTGAAAGCATACATAAAAAATTTCCTTTTAAAATAGCAAAACTATCAGAAGGTAAAAGAAACTTAAAAACTATGGAATTTTATTAGGGGTGGAGAAGATATATTTTTTTTTAACAATTAGCCTAAGGCACATAGACCAATGAAACCAACCTTATTTATGTACATAATAAATTTATGGAAAATTAATATTTATTTTTTTAGTAATAAAGATAATTTAAACAAATTTCTATGCATTATTTTCTTTTTCTAAGTCCTTAGATTCCTTAAGGTAGGTCAGTACCTATCGAAAGAAAACAAATAGCACTTCGTACCTAACATACCTATACTTTTTACTTAAAACCTATACAACAAGTTGGTTGTAACATGCCCAAAGCGCTCATTGAAAAATAATGATAAATATAAAGAACAAATCAATTTAATTTTAGACACAGTGAAACTGAAGAAAAAGTAGATTATGTTCTTTACTTATATTTAAGCTTAAAAGCTCATACAAAAATTATCAAAAAAAAGTGTTCTTAAAACGAAGTTTTATTAAAAAAGAAATGCCCCAGAAGAGTAATTGTCTAACCAAAAAAAAAGGAAATTTGTATCGCCAAAAAATTATAGAAAAAAATATTTCTCTAGAGGAAAATCTATGTAGTTTAAACATTTTAGTTTAAATTTTGGCACCCCCTTAGCTTTGGTCCTGAATGACTCCTGTCTAGATCAACTTTGAAGTTAAATTATATTATATTAAATGTTAAGTTTCATCCAAATCATAGAAGTCGTAATAATACATAATGTATACTGCAAATTGCTCTTTTAAATTCTAAAATAGATTAAAATGGGAGTGACAGTAGGCAGATTGTACCAAAACTAATTTCAAAATTCAATCGAAAAATTTCATCTAAATCGGTTCAGTAGCTTCCAAGAAAAAAAAATATTTCAATTAAACAAAGCAAAGGTTCCGTGGCAGGGGCGGATGTATCTAAAGCCAATTTTTAAGATTTTTTTTATCTTTCATTAAAACAAACTCTAAAAATTGCTTCAGAATCGATATAGCCGTTCAGAAAAGCCAAATAAATTTAAATATAATACAGAAACATTATAATCTGTATACAAGAAATAATATCTTACGTAATTATTTTTTTTTATATATATTATTATTTTTAATATTAATTTTAGACCTAAAAATAATACTCGAAATATATTAGTGTATGTAAGTAATTACCAAATTAAATAAAAAAACTTTTTTTATTTGAACTTTGAAGTAAAACAAAGCATAAATGTACAAATAATACAGAAATATCTGTGTTATACGAATGTACTAGTAGAAATTCCTGTCATAAAACAATTGTTTAACTATTCAAACAATAATTAGACCGATTTTAAATGTCCTTTGCATCCGATTTACCGATTTGTGCCAATTCCCATAGTAATTACCCGTGTATTGCTAAATACACGGGTAATTATAAATACACGTGTAAATATACAGACACGGGTTCATGTGCGGATAATTAATTACACGGGTAACACGTGTATTTAAATACACGGGCATTAGGGGGCTCTAATACAAACCAAAGAAAAAGCTCTATTGTATTGCTTCCAATTGGCAAAGGCAACTCTGTTGGAATATGACTTTTTTTGGTTACATATCAGCGTTGCCCCCCTACTACAGTTGTAGTGTTTTTACTACATTTTATTTTCCAAAAAAGTCGCTACGTACAATCTTAAAATATTCACAAAACACTACAATTTTAGAATTTCAGAAAATATTAAATCTTAACAAAAAATTGATTATAGTTCTGTTCGCATACTTCCCAAAACTACGAATCAATCAAGCCCAAAGTTTTGTCAAAGTTCATATATAAAAAAAAAAATTACTAAAATTCGTAGAGATTCGTAGTTTGCGGAAGTAAACGAAAAGGATGATTGTTTGAAATAAAATATCTACGTAAAGATTATTTAAAATTGGGGGAAAAGTTAAATTATGATGTGATTTGAAAATTGCAAAAAACACTGAATTCCCATTCGCACCGCTAAAACACTAAATAAGAATTTTTTTTTTTTATTATAAACGATGTCAAACCCACTTTATATTTAAACACTTTCATTAAAGTTAAAATCGTCAAATCCTGATTTTAATTTTAAAGTATAACACTAGCTCGTATGACATCTGTCAAATTTTTTCTCAGGAACTATCATTGATTTAGGCGAGTTTAACTTTAGCTTGTTAAAAAATGGCTTTAAAGCTCGTGTTCATAGTTAAGGAAAAAGTAAGAGAGCTGCATCAAAGTTAAAAATTGTTAATTAGTGTCACGTTTATGCCCTTAAAATAGGGTGTTTATAATTTTGCGCCACTTATTCTAAAGAAAAGATACAAATCTGCAATACCTATCCTAATTTTGAAGTGATTTTATAGTTACATTGTTTATAAAAGTAAAAATTTTTAATCATTTGATGAGTAATTTTTATTAAAATATCTAAGATCCGAAAGGTTTAAATAATTCAGCTAGTGCATTTTTTACGTTTTCAAGTAAACTAATTCAGCCACGCTCACGCTACATTTTCAACCAGTTGGGGGGGCAACACTGGTTTCATTGCACACAGCAAAGGTAGAAGCGAAAGCGGGAATACGATCAGAATGCTTTTGGCATTGAAAGAGGACGGTCATGTTGGGTCATGCGAACTGTTTCAAAGATTTACAACAACAATTCCTATATGTTGATCAGTGGGTAGGTATCTTTTTCAGTGGTATATTTCTTTTTTTAGTTTCGTGATGGTATACACAGGCACCACTGCTTTGGAAAAAGCTCCCCCATAAGCCCTGTACTGACAATTTTTGCTGGATAAACTATAGTGATGTTCTAAGCCCTGGAAAAGTACACGACAAGCGTGAAGCAGCTTTGAAGAATATCCAAACAAATCAGGCAAAACAGAAGGAGAGGTATGCCAAGAAACACCGGACTCCGACAACATATGAGGTAAATGATTTCGTTTTAATTGAGAAAGAAATTGCAGGAACAGGAGAATCGAGAAAACTCGAGCCAATATTCAAAGGGCCATACATTGTTATGAAAGTTTTACCCAATGATCGTTACCTGATAGGAGACGTACCCAACATGCAGAGAACACAGAAGAGGTATGAAGGAGTAATGAGCAGCGATAAAATGAAAAGATTGTGCGAATTGCCGGACGATGGTTTGATCGCGGAAGACGATTCAGAAGATGAGAAGCTTGATTCCAAAGAGGATCGCGAGGACGCGATCTAAGTCAGGAAAGCCGAGCTGTAAGCCCCAAAACACCCATGATCAACCTACGCCACTGTATCTGCACTTTATTATGTGCTCAACATCTTGTACATAATATGTGGTTATCTCTTTATGTAAATGGACCAGATGTTATGTAAGAAAACCCCGTAACAACTGGCGATGCTTTGCGGTTGACAACAAGCGGTGTTGGTTTCTTTATCGGCACTTTTTAGTCAAGAGTTTAACTGTGCGGTCACTTGGACTGTCCAGTTAGTATACGAATAAAGATTAAGCGTTTTGATAAATTAAAGTCACGAGTTTTATTGAGTCGTCAATTACAAGAGATATTTGAGGATCTGCTTGGAATTATTCAGGCTACTTGGTAAAGGTGGAAGCAGGTAATCAGGTCATACTGACATACTAGAAGCTCAGGTTGGGCTTACACATATATGTCTCCAAATGCCAGAAATGTATGTAGATGAGAGTAAATAGTAGTTAAAAAAAGGTCATCTCGGATGAACCTAAATTTTCTCTAAATGAAGGAAAAAAAACCTTATTTTTTTGCAGATTTTTATTTTCATCTATAGTCAGTGCTGCCAGATGAAAAAAAAAAAGTCTCCCCCCAGACAAATTTAGGAACCCCCCAGATTACCACATTTTTACAAAAAAAAAACCCTAGAATTTTTTTTACTTTCAATACTCATATGTTCATTACATATTTCAGATGAAATTTTTTAAAAAATTATAGTAAGAATGAAAATATGCATCTACCTGCACTAAAATACTTTATTTGAAAAAATCAAGAATAATCGATCTTAATTTTTGTACAAGGGACATTTTTCAGAGTTTCCTCTAACGGTGTAAGATTTTGCGAAGGAACATCTCACTCACAACACAAACAAAAATTGGTGTTACCCAATTTTTTTTTGCATAGTTTTCATTTTTAATCGATATTAATTACTACTTTATTTGATATTCATGGAGGATAAGTGACATCTTTGGAAAGCTAAGATATTTAAGAATTATGATTTTTTGATGTTCTATGACTTTTCATGTATAAATGTTGGACTAAGAGACAAAAGTATCAATTTTTCCAATATATGGGTAACGCCACTTTTGCACTCACGGCCTTAATTACTATCAGTTATTTAAATTCCCATACGATGTAATTTTGAGAATGAAGAAAATTAAGTAGTTATACAATTTTTAGTTTTTTAACTTTAAAAATAATACCCCCAGATTCCCCCCAGAAATTTTGTGACCCCAGATTTCCCCCTAACGATGAAAAATACCCCTAAATCTGGGGGGTAAGACTGGCAACCCTGTCTATAGTCGCTGTAGGAGTAAGTTAGTAAGTTATCCGTTCCTTTTTTTTGTATACTAAGAAATTCGCGTGAAATCAGCCAAAAAAAGGTGAGAAGCCAATTTCGGACGTACTGTCAAAGTTACAAGTACAGTCATTCTTTTCTTATTCTTATTCGCACTACCAGAATGTAGAATGCTTTACCTGGCTTGTTAATATTCTGGCTTATTTTAATATTCTGAACTATATAACCAATGTGCATCGGTATCTCCTCTTGAATCCTTTAATATTTTCCATAGGCTACGCGTTCAGCGAGTGGTGCGACAAGCGCTTGGAGATGCGACATAGTGCGCACAGTAAAACCGATTTTGTGCGGTTGTGTTGGTCGATTGTTTGGTTCCGAAAAATAAAAAAATGGATTCGTCAAAAGAAGAGGAATTTTTTAATGAAATCACATTATTTATATTGATTCCTTTATAATAATTATTACTAAACGTCAAAACAAACAAATGAACCTTATCTCCCACAAACTCGCTTGAAAAAGTGGTCAGAAGAATTTTTGAGCGACATGCTTGCGATATGTGTTCGAGAAACTCGCAACACTCGCATCAAATATCAAATGTAAATATTTTTCTTGCACGCAAACGTTTCCCGTATCGCATCGCTTTCTTTCACCACTGTACGCCCAGGGGGTCGAGAAATAGGAGTGCTTCTTTTTGTCATTAGGTTTTTCGGACTAAAAATATTGATCGTACCCTAATATTTGTCTTGGACAATCAAGACTTGGGCGGGGGGTCATGAGTGGGAGAGGGTCAGAACAGAGGAGACGATGACTGGGGTGTCTCATGACCCCCTGCTTGGATCCGCAACTGATGACTTAACACAAAAACTGTTAAAATTAAATGCAAATGTTCCCCAGGGGCATCTTTAGACTATTGGGGGCCCTGAGCCCTTATGGATATGGAGGCCCCTTCAAAAAATGTATTGAAAACTATTTCAGATTTATAAGTTTTACCAAATAATTTTTGTTAAATTAAACTACTAACAATTATTATTTAACTATTTAAAGGAATATCAAAAGGATAGAAAATTCGCTAGTATTTTTGTCTTAAACACGAAAAGTTTTCTAGTTTAAGGCAAATTTTGAACATTTTATAACCAAAATTCGATTAAATGAGTGTTATCAGCATTTATCACGTGACACTCAATGCTTTTTTCTGCCATGGAACATATGTGGTTTATATTTTTTTGTTTCATCCTAAAGCGACTTTCAAAGCAGAAATATGCATTGACCCGTTGGTCGTTTGTCGAGCGATGTCTGAATAACCAGAAATGAAAAAATCATGTTCCCATTTTTGCAAATAAAATTGATAAAATAAAGTACTGGCCATGATGCTCTTTAGAAACGTATACAGACAGTGTTGTCACGAGGGTTTGTATTCAAAGCAAATTTTCGGGAGCTCGTAGTAATTCTGTTTTCGAAATTCTGCTTTTCAAAATACAGATTTTTTCACCTAAATTCTGTTTATCAAATTTTGTTTTTTTTTTCAGTTATGTCTGTTAAAATTCTGCTGTCATTAAAATACTAAGCAATAAACTTCTGCCTATTCTGTTTTTTGTTCAATTAACTCATGTCTGTTCGCGTAGCTCCCAAAAATAAAATTCGTAGAAACTCGTAGTTTTCGGAAGTACACGAACAATTTGGTAGGAACATAGCATAATATTAATGAATTTGAAATTCAAGCATATGTCATATTTTTGGAAAACTTAGATACTTAAGAATTTAAAATAGTATGTGTATTCATGCAACAGCGTAAAGTCGTCTGTTGTAAACGTTGTAAATTTTAAAACTTCGTAATTTTATCACAATTTGTATGGAAAATTTGACAGATTTACGAAGTTGCTAGTAGCTCCAAACCTAGCTTTGCTTTATGTGAATAAAAAAATGTTGATTTACCTAAACTGTTTCCTTGCTCTATATGCTTTTTATGTAAAAAGAACTAGTCAAGGCCTTCTTGTCCAGGAATCTTGATACTTTTGTAACTTTTACTATATAATATTCAAGCTTAAGCTATTTTCTAATCCCACAAATTGGAGTTTAAGCTGAAAAAACAAGCTAAAGCTACATACATTTACCATTGGCTGAACCCAGACTAAGCACCAGTAAAAGAGTCTGAAGATCTAGGTGGAACTCGTGAAATAGCTATACTTCCAGCCTATTAACTTGGTGGTAACACTCACTAATTGTTGTTGTTCATTTAAAAATGATACAATAAAAATTGATGTATACTTCGCAGCGTGTACTGCACTTGTGTGGATTTCCCTTTACACATAAAACTTCACTTAATTTGTTTTTAACAGATTAACTTATTTGTTTCCCATTGTTTGTCGTTTTTCGAAATTCGAACCTATAAGAGCGTAGAGGAAGTTTTATTCAACTATACCTATTTATTTTATTTATAAGTTGAACTTTTCTTGAATTTAATTGTTAACTTTTATTTTTTTTTGTCTGAGACAAGGGGATGTTCTATCGCCAATTCTCTTCCTGCTGGCGATGGACGACGTATTGACGGCCAGTGTTGGTACAGCTGAGCGACAGGGCATTCAATGGAGACCGTTCGAAAGGCTCAGTCATTTAGACTATGCCGATGACATATGTCTACTGGCAAATAACATCAGTGGGCTGAACGGGATGTGCCAAACACTGCAAGTGAAGGGAGAGTCGAGTGGTCTAAGAATAAACAGCAAAAAGACAAAAATAATGCTCACAGGCCGCTCCACACAGCAGCGTATTATTCTACAGGAGACGCCAGTTGAAGTAGTGGAACAATTTAACTACCTTGGCAGTATTGTTTCTGCAAACGGTGGTACGGATCTGGACGTTAAAAGTAGAATAAATAAAGCTCGTGCTGCCTTCGGTACTCTGTCCCCAATTTGGAAATCCAGTCAAATCTCCTTACGCACTAAGTTGAGATTCTTCGAATCCAATGTCAAATCCGTGCTGTTATATGCTTGTGAAACCTGGAAAGTCACGTCTACCATTTCGAAGAAATTGCAGGCTTTTGTGAATCGCTGTCTTCGCCACATCCTAAAGATTCGCTGGCCACAAATAATATCAAATGAGGAATTGTGGCGCAGGACAAGTCAAGAGCGGCTGGACGTCGACATAAGAAAGCGTAAATGGCGTTGGATTGGTCACACACTGAGGAAACCAAACGATGAAATTGCAAAGCAGTCTTTTGAATGGAATCCTCAGGGTGCACGGCGGGTTGGAAGACCAAGAACAACATGGAAATCAACTGTCTTAGCGGAAGCAGAATCCCAGAGAAAGACGTGGCCACAGCTTAAGTACCTTGCAGCAGACCGTGAAGGATGGAGACGTTTTGTTGACGCCCTATGCCCCAGCCGGGGTTACAGGACACGATGATGATGATTTTTTTTTGTACCAATAACTTAAAATATTCTTTTTTTGTGAAAAAATGTTTAAAAGGATGAAATAATAATGCTCTATCACTTATTTTATTTTTATACTGATGTATGCAGGACCCCCTAATTCACCGGGCCATGGGCCATTGGCCCTGGGCCCTGGCCCACCGGGCCCATGACTAAGGACGTCACTGGTGTTCCCATGATCGTATTTTGTCCGTTTTTGTAGTTGTTGGTTAGTGATTTTCACTTAAAAATTTTTGTAGTTGTTGGTTAGTGATTTTCACTTAAAAATTGCTGGCTACGGCCTGGCTAAGAAACCAACATTTTGTCATTCCATACTGTTGGCAACCTTTATTATAATTAGATATAGATATACCTACACAAATACAATGAACAACATCTTGTGAATGCTAGTGTTTAGGTTAATGTATGTACAAGGTACATAATACATATGTAGATACCGCACGTGATTTAGGCCTCAGCTTGTATTTTTTTCAAAACAAACAAAAAAGAAAACTACAACTTCGTAAAATATATTGTCCGTATTACCATAATGATCCAGTCGAAGTCACACTCAAGAGGCAAAGCATAAAAAACATTGTTTTTGTGTTCTTGGTTTTTTCTTTTCTCGAGGGTGTTAAAGTTAAGTAAAAGTGAAACTTTGATTTCATCCCTCTGGAGAGGTCCTCAAAAAAAAACTTTTTTTGGATTCTGTGCCTTTTTTTTGCTGATGATGTATTTAGAGTGACAGCAAATTTGCATTTAAAAGTAAAAACAAAATCTCTTTGCTAAGCTTCTTTCGACAAAACTGAAAATGAAGAAGATTGAAAAAAAAACTTCAGACAAACTTTTATATAAATGTCAACTTAGGTCGGTAGAGGTACCCGCCCAAATTCGCAACCACTGATGCCGTCAACAACAGCAGTTGAGAGTTACTTCCGGTTTTTTTTTCTTTCCTCGAGTAAAACTTTAAGCTGTTGTTGCAAAATTCTGATCAGAGAGGAGCTGTTAAAATGGAAATCCATCTGTGGTTTCATGTGTGAAGAGACAGCTCTAAGTTAGACAAGTAGAATTATTAGGCAACCCCCTATAATATCAAACCCTCGTCCACACTTAGATATTCAAATCCACAATAATGGTGTGTCGGTACACCAAAAATAAATAGCTAAGTACAGCTCCCTTCGTGTTGGGATTTCAGTTTTAAATGGGGAGAAGATAATAAAAAATATAAAACGCAAGGATTTATTAAAATACAAAAAAAAAAAAAACACAAAATAAAAACCAACAAGGACGAATAATAATAGAAAAGCTTTCTTAAAATGTGAGAACAACACAAATTCTGAATTTTCATTTCGAGCACGTTTGAGCTTCAAAATGTTACAAATGGGATTTTTTTGTTTTTATTATTCCTCAAAATTGCGGTAAATGGATTTAAACTCACAAAATCTGACATTCTTAAAAAAAAAAAGATGCCAAATGGTGGTGATGGCGGAACGGGAAAGACCGGATGATGTGTTTTTATATGTTCGGCTGAAATAAATTCAAAATTGTTATTTATGTTTCTGGGATTGCGGCTGTGTGCAATTGTTTATACCAATTCACAAGTCAGATTTCATGTCACGAAATAACATTGCGTAATATGTGTGTTGTGATGACAAGGTCTGCTCGTAGATGTATGTACATTTACCCAAACCATGAATCTTATTTTTTTAAAGAATTATTTGTTATTTTTTGGAGTTTTCAAAACAATTTTATTTCTCATCAATTACCACACATACATATGGGGAGGGGAGGGGGTGGTGAATATGAAGAATTTGAAAGGATTTTATTTTACGATCCATTAGAGAAATTCGCAGAGGGTGCGAAAATGTTATTGTTTCCTCTTAACTGTATAGCATGGGGAACATTTTAATTTTGTGTTAATGATTCTAGGCATGTGAAACTGAATATTTTATTTTTTAATTCTACTGTTAAGCCAATGAAGAAATAAACACTTTTAACGGAGAAGAGTTAAAAAATATGCACGACTGGGTCACACGTAGGTACTTGTTCTTATGTTCAAGAGGCTGAGGGTTAAAAAAAGTAAACTACATAATAGTATTTTGAAAACAATTTGTTGATTTTGCTTCTCTTTGTAAATCCATGTACTTACATATATTTAAATTTCCATTTGTATTTTTATTTTTTATTTTTATTTTTATGAAATCAGAAAAAAATATATCAAGCTCGAAAAGTGAACTCACAATCTCACCAAACTTCCACACTCAAATTGGAAGACTTAGCTTTCAGTGTGTTCCTCCTTGTTTAAGATTTTATTTTGAATCTTTATTCTATGGCTTCATCAAAAATTCAAATCGGATCAATATTCTTAAAACGAAGAAGATTATTCCCACATCAGTAACTGCATATATTATAATATGGGCTGAGCAATATTCAAAAACAAAAACAAGAGAAACTCCATTATTGCTCATCTCACCAACTAATCGAAGGACGATATCGAATCCAACTGGTTTTGGCAAAGCAAGCAAGATTCAAATTAGCATACAAACACTATTGGGAATTAATGTTTTCCTTTTGTATAAAAAGGATTGTATGTGCATATTTTGTATCCCAAGTCTTTTAAGGAAAAAGATATAAGGTTTAAAGGGAAATATAAAAGGAAAACCATCATGAGAGGAAAAGGCAAGGAGGTTATATGGTTGCAGCAATATTCTAAAATTTTTAAAACTGTGGGATGGGGAAAAGGTAGATATACTTTGAATATGCCCATGTCTATGTATTTTATAGTTGCAAGTCTGTAAATGAAGATGATTCCACTACATGTTTGTTTGTTATTCAATAGTTTGAGTTTTTGAAGTTCTTTAAAGATTCACAAAATAACTAGGTTGGAAATAGGAATTCGAATAACTATTCCTATGAGCATTATGTAGATACCTATGTATATGTACATACGTACATAAGTAAGCAATATTGAATAAGAACTCTTTAAAAAAATCGATGCATTTGCTCTTGTATTTGACCCTGTGCCTGTGCATCCACAAGCAAGCTTTCTTTTACGTACATATATCTCCATTTCCCATAAAAACAGGAATGTCTTATCCGAGGTACTGCCTCTTGCGATGAACTGACAAATCCTCCAAGAACGTACTTGTCAAGAAAAAGTGCTTCTCATTTACCGGTGGGGATCCGCAAAAAACTGTAGGTCCCCTCCATTCCTGCCAACAACACGCACACAGGAATGGTTGAGAGTTGTAGGTCACTGGCCCTGGTTTTCCACGAGCTGTTGCGCCACCAAATTTATTTATTTGTTTAAAGCCTAAAAAATATCATAATATTTTTGGAAATACACCCACTGCCACGCCTCTTTTTCTTATATTTTAATTTTCTCCTTCATACGTTGAGAGAGCTGAAATTTTGTAAATAAGTTGTCTAGAACTTAAAAAAAACATACACAATTTCTAGGAATCCATCCTCTCTCACGCCTACTTTCCTTGGATTTAGGTTTTATCCCTTTTCAGTTTTTGCAGAGGTTTTACATTTTTGTCAATAAGCTGTTTTAAACCTTTAAGTTTCCTACACATGAAATTTTTAGAAATCCACCCACTGCCACACCTATTTATTTGAGAGCTGACATTTTATAAGTAGCTGCCTAGAAATTAAAATTTTTATTTTCATATAAATGTAGACAAATTTATCTTTAATGTAAAAATATGATAGGTAAATCTCTAAAAAATAAATTAAGTTAAAACTTTTGTATTCTAAAAGATACCTGGTTATCAGTTTTTTTTCAATAATAATTCTTGCAAGAATATGAGTCACTATAACTTATTCGGATTTTCTAATATATCTATTATTTAATTCACGAATCATAATCACAGGTTAAAGACACAATGAATTGCTAATCACAGTCACCGGTTTATCAACTATAGTACCTGGTTATTATACCAGTTGTTAGTACTCAAATTAGTACCAAAGTGATTTCATCACAGAAGTACTACGCTCTAGTTCTGTCAAATTGGTACCGAGTATCAATTAGGACTCGGTATTAGCTAGGACTTCGTATATTCGGCATTCTAGTGGCGTTAATACCTGAATCCGAGTAATTTATTTGTTTCTTTTACGATATTTTACTCAAATTTGGCTGCTTTTGTTCTAAAATTAATTAAATGGGTTTTTTTTTGTTGAATTTTTATTTTTTCTTTATTCCATTTTGTTTTCTTTTTAAAATGTTCTATGTGATGGTAATGGTACGTAGTAAATGGATTACATTTTTAGAGCGGTTAACTTGTGCAAATTCGTAAACGCATATCGTGTGAAAAATATATCAAAGACACAAAAAATAATATCCTTGCTTAACAGTCTATCCTTAAATCAGTAAATTCTCTTTACTCGCGCAAATGCAAACGCATTTGAAAACGAAATCTTCTGAATTACATTGCACCTTTATTTCACAATTTTTGAATAGCGCACTGACAAATTACTGCAGTTTAAAGAAAAAAAAAAAACTTTTCTTCAACATTTTTTTGTGTAGGTAGATACCTTTATTGAAACTTTTAATTCAAAATCCACAACCGTGACTTGATGCACATAATAAGCATTGATTGGCGACTCTATACACTATCTCGACATTCAGCAAAATCATAAATAACATATGTAAATATAATTGAAAGCTGTTGCGAATATTCAATAAATATCAAAATATTTATTTCAAATTGCCAAAATAGTGTCAAAATCAGTACTAGACTAGCTTTAGACGTATTAAGTTCCTAGTACGGCTTTGTGTACTTAGATCGCTGGTGAAGAAATGCTCAGGTTCTAACTTTTTGCTAGGTCTAAGTACCAGAACTAATACCTGTGCCGAGATTCAGCTATTTCAGCGAGTGAGATGAGATGACTCGCCTTACTCGCCGACCATCTCACTTCACTCGCAAAAGTGATTCAGTTATTTAAGTGAAATGAGTAAGTTCGAATTTAGTTTCGAACATGAGACAAAGAATACATATAAAAGAGCTAAATTCTACCTCCTTGTCACACTCGTTACGCAAAACGAAATGAAACAACAAATACAACAATGTAAACATTGGAATCTTTAATAATGGAGTTTGGAGTATCTTTTGTTTCAATTATTTTTTTTGTCATAATTAAAGTTTCATGTGAGTTTCACCCTTGAGAAATAAAAAGTTTAAAAGTGTTGAAAGTGAATAGAATATAAATTTATTTAATATATATATGTGCATATGATAGTAAAATAAAATTAAAGAATCAATAAAAGGGTAGTTGTTTTTATCTACGTTGTTGTTTTTTATTTCGTTTCCTATCCATGAATAGGAATTCTTGTGAAAAGCACACATACCTATCCAAAATTGGAAATTTAACAACACATACACCAAGTCACTGCGGAAATATCTGGCGAGTAATCTGACATTTCATTTCACTCGGTCACTCACTCCCTTTTGCTAACTGAATCGATTTTCGACGAAAAGTGATCATCTCACTCACTCCCTGCGGCTTCGAATTAGCTGAATCTCGGCACTGGTCTAGCTAGACTGGGTACTAGGCTGCCTTAGTAATCATGTGAAGAAATTGGCCGTTATACATTTTTGTAGAACGTTACATTGTCTACCATAGATACTAATATAATAACTTTCAATTGTACTAATCAGGAAAATCATCAACACAAACACAGTAAATACATACAATTGCGATAAGCCCACCTATAAATATAAATAGGCGTGTCTCACCAAATATAATATCTGAACGCTCAGAGATTTCTTAAGTGCGACAAATGCAACAAAAAATCTCACCTGAGCACTGTGATTTTTTCGGAGATCACTGAGTCGAAAATTTTTTGGTTAATTTCTCAATAACCTTTTTGTAAGTGAGATCTTATTTAGTGAGACTGACCTAATCAGGACCACAACACAATAAATATATGCTTAAAACGATTACAAGATGTTTTAATAAAAAAACGGGTGTCTCACTTGTCACAGGGGCTACCCTGCATATTATGTTTCTAAAGACTGCCGTGAAAAATTGCAGTGAAGAACGTTCATTTCCCCGTATTCAAAAACAGACAAATTATAACGCTCCAGGATAAGGGAGAACAATCGAACAGCTAAGCACGTTCCTTATTTTGGCACAATCAAATAATTTTGATATTTAAAAATGCGCAATATTAATGCGAATTTCATTCTAAAAATTGAAAGAACAATCCATTTGAGCTACAAAACTCATTTATGCTTACAAAATTAGTATATAAAAAGCTACAATTTTGTGCACTAAAAGAATCATAATTTTCTTATTTTCGTTCGGTAACTTCATTCTTGTTTAGCAGAAACTTATATATTCAAAAACTTTAGAGCTGCAAAATCGTGTGCGCAGCAAGTTAACATTTAATTTTCTATAAATTCATATGACAAATAAAAATTTATACTCGTACCTATTATATTTTAAATTTTCACCGCGAACTTCAGACTTATTTTAGCGGCAACTTTAATACAATCATAATAAGAAAATTCACATGAAAATATATGGTTTGCGCGAAAAATATGCATTTATTAAGCTACACATTCAAATATCAAAATTATTTTACTCCGCCGAAAAGTGTCCACCAAAATAAAGGGCGTCAGCTAAGCCATCTCTTTAAATCCTTAATTCTGACTAAGCAGAATCGGTCAATTAAAACAGTGCTATTGATGAATGTTTCAACTAATTTTTGTGCCGTCAAAAATATTAAAATTCTGTTTGTTATTTCATGGCTTTTTGATCGGGCGCCAAATCTTGTTGGCCTGGGGCGCCAAATCCTTAAATACGCCACTGCTTATTCTACAAGCATTTTGGAGCTGCAACGGACAAAAGAAAGGTTTATGATAAAGAATAGGTAGGTAAGACTTGCTGTGGTAAATAATAAATATAGATAACCATCTCGTTTTCTACTTTTTATCTACTACCCTCTCGGGTCAAATAATAATTATGATATGTACGGGGCCTGGTAATAATAGAGTGATTAAAAGGTAAAGATGCTCATAAACATATTCAATTATTTATGAGCCTCATAAACATAAAAGTACTCGATAATTACCTATCAATGACGTTTAATTCAAAGCTTGTTAACTCATTTCTTATTTCCGCTCTTAGGGAATCACGTAATAAAATAAGTAAAAAGTATGTGTAGGTGTAGGTATAGGTTTGGGGTTATTTGCCTCTCTGTGTTATACTTGTTTATAACGAGCCAATTAATTAGAACCCTATAGGTTCAATATTTCACGGAGTTTTTTTTGCCATATTAAATATTTCTTAATTGCTTTAATATTCTAAATCATTTTTTATCGTATTTTTTATGACTTACAAATAATGTTGGTTTCCGAAAGTTTTTTTAATTTTTATTTCGATCGCTTCGTATACATGTATTTCTTATAATAACATCTTTGAAGACGATATGCCCGTCTGGCAAGCACTTTCGACCACCAAACCCGTCTGGCATAATTTTTTTCATGCATAAGAATGTATTAACTAAATTATAAATAAGTTTCAGCCTTGTGCAAGTAACTTAATTTTGACCCCTTCTTTGCATTTTGAAAACAATCACATGGCATCCTTTCGACCGTGGCAACCCTGCCGCTAGTCCCAAATCAAGCATACACAAAGTTGTAGCCTTGTGTCTAGTATATGTATATACGGTGACCATCCGTCCCGGGTTTCCCAGGATCGTCCCGTATTTCTATAGCCTGTCCCGGTTTATTTTTTAAGAAACCCGGGACGTACAAGTGTCCCGTATTCAGATATATGTCGATTATTTGTCCCGTATTTGCACACTCTCTATTCAACGTTGCGTAAATCCTTATTCATAAAACTTGTTCCGACTCATTGTAGTTACAATCCTCTTGTGTCAAAAAGAATACGAAAAAGATAAATTTATTACGTTTGGATGTCAAACAAAAATGTTCTACCTCTAAACGCGTTTAGCTTGAAATGACTCTACTTAACGTTGCATAAATTGTATGAATACCATTTTGGGGTTGGAGAAGGAGATAACTCCAAGTTAACTCGTCTAGTTTGATAAGTTGGCTCAGGGACCAAACTCTCCCACTGCTTCTGAAATAACTCAGGGTTGACTTATTTTCAGGTCTAGTAAACTCTGATTTAACTCAGAGTTAACTCTGCACTGAAAAACTGGCCCTTATTTTAATAATGAAATTAATGGGGTTTTCTTTTGGTAACAAAAATAAATTTTTTTCCCCTTCAGATCTGTCAAAACACAGATTTTGACAATTAAAGCCTTCCAATGGGCATAAAAATCAATTTTTTTTTATCGAAAATCAATTTTGCAGATCTGGATTTTTCGGCAGATTTACCCCTCTTTTACTAACACCATTACACGCCAGAACAATTGAAAGCCATCAGTTTGACATATCTGGATCGCTATAGCTTCACAGACACAAATTATACACCAATACACTGAAAAAGAAAAATCAATCTGAAATCGTATACCATTCGCGACGAAAAAAATCAATTTTCGGATCAAAATCTGAATTTAACAAAAGAAAACCCCATAAAACTGTTAGGTTGATTTTTTTTTTTAAGTTTCAAGTTTTGTTGTGAAGACATTATAGTTTATGTTATGGTTCCTTTCTTTTTCGTTTGTTTTTCTGTTACTATATTTTTCTTAAATTTTTATTTTAGATATTACATACAAATTACTGAAAAGTCCCGGATTTCGCTCCCAGAAATATGGTCACCGTAAGTATATAGGTTAGTCAAAGTGGCTGGTAGCTCTCCGACTATAAGGTTGCAAAACATTGCAAACTAAAAACTCCAACAAATACCTGGGGTACATTATGATTTATCAAGATGGAGATCATCTCATCTTCACTTTTCTTTTGAATTTTTTAATTTCTCAGCATTTTTTTTTTGTGAATTTTAAGCTTCTTCCTTTTTATTAAAAAACATTTTTACAACAAATTTCAAATTTTGTTCAAGGTTTCTTATGATTAAATTCTATGGGGAATTTTTTTTGAAAGATGAATTATTAATAATGTTTTGCACTGGGCTGAACAGAGAACATGGAATGACAAAAAAAGAAGAACTTTTTGTTTAATTCTTTCAAAAGGTATGTATGTATTTCAATTTATGTATACATAGCCAGATACTGAAACCCAGTATAATGGAAATTACAGTGTAATTTTTTTTTTTTTTTTTGTATCTTGATTTATTTCATTGGAAAACATTCTGACTTTGCAATTCATTTAAATAATTCAAATTAATTCGAAAACTCCAGGTCAACCCCATTTCAACTTTGCGCACAGGAAAACCAAATAAAACACAGAGAAATAGAGGGAAAGAGGTTAAAAAAATAGCAGTTTAAATTAAAAACACCTCAAGCATAGTAGATGAGAATAATTGATGACTAATGTCACTGTTGCGTATATGTCTGATGGTGTAGTAGGGTTGATGTAGAGGTTGTTATAGATCCTTTAACATTTTTAAACGCTGTACGTACCTACGTGAAATAATTTGTCCTGACTGAAATAGGATAGGCATTCCAAACATATGTACATGGAAATGGATAGTAGAAAAGTATGTAGAGAGCGAAAGAGTATAAAGTTTAAGGAGTAGAGCACCAACTAAAACTGAATGACTGTTCTACTAAATCACATTCTCCCTCAATGATGAATATGCCATCAACATTAGTATACCTGGCTTGGCTTTATAAATGAGGTGACCATATGGTTCTGGAAGAAAAACAAATTAAAATAAGGGCGAATTGAAAGGGCTCCATGATCTTAATTACTCATGCCTATGAGGGATACTCGTAAAAAGAATATATGCCATCTAAAAAGTGAGTAAGTAATTGATCAAAAAATGTCAAGAAAATCCGTAAATAATTTTCTCAAGGTCACGAGCGATTTTTGGCACCTCATTTGTGGGATAGATATTCGCAAGAAATGAAAACCATCTGAAAGGCCACTAAATCACGATAGCTAGTTCTAGTAATTTGTCAGTGATTGACATTTTTATGACTTTTTTTAAACAGTCCTGAAAAAAATGTAGACATTTTGCATACCAACTTTATACAAACGTTTGAAACACCAGAATGGAAGTGCTGTCGAGTTGCTTACAAAAAGTCATATTTCATTTTTCTACTTCAACCCATTCGCTCTGAAAGGGCCAGATAACAATTTTGATGAATGCACTTCCGTCAAGAAATCACCGCCGCAAGTTCCACAAAGTTCCATAATCCTGTTTGAAAATGAAGGTGTAGGAGTAAAAAGTTGAAATCCACCACTTGAAGAGCATTTGGTCATTTTGAGGCTAGTTTTTTCCCTGTACAATAATTCTTAGGCATCTTAAGTTTTTGAAATGCAATTTGAGGATTCACTTCAAGTTTAAGATTACAGAAGTTAATTAGCACTTGAGTAAGACATAACTTCTGCATCATTAGATTTTTAGATTTATTTTGTGGCGGTGCTATCTTGACGTACCTCAAAAGCTAGAACAACTACATCAAGTATTTTTTTGTTGTGTCTACCAGGCTCTGTCCTTACTTAAAGGTAATCACCTTAACCTAAGTCGGACAAGCTAGAACCGTCACAGATTTTAGGGGGAATGGAGTTAAATGCTCAGCTAAGATTACAGCACTTAATTAGCACCTATTTAGCACCTAACTATTGCATCATTAGATTTTTTAATTTCCGTTTTGGTGGTGATACTTCACGGACCTCACAAACTAGAACAGCCACATCAAGAATTTGTTTGTTGTGTCCAGGGACGTGTCGAGGGGTGGGGTAATTGGGCAAATGTCCCAGGTGCCTTACCGTGAAAGGCACCACAATACCGGGAATGGAACTTGCGATCATTAAACAGCGCCACCATGTCGATGTCGTGAAGGGCGCCACGTGCCGAACTTGTGTAGAAAAACTACAATTTTGTATTCAAAAATGATTGCTTTTATATTGATCAACTGAAATGGATTGGGATAATAGCAAGCGACATTTAATGAATCGTGAACTCAACAGTCGACATTTTTTTTATTAGTCGACAGTTTGAAAGTCGACATTTTGATCAGTGTATACTTTGCATTTTCATCACTAAAATTAAGCTTTTTTTTAAGTTTAACAAGAACCTTATGTGTCCTAAGCTGCATTTAGACCTTCGTTTTTAATTCGGTGAACGTTGTTCCAAAAACAATGAACAAAGTTCATCCACAATTCAAAAGGGCATTAGAATGAAGTAACATAAGAATGAAAAACTGAAAACTGTCGAATTGTTAAAATGTTGACAGGTTAAAATGTCGATTTACCTATATCGATTTTTTTTTTGTGCAAAATATTGGGAAAAAATATCGAAAAATCTATAAAAGTCGATATTTTCTCCATTTTTTTTCAAGGCAGTTTGACTTCTGTCGTATTTAATAAGTCAACATTTTTTTGCCAGTCATTCATGTGTAACCTACCTGAAATATGTAGGCCGTGGCTTGGAGTCAGTATTAATATGGTGCAAGTGACGAACTGCTGGTTCCTCGATTTAATTTGATTTTTTTATTAATTCTGTATTAAGTATTTTGTATCAAAAAAGGCGGCTTCTCTAAGCTTGCCCCAAGTGCTCCTAGGGCTAGGAACAGTTGTGCTGGTTGTGCCTCCCAGACTCCCTACTTAAAAGTAATTACCTAAGCCTAAGTCAGCCAAGACATTATAAAATCAAAGTCAACTTTCAAATATCACAAGAATCTTCTTTTAACCTCCAGAACTCAACACAGAACACAGTCCTACTGAACCGAAGTCACTCAGCTCTACCTTTTACGAGCAAATATCGACTTTAAAGCAGCCGCCTATCAACAGTTCCACGGCAACCGTGGTAGATTAGCGGAATCACCGCTCTATCCTGTATGCAGTATGCATCGGGTGCAACAAATCCGTTTAGTTAGACGCACACTCTCATAATATTCTTCGTTTGAGAAATAACCCCACAAAATGAAGCTGTTTGATATCAAATTAATCACTCTTGCAATGTGAAACCGAATCAGCTTTAACAAAAAATCATATTTTTAACAAAAAAATATATTTTAACCAAAAAATTATATTTTTTGTTTATATTGGCTCCGTTGTATAGAACCAGGTTGGAATAATAATTTTTGTACTCCAGAGTGACTATGGTTATGGTGGTCTGTATAATCGAAGGCACTGTTTCCCAAACACCCGATTTTTTCCATTTGAGATGAGGCAGCTTTGAACCAAACCAGGCATTCATTAGATAATCAGCGGCCAGGCGATGGCCATGTAGAAAATCACCTTCATCCTGCTGTCAAGCCAGCTTCTATAAAACAACTGTTTCTTTAAGGCGAAGGCTCCCCTACAGCTCTAAACAAAGCAGCATTTATATGTTTCTCGAAATACAAATACTGATTTACTGACCCAACCAGATGCCAAGATACTTTACTAAACTTTTACTTGCCAGTGGATGTCAATTTGGCCCTACGATCACAAGCTTAAGCCAGTTTTTTCTCGAATCCCTATGAGACTCCACGCAACGGAGTCATAAATAAAATTGTTTCTGATTGATGAAAAGCTGAAATTTGATTTTCAACTTCCAATCATCGCAAAAGTATTCAGATGTCCTTGACTTGGAGCTGTTCTGTACGCATCAATAAGATCATCGGCATATTTTATTGCCTGAGATAGACTACTTATCAAATCGCTGGTGTAAATGCTGAATAGAATCGGCAAATTAACCGTTCCCTGCTGAAGACCATTTTTTTACATAAAATACTGTGGTAGAAGTAATATTGTCACTTTTATAATAGTGGTTTACTAATGCTAATGCTATGTTTCCACCAAAGGTTTATCCCAGTTCAGATTTAATAAATCTATTTGGTGTTTCCACCGCACAAAAAGATTTAAAAAAGATTAAATCTGACAGCATTTTCAAAAATACAAATGGCGTTTCAATTTTTCTCATGAAGTGCGAAAGAGACAGAATGTTTGATTCGTGTCAAACAATGAAGAACTGAATCGAGTCTCGAATGAATCGTTCAGCACCATGTAAAAATAGGTTAGTTCGATTTGTAAAACTTTTTGTCCTAGGAAGATTTAACAAGATTAATTTCTAATCTCCAAGATTTACGAAATATATTTGTGTGGTAAATCTTCAAGATTTAAAGAAGATTTGAGGTAAATCTTATTACATCTCAGATTAGCGTTAGGTGGAAATGTAGCATAAGTCTGGTCAGCTTTATTAATAAAGGCGACCCTCTAACCATACGAAATCAAAAAGGCTTTGCTAAATCAACCAGACAGACACCCGTACACGGCTTTTTAGATTTGTTCCATTGAATATCAGAAACGAGCCGCACTTGATCAATAACTTTTTCAAATATCTACCTTGCTGATACTCGGAAGAAGACATAAGGCCCCAACCCTTAGAATCCGGTGCGTCCGTTGCGATGGCGGATACATTGACGTTTGCCGAATGCGACGGATTGACCAATGAATACGTTGCCAGTTGCCATTCACATAACAACCACTTAATTGAAACACACACACGCACATAACAACCACTTGAAGTTCAAACACACACAAGCAAATTTGCTGTCAACGCATATCTGCCGGAGTGGAGAAGTTAAAAGTTCGGCTACTCTGTCCGTTGCGTCGACACATGCGTTGCTAATGGACCGCTTCCCATAAGTAAGCACGTATTTTATCGAGCTGTCATGGGTCGGGGCCTTTTTCAACCGGAGATTTTTCGGGAGAGGATGGACTTCCAGGGCACTGTATAATATATGTATTACTCAGAACGTTATTAAACACTGTGGTGCAAATTTCTACTGCTTCTTGAGCTAGATGTCATAAGTAGAACATTTGATATACCCTCTACTCCGGGCTAACTTCTTTTTCTTTAGTGAATCGAAGATGAGTTTGAGCCCTTCCTTCGATGATAGCGTTTGCCAAGTGCTCTTCATTGAACGCGGTGAAACCAAGGTTCTCCGGTCACCCTTACGTCATTTCATTCTGAAATTCATTCTGAAAGTAGAAGTTTTGAAGCAAGACTCCGCTTTCCAGGTCATGGCTTGGATGAATGCTGTCATTCACCATGTTTACACTTGCAGGAAAACAGCCTCCACTTCTTCTTTGGATCTTCGATTATAAAGAAGTCATCGTCTAAGATGGCGTCCTCTGGATCTGTTCCTGAAGTACGTCTCTGTTTTCTGAAGCTTAAGTCACGGGAAATCGTTTTGATCATATCTCCAAAAGATTTAATTAATTTGCGGAAACATATGTACTCAGGTCGCTAGGTAGTTTCTCGTGGGGCAATGGTTATGCGTTAGACCAGCGGTTCCCAAACTTTTTAAGCTGTGGAACCCTAAACGATGCCCAAATATATTTCGGAACCCCATCCTGACAATACCAAAAAATGAAAAACAACACATTTCAAAATCAATTTTTATTTAGTGTGAAGAATGAATATGTTTCATTGTTTGATTTATAATAATGGTTTTTCAATGAACTTCTATGTCCGAAAGTTGTATTCGCATATCTGGCAGCGTCCAGCCTCGATCTGTATTTTTAGTTTTTGTGTAAGTATATGCTGAAAAGCCTATTTCACAGCGCCAGCGGTACGTTGTAACAAAAGGTAGCAAATTTAATATAGTTTTCTTGGCAAACCCAGGGAATTCATCCTTAATCCCAATCTAAAATTCGTTTAAAGATACAGAATCAAATACAAATTTTGATGAAGAGGAGCTCTGCAGATCTATCAGGGATTCGTATGATGGCTTGATGGTTTTCATTAGTAATGGATTTTGTACCCTTTCGATGTCAGTATTTGTATCTGGAAAGTAATCCAGCATGGATCTTTCGAGACTAACCAAATGGAGAGCAATAACATTGGTAATATCTGCTCTGAGTTCAAGCATGTTTTCCTGCAAGAATTCGTGTAAAACTGGAAAAAAAACTCAAAATTGTTCTTTTGTCGTATGAGATAGCCGAGTCATATTTTTACCATGCAAATTGTGGGGTAGTTTTGATTTGTCCGCTCCTTTATGTTTTCGGGGGTGCTGAATCCGAATCTGAGGTTTTCCAACAAAATTTCGTGACGCAACATTGAAAAAAGCGCAAAAAATGATGCAAAAATGCATTTGTTGGGAGTTTTTCACGAATGGCTTGAAAACTACCAACTATTCGAAAATTACATAAAAGTAGATACCATTGAAAGTATACACAATTTCCAATAAATCTCTTTTTAAGGTTTTTTCTGTGACAACCCATCTGGGCTCAAGGGCTTGTCAAAAACTGACGTATATTTAGGTACTGCTTTCGAAAATCCACTCGAAAGTGCTAAGAAATTACTTTGTGTGACAAAATTTGAACTTTTCTGTAACATGAAGCAAGATATACTTTTCTGATAGTCTTTGACGCGTTGAGTTCGAATCAGGCCTTGAAATTGCTCTATCACGTCATGTTTTTGAGATATTCGAATCTAAAGATCTAAAAAATTAATTTTTCTTTTCAAAGCTGCCAGTTTGTCTCTCGCAAAAAATACTGTTATAGATTTTTCTGCAGAGCTGTAGCAGTTTCGTTGATATTCTCGAAAATGTCTGCAAGATAAGCTAATTTTGTAATCCATTGCTCATTATGCAATACATCAAAGGGGTTTGCAGTTGAAGACATATTTGTTTCCAGTTTGAATACATTCAACTCATCACGAAGTTGAAATAACCTGGATAATGCTTTCCCTCTGGAAAGCCAATGGGTTTCAGTATGAAGAAGAAGCGATTCGTACTGACAGCCCATATCGTTACACACTAATTTAAATAATCTTGATTGGAGAGGACGACTCTTTACTAAATTTACTATTTTCACAGCTTCACCGAGACCTTTGCTTAAATCAGTTGGCATTCTTTTCATAACAAGTGCAGAACGATGGAAAATACAATGACTGCTGATACTTCTAGGAGCAAAGTTTTTAATATTTGAAACAACCCCTTTAACCTTTCCCACCAATGCTGCGGCTCCGCGCCGCTGCATATATCAATACATTTTCCCCAATTAATGATGTGCTTACTCATGAAACAGTTTATGACCTTGAAGTTCACCCTTCGATTAAAAAAAATAAACTTCAAACTTTTGTGGAAATTTTCAATTTTTTTTTTTCTTTTATTGTTTTTATTTTACTGTTCATACTTCAAGAAATTTGTGGAACCCTGAAAACTCTCCCGCGGAACCCCAGGGTTCCGCGGAACACACTTTGGGAAACGCTGCGTTAGACTATCATGTCGAGGGTCTTGGATCAATTTCTAGCCGTTACAACCTAAAACCAAAGAAACCTCTCACGAGGAACTGACAAATCCTCCAAGAGTTTGATGTTGTCATGAATAAGTGTTTTTAATTAATTTAATTTTACTCAGGTCGCTATGGCTATCGGCCCGAATTTCGTTATTCCATTTTTTTTTTGCGAACATCTCACATATTGGATGCCAAGATTCCAGAGCCCAAATCGATTGCTCCGGGGTTTTTGCAACTGATTTTATCGTCGGTTCAAAGGTAAAACTCACTAAGTGCAAAAAAATAAGTTCAAGAAAATGAGAATGAAATACATTATTTGAATCCAATTTCCTTCAAAAGTGTAAAATGTTAGTGAGTTTTACCTTTTAACCGAAGTTATGTGGGATATTCGAATATGCCATCTTATAGGTGAGTAAACAGTGCATTGTCAAAATGGTCAACTAGTTTCAGAAATTGGTCAGTCATAGAAAATTTTTAATCGATGGTTTTAATGCAATTTCAGCATCACCGTCAATTTTCAAGGTTATTCAAAAAGTATGCAGTTTTGGAGCATAAAAACTGTTTTTTTAAAGTATGCTGCGAAGAACAATATAAATGGGAGCGTTATTCATAGTTCATTACCCTAAAATAAAAATTAAAATATAGAAATATTTCAAAGGTTTAAGAAACAGAACAAATGGTCACCATTTGTAACTATAAAATGTATGTAAGTAGCTAGAGGTATATACAAGTTTTTAAAGTGCAACAACTGATGCCATTGGTCCCTTCAGAAAGGTGGTCGCGGTTTAGGTCCAAATGTACACGATATGATGAAAGCAAAAACATAAAAAAAAAAAAAATATTATACTCGTATATAAAATTTTGCTGAGCCTCTGCGAGCTAACTGCATCTGCACCCAGCATTGCCTGATTTATACCCTCAAAGTAAAACTACATGACAGGATATAAAATGAATGACTAAAGGATGAGTTTCATATTAGTAGCACTCGCGTCGTCCTTTAATCCCACGACTGAATGAATAAGTGCAATGAATAGAGTGTGCACAGTTTTTCAAAGTGACGTAGAGTAAATTTTAATTGGATTTAGCCTCGTTAAATGAAAAACTTTCGTCCTATTTTCAGTTAAAAATTGTTTTTAGTTTTTTGTATCTCTTTTTCTTCACTCGTATATTTTATGTGTTTCTTTCTTTTTTATTTTATTTAATATTATTTTGTCAGCTTCAATTTGTGTAAGGTGTTCTTTACATTTTATATAAAATCATGAAATGATGTTAGTGTAAATCAGTGCCTATATAAAGTTCCGCTTTGGACAAAATAAAAGCAAAGTTAAAAAACAAAAGACTACGGAAAATTAGTAACTTATAGCAAGGAAGGTAGTTGCACTGATGACAGAGTTAGTTATAAACATTACTGATAGATATGAAGGAATTGCAATCCTTGCAAACAAAAATCACAGTCAGTTAGGTTTAACGTTTTCAAGAAAATCGATTATTAAAATAAAATGGTTCCTTGGTAGGTAGGTATCACTAATAACTATTAAAAAAAAGTGTTTTTTTACCCATAGGTAGTCTTTGCTGTAAGTAATTAATTGATTTCCTTAAGGCTTTTTGTTTAGTTATTCATATAATATTTAAGAAACAATTATCGTATGGAACTAGGGTGACCAGATCTTCAACTTCTAAAAAGAGGACATTCAAAAGAAAAATCATTACCCGTCAACAAAGTAAAAACAATTTTTTGATTTCGAAAGCTTTTGTGTTATTGAAAAAAAAAACATTATAAAATAAGTCTTAAAAATCTGATAGTATGAACCATACTCGAAAATCAACTTAAACATTATAAAACATAAATATATGAACCTGTAGGAACTAGGTAGGTACATGTTATAAATCTTCAGAACTTAATATATTTTTCATTTGATGAAATATTTCTTAATAATGAAGGTATTTCTAACAAATATTCATACAATTGGGGGCATGATATATTTTTGAAATTATGTTTACACTGAATTATAGCTTTAACTACTTCGACACTAAGTTGATTTCTTTCATCAGTCCATTGACAAGATATGAGTGAAAAAATTCTTTCGACATTAGCATTATGAGCTGGAATAGCACAAACTGACCTGTTACTAAAAGTTCACTACTGTAATGTTCAGAATTGAAATGAGCCTTAAAATATTCTTGCCATCTTTGATAAACTTTATGTTCTTGAAATTCTTAACTCTGCAAATTATTCTGAACGAACAACGAAGTTTTTTTAATTACAAAACTGGTCAAACAGCTCAAGCTCATTAATTTTAATTAGTTTTGTTTGTAAATATGTTAATCCGTCCCCTAAATCCTTCCAGTTAAGAGTTGTTTTAAAAAACATCCATTTGAAACATTGAAATTCTTTAAGTGATGCCGAACATTTTTCCAAATAATCAAAAGATTTTTTGTAAACTTGTAAGATGTTATTGGCCATGGCAGTGACTTCGTTTATTTGGCCTTCTTCAGTACACTTTTTAAAAATCTCTTTTTCACACTCATGGGAATATAGTTTTCATTAATTCTTTCATTCAGAGTATTTTCAATGATTTTAATACACTCTAACGTTTTCATGATAGAATTAGTTTCCTTTTCCATGGCAGCTATTTGTGTACTATAGATAAACATTAAGGAGCGCATTGATAGTACTTTTAAAAAAAAATTAAGCAGAAATATGGTAGATTGTCAATTGACAAGAAGTACGATTTAAGGCCTTTGAACAATTTTAAAACTCGCTCAACGGCTGGGTACAATGATAACCAACGAGTTTTTGAGTGAGTGAGCAAATTTTTGTATTCAATATCGACATATTGGCAGAATTCTTTTAATTTTTCAGTGCGAATAGTATATATAAAAAAGTGGTTATAAATTTTCATTATAAGGCTCTCCATATCTATGGGACGCCCGTCAAATCCATATTGAATATTATTATGAAGTATATGAACTGAACAGTGCACCCAACTCCTATTAAGTTGGGAAGACCATTCGATTTTAATTTAAAATATACATAATTTTTTCCTGCCCGTTTATATCCGCCAAAATTCGTGTTGCAACTATCTCCGGACATAGCTATACATTTACTTGTAAGCTTATATTTTTCTAAAATACTTAACAATAATCCTGATATAGTATCCGATGTTTCGTCTTTTGTTGTTTTCAAATCAATAGCTTTAACACTGATTCCTGTATCCGCATTGAAATACTGCAACAAAATTGGGGAAAGTTTTTGATTTCCGTGGTTACTGGCGTCAGTTGAAAAAGATAAATAGCAAGTCTTCTCTATGTCCTCTAATATATTTGATATGGATAATGGGGCCAATACATTTCGGATTATAGCTTCTGTTTTAGTGCGTGCACAAGAAATATGCTTGGCTATTTTGGAATCTGGCAAAATAAATCTCAATAGCTTGTGGCTGCAGTCAGTTGATCTGAAATGATATATTAGCTATAGTGTGGTAAGCTAATGTACTCTCTGCTGCAGAAACTTGATCATCAAGTTTTGTGAACTTTGGAGTGAAAAATTCTGCGAACTTATTTGAAGAACTAGTGCTTGCACTTCGTATTGCCTTTCTATGCTTTTCGGTTTGTAAATGTTGGTCCAAGTCTGATTTTCCTTTGCAATAGAAAATGAAGAATTGCAGCAGGGACAAACACAAGATGATTGTTTTTTCATCCTTTCGTTAAAACATTGGATATTTTTCTTTTAATTCATCATTGAATTTACACTTTCATTTAAGCATTTTAGTATAAATTTACTTCGCGGTACTTGAATGTGGTTTGTTTTTATTTGCTTTTAGAAACTCTTTTAACGGTATGCACATGAAATGTCAAACAAAAAAAACTTAATCGTTCAGTCATTCATTCGTTACATAGTAATCATGATACGTTCCAGGTTCAAGCTTTTACAATTATGGCTGCATTCAGGCAGCCAATAATAATTATATAAAGTAAATTTGTGGAAATACTTTTTCATGCGGCAAGAAAATAGAAAAGAGGACAAAATGCAATGTTTTCTAAAAAGAAAGAGGACGGATATTTTCTGTTCAAAAAGAAGACTTGTCCGGTAAAAAGATGACGTCTGGTAGGACTATATGGAACAGTCAGACCGACAGCATTATTGCGAAATCCAATGTTGTCGTTTTCCCTACTCTGAGGGAAAGTAGTACCTCGTGGCATGATGGTTATTGCGCAGGACTGTCAAGCCGAAGGTGTGGGTTCGATCCCCAGCCATGCCACCTAAAAACTGAAATATTTTATCCGAGGTACTGCCTCTTGCGAGGAACTGACAAATCCTCCAAGAGTATACTTGTCATGAAAAGTGCATCTCATTTAGCCGTTTGGACTCGGCATAAAACTGTAGGTCCCCTCCATTCCTGCCAACAACACGCACACAGGAATGGTTGAGAATTGTAAGTCACTAGGCTCTGGTTCTCCACGAGCTGTTACGCCACCCAATTTATTTATTTTACACTGAGGGAAAAATGTATACACACAGCACATAATTGTATTTACTCATACCAAACAATTTCTGCACACATAACTTTTTGTAATCATTACATACATGAAACATGGTGAAATCTTTACTGAATGCCTAAACCTATTAGCCATGAAGTAGCTAGTAAATAATTTTTACACGAATTTGAACCACGCATCGCTATTGATTTTATGATTATGTAGTTAGTACAGCTTCTATGCACTATTCCTTCCAGTCATGGTATAAATATAAATATTCCACGGGTTCATCAGAAGGTATATAATTGTGTGCCGGTTGTCGCATCACTATGGTACTAAGTACCTATAGGTCATAATGCACTTAGAAAAGAATTATAAAAATTCTATATAAGCATTTAAAAACAGGTTCTATGTTCCCGTTACATAAATATAATTATTTTCATTTTTATTTGTAATCATTACATACATACATAAAAATAGTTTAAGTAATAAATACATAAATAATTCTTGATGATCATCTGAGATTAGTATAGCTTGTATACGCTCATTACATAATTATAAATATTATATGTTCTATCATTACATACTTTCGTGTTGGCTATCTACGATGAGTAAATGATAGTGAGTCCATATTTTATGCACTAAATACACTAAAATAAATATTCTACGAGTGCATTAAAAATGTATTGAATACCTATACCTACATATTCATGTATTGGGTCTATATATCTATGTGCTCTCTACATATTTGTGTCTTTGGGTCTATGTACTCACTACATTAATGTAATTACTGTATAAATAATGTTTATGTACTACCTACATAAATATATGTAAATGTGAAGATTCCATGTGTCACTACACACTTATGTCATGAGCCCATACTGTTTAAAGTCTATTCTATCTATCATTTAGTTACATATTTATTTTATTTTAAACATACTGATATACTTAGCACGCATCCACTGGGCCAATTCACGACACAAAAAAACAACAAGTGCCAAAAAGGGGGCGGGGGAAGACTAGTTCAAAAAATTGTAAAAGTAAAGAATTCAACCTTAGGATGCATACAAAGGAAGCCAAATTGTTTTTATTTTTTGAACAAAAAAATTAATTTTGATTCAATTCATGAAATGTGTCTTGATAAGGGGTGGGGGAGCAAGTGGCACCCCAGCCCATCCTTGTGTACGCCCTTGACAATAGTAGGTCTTTTTGAACGTACATATACCTAAATCTTCGTATTGCAAGTACAACAAAAATACTTACTTAATATTTAAGCCTTTGAAGAGCATTAAATTCAAGCACTCGAAAAAGTAGGTACCAAACCTACTCATTTCCCCATAAAGTGCCTTCATACTAATTCCAATGCTAGTAGCTATGAAAATGTAAATTCACATATTAACATTTGCTCAAATTTTAAGAGCTATAGAGTGCGGGTAATATCCATGGCGACAACTGCGTTGGATCCATTGCACCATTTCCATTGTGCAAAAACTTTGAAATGAAAAAGCAAGGATCTGTGAATGAAAACATAGAAAAAAGAAGATGAAATCATTGCACACTGATGATGTCGCATCATACACGTCATTCCATAAAATCCTGAAAATTAATTTCAGCTTTTCCACCGTTTCTATGCATTTTCCAAGTAATATTATTATACACTCATATATGTATAGAAATACATACCTAATAGGACCCACTTGTAAATGTGTGCGAGCAAAAATATTTCTATACTTCTGTCCAGGGGATCATTGCAGGCAGGAGCAGCTTCTGCCGAATCTTAATGAGTGCAAGTTATTCGTTTTTTTGTGTGTGTGTAATATTTACATTCGGGGAGGAAATAGCAGTAGATTCTTTCTACTTTGAAGTTTAAACGGACATAGCCTCGAGATGAATAGAGACTCCCAACTGCGGTGTTCTACAGGGACGTATTGTATAGCTTTGAAGACTTAAAGGTGAAAGAAAGTTTTGAATTTAAATTAATGTATCTGTGAAAATAGGTAGGCAGGTATATGGAGTGGAGGCTTGAGAGTATATTTATTTGGTACGAATTTGAACAGTATCGATTTCGAAAAGTAACAAATAAAGGTAAGCAGCAAAAGTAACCAAGAAAAGTAACCTAGAAAAGTAGCCAGTAAAAGTAACCAAGAAAAGTAACAAAGGAAAGTTACCAGTAAAGTAACCAACAAAAGTAACCAATTAAAGTAACCAATTAAAGTAACTAATAAAAGTAACTAATCAAAGTAACCAATAAAAGTTACCAATAAAATGAATAAATTAACCGAAATATAGAGGCAAACTTTTCAATTGAAATCCAATCCTGAATCATCAAACCAGTGGAACAAAATACCATCTCATGCTCCGAAACTCTGGATTTTGCCGCATAATCCCTTACCTACTCGAAAACATAAGACAAAGGGCAATATAATGAGAATTGAGAACGGGTACGAGACAGTATGACACCCTGTTGAATATGTGGTGCCTTGTGTTTGTTGCACATTGGAACTGCATAACCTTATAGGAATCCATGTGATCACCTCTTCCTACCAATCATAGTTTCATCCATTCTATAACTTCCCAGCAAACATTTCCCTTCAGAAATGATTTATAAATAATTCACAGAAGTGAAAGAAATCCTCATTTATGAACTCATTTATAAACCGGTTTGGATCAAATTTACTGGGTAGCATTACTTCGAATTCGAATCGTTTTTATGTTGCATTAATAATAGAGTAATTCTTCACTTTAGTGAATGTAAATAGGACGCTTATATATTCATTTCACTGAACAATTCATGAATCTTTTTTGAATCATTTAAATGAGACAGATTTGATTCATTAATATGAATATAAATTGGAGTTTCCTCATTCAGTTTAGTGAATATAAATTGAATTACATTTAATTCATTAAAATGATTCTTTAATAATTCGAATGTATACCATAGAACTGAATGTAAATATTATTTCAGTGTGGTTATACAAAATGCTATTTCAAAATGGTAAAATTATCTGCATTAACAGTTTGATTTCCCTAGATTTATCGAATGAAACTTAGGATAAATTTTGCTAAAGTATATTATTTTATTTTAAATTCAATTGAAATGTTGTCACAACAAATGAGATGTCACTTTATTTTTATCACTTTATTATGTTTATTTGTTAATTTATTCAATATCTTTTTTTATTTTTTTTCACTGCCACAATATATATATATAGTTCCGTCCGTAAAATAACAATACGCAAAATTGAATGAAAGTGACGAATTTCCTCTTTGCATAACTTTTGTTTCAGTTTTGGCGCGTCTAGGTCCCGTTATGGCTTTTCAAACAAAATGAAAGGGACATTCAGTTTATGTGAATAAAAATGGACGCATATACCTCTTTTGAGGATCGCTTGTGCGCGTTCACTTTTATTCATATTATGTGAAGGAAATAAGAGTCTCGATATTTTTTTATTATGAAAAAAGTGAACACAAATCCCCTTCCCCGCGTATGAGGTAAAAGTGATGGGATATTTGAGTATATTCACATTTGATTCACTAAAGTGAGTGTTTCTCGAATACATATTCTTCATTTTCACTGAATGTTCAATGAACGTTCAGACAAATGTTTGCTGGGTTGTCCGTTTTCTAATTCATTCACATAGTTGTTATCCTATAAATGGCGTAGAACTTGTTCCTACAAAAATATATATGTATAGATAGATACACACACCCAGGCAGTAAGGATGTAATATACCTTTACTTAAAGTAAAATTATTGGTAACTTGCCAGAACTAGTGTACTGGCTAATTGTCATACACATATAAAACGTAAGGTAGAGAATTCAAAAAAATTACATTCAATTGTCATTGTAACACATCTGTGATTGTGTGTGTGTTAGTTGCCAGACAAAATGGACATTTAGTTGGTTTGCTAACTACTTTTAACCTCAACCATGGTATAGAAAAATGGTCATTGCCATAGCATGTCCTCAGATTTACTTCCTTTATTTAAAGAGATTTTGGTTAAGTGAAAATATTTGGAAAAAGGAATTTGTCTCTTTTATGGATTATCAGGACTAACAAAATATCCTGTGTGGATTTGGTTTTCAAAAAGAGATTTATCTATGTGGTTGGTTGAAGGAAACACAGAGAAATATTTTATTTTAAATTGCAAAATAAGTTATAGGTACGTAGGTAGTGAAACTAGGTAAGGTAGGTGGGTACTCAAATATTTGTTTTGGTTTTATTCACTTTTAACGTTAGAAGGTATCTTTGTATTTTGATGGCGGATGGGTATCTACAACGATTATAGGATTTAGGATAATCTCTGGTTATGGTCTTTTAAGTCCAGTCTTATGAAACATTGACTCCAGAAATTTTTTGGGGAAAACCGAAACTCGGTGTAGGTTGTATATATATATAGGTATGTGCCTTTTATCTGTATATTCTAAGAAATGTTATTTTTAGCATTATGTACTCCAACTCTCTCCTCTACCTCCAAAAAAGAGGGTTCAAACGGAAGCTGTACTTTTAAAACAATTCAGCTTTCACCCAACTCTTCGAAAATTTGCGGAAATTAAGACTGGATTTTAAGCATTTTAATTTCCTATGTAATCATGGATAATAGATATCAAGAACGGCTATGGATAAAAGGGGTATGGGTAACGGATATGGGTGATGGATAATGGATTCTGGATAATGGATAATTAACATTGGATAATATGTAATGGATAATGAAGAATGGAAAATGGATAGTGGATAATGGACAATGGATATTGGATAATGGATAATGTATAATTGATAATAGATAATGGATAATGGATAACGGATAATGGATAATGAATAATGGATAATGGAAAATGGATAACGAATAATGCATAATTGACAATGGATAATGGATAATTGATAATGGATAATGGACAATGGATAATTGATAATGGATACTGGATACTGGATAACGGATAATGGAAAACGGATAATGGATAATGGATAATGAATAATGGATAATAGATAGTGGATAATGGATAATTGATAATGGATAATGGATAGTGGATAGTGGATAATGGATGATGGATAATGGAAAATGGATAATGGATAACGGAATGGATAATGGATAATGGATAATGGATAATGGATAATGGATAATGGATAATGGATAATGGATAATAGATAATACATCATGCATAGTGCATAACGGATATCGGATACGGACTACGGATACACTTAACGGCTTACCAGATAAACGATTACGTAAACGGGTTACGAACATGTATACAGATTACGGATGCAGATACAGATTACGGCTAAGGATATGGATAAATGATACTAATAAGTGGTTATGGATACAGTACAGTGTACAGACTACAGTTATGGATTATGGATCAAATTATAAATTACGTTTACGGATTACAGATACAAACTTGTGATACGGATTATTAAGACAAATATGGATTCTGGATATGGTTTACCTTTGTATATGTATAAGGATTATGGATATGGATTAAATAAAGTGGACTACGGATAACTGTCTACGCATAAGAACTACTGATGTAGGATATGGACTACGGATAAGAATCACGTACACGGATTATGAAAAGCCAATTTAGCTGACGAACATGGACTATGGTCTACGATTTATAGGTTACAGATTCAAGATAACGGACTATAGATTCATATTATAAATTGTGGATCATGGATTATAGATAAATGATATAGAATTCAGATGACGGATATGGAATTATGGATATGGATAACCAAAAAGGGATTTGGACTACAAATACGAACTACGGATAACGCATACTGATACAGATTTTGATAATAGTAGTAGATAATAGTTTTTTTATTACAGAAAATTGTGAAGGGCTTAAAGACAAAGACAGCAAAACACAGAACACAGGAGTGATTCTTCGTTTTAACTATGCACTTTTGTCGTTTTGTGAGTATTAGTGGAGCGCAGGTACAAAAAGTCATTTTATTCGTTTTATGCTTGGTGGTGTTTGTATTTTACCGACTTTGACGAGAAACTAAATTTCTCCATTATCCTTGTCCTCCTCAATAAGTGGACATGTGTTTGACAGCGATGTTTAGATAGATATTGCTGTGTAGTGTACATTTTATCCCTATTCACACTATCATCTAATTGATAAAAAGATGGTGTTTCTACGACTTAAAATGCCATTTTTTTTTATTTTAGTAATAACTTGAACTTTTTCGCATGTAAAGAACAGTTGTGGCGTTATTTGGAGAAAATCTATTTTCATACATATCTAAACTTTAATATTCAATATGGCCGATCTCCCACCCTCGCAACAAATATTTGGCAATGAAATATAGAACTAATTTTCAAATCTGATTTTCAAAACACATAGTCCACGAAATTCGTCCTTTATTTTGATCAATCTGCATATCGGACACACTGCAGTTTATTTATATTTACCTGGTTTCAATTTAAGCAATTATTTTAGGAGAGCAATAATATTTGCTTGACTATGCATGCATCAGCTGATGCGATTCCAATGGTCACTGCTGGGGCGCCACCGGTAGAAGCAGTTAAGTGGACCGCAAACACAATGTGATACTCTATATATGATGATGCTGATGCTGTGACGACGACAACAACGACGATGGATGGCAGGACACACTTTAAGGCAATTTCCACTTTCTGAACACAAAACGCAACGGATTGTTTATCATAGCCACGTATATACAGCAGTGAACCCTGTGGAGCCTGTGGTATATGCATAAACTTTGCATTGGTTAATTGTATGTGAATAAAGAGGGCTTACCATCATCATTGCTACCTCACCCACCACTGCCGCCGCCGGTCGGCACAAAGACAAGGGCTAAATAGACCAACGGAAATTATTTCCCCGATGAATTTAAGGACTTTGGCTTTGGAATTTGCAATGAAACGATATTTTGACTTTGTCATATATACATTTCAGATAATCAATAAAGTCGATATCCCGCGGAACAAGAAATAGCTCATTGATATCTACGATGCATCAATGTCGAATATTTAGCGGTCAGGTACTTAGGTCATTTTGAAATATTGCATAATGTCTTTCGGTCGAGGAAATTTGATCATATAGCATTATTCCCCTAAGAGGAAACAGTCATCGAATTGGTGATTTATAGTCGAATATCGGCAAGTGCTCAAGGAGAAAAATAATCAATCCATATTCCAGAAGCATTCTAGGATATCTCTGTTGAGCTTTAGGCAATAATTATTGTTCGAAACAGATATCTCTTTGAGCAGTTTGCATAATAACTTGCGAAATAATTTTAAGCGTTGATTTAGTACTGATGGATTCTTGTTCGAGACAAAACATATGTTTTTCATGTGCGTTAAGTAAAATCACCGCCATCTTTGATATTTTATAAAACAGCTGAAATCTTTGTTGAGCACCTAACTCCCTTCCCCTGCAAGCCTGTGATGGTTCGTCAAGAATACCACAAAATAAATCCAAAAATCTAATGATGAAAAAGTTTCGCTTAGATACTTAAGTGCTAATTAAGTCCTGCAATTTTTAATTTGAAATGCATCCCAAAGTGCATTCCAAAAACCTAAGACCCATAAAAATTGTTGTACAGTGACAAAACGGGCCTCAAGTTAAAGGTCTTTCCAAATACTCTTCAAAAAGGTGAGTTTCATTTTTTTGCTCCCGCTCCTTCATTCCCAAACAGCCTTGTTGAAACTTGTGAAATATGTGAAACTTGTGGCAGTGCTAACTTGACGTCAAGATTGCACCACCACAATCGATTTTTCAAATATAACTTTTAAGGCTTTCCCGGTTGTTTACATTAGACATTCTTAAGTTTTTAGGATTAGCCGCGTTATAAATATTTATACTGTACTCACCCCGAACGTTTCGCTACAAATTGCATCGAGCGTGGTCCCCGAGAATTTGAAAATTTTATGATACAGAAATTAAGTCCTACTTAGGTGCTAATTAAGTACTGCACTATTAATTCGAGTGACCTCGAAATGCACCTTAATAGTATAAACGACTCCACAGAGAAAAAGGTATTAAGTATTCAAAGGCGAGTTCTTTTCAAAAAATACAACTTGGATTTTTACTCCCATCACCCCTTCATGATCAAACAGGCTTGTGGACCTAGTGTGGAACTTGTTGTGGTGTTAACTAGGGGTCAAGATAGTGCCGCCACAAGTTCCACAAGCCAGTCTCCGAACGAAGGATTGGGAGTAAAAAATTGAAATGCATCTTTTTGAAGAGCATTTGGAGAAATGTTTTACCAGATATTTAACTGTTCAATAGTTTTTGGGAGGGTTTTTAGAATGGACTTTTGTGATGCATTTCAAGTTAAGGATTGCAGGACTTAATTAGCACTTAAGTAAGACCCAACTTCTGTATCATTAGATTTTTGGATTTCTTTTGTGGCGGTTCGTACTTGACGTCAAGTTAGCACGACCACAGGTTTGAGGGGGAAGTAAATTAGGTGCTCAGCTAATATGGAAGCACTTAATTAGCTCCTACAATAATTGCATACTCTGATTTTTGAATTTCTGGTGTCCTATCTTGGCAGTCCTACTAAACCTAACTATAAGAAGACTTTATTTTTGAAACTCTTGTGTTCTATTTTTTCAACTGAATATTCTGCTCTCCAAGTCTAAAAGGTATTGTTAAAAAAATTGTTTCATAAAAGTAAGGCCTTACAGTAACACATTATATGTACCTACGGGTAGATCTCCCCACCTTTTTATGAAATGACTGTCTTCCACAATATTATGAGTACTCCCTATAGCTATATGTAGGTACATAACATTCAAGAATCAGAATCACACAAAGAATGAACCCATCAAAAAATTAATCCCATTTTATTTATCTAGATTAATTCCAGAATCTTACCCTTCACATGCGAGTTAACTCAACCAGCTAAATTCGCAAGGAAGAAAAAAAAACGCCTAACCAGTTAAGTCATCAAAGCTGAAAGAATCTTAATCAAGACGAATCGACATCATTTCACTTCCGCAACACAATCAAACCAAAAGGGGTTGCGGTAGACTCTGTCTCCGCCCTATCTTAATTTTGTTCAAATGATATTCACCAAAAGTATAGGCATGCGAAGCAAAGTCAATCGTGCATGGTTTGACAATTTGACAATGTAATATGGTTGAGATTCTCTACTTAGGCCCAGGATTTCTGGCTTTAAAAAAAAAAATAAAAATGAATGAAAAAGATGACAAAATTACTTCCACCACATTGAACCACCCGCTCCAAACCAAGCTGGCAAGCTTATAAAGCGACGGGGAAAGGTGGAAGAGATTTTTTGTTGTTGAGCTTCATCAATGAGCACAGAGAACGGAAGAAGTTTTTTTAAGCGTTCCAAATATTTGCCAAAGCAAACCCTTTCATTTGGCACAAATGGCACCGAAAAACCTTTTTCCACACCACCACAAAGCACTTACCCCAGAGTGCCTCCCTCTCGAAATCACTTCAATCTTTGTGCTTTAACCGTGTAGTTGACTCTTCCTGACTTATCCATTCTTTCAACTGAACAAAGTATGCATAAGTTGGCATGATTTCGTTGATGGCTTGAATATCAATCTCCCAGTACCAACTTCCAACTCTTCTTCCCAAGCAGAGGTTACAGTTCACGAGAAGGTTTAACATTTTTTTGGCACCTGTCTGATGGCAGTTAAATCTCACAAGCTGCAATTCTATCCATACACAGCATCCATGACACAGGTAGGATCTCAGCAGGGGAATGTTCAATGGAATAATATGGAAAGGGCGCGAGTGTTTGGATCGATATGAAGGATTTAAAGTGTTGTATTGTGTTGTTTGTACATATTTTGTTGGTGATGTCAGAATTGGATGGTGTAAATGCTTCCAAAGGTTAAACTGTATATCTACGTAGCATTAGTTGGTTTTGATAAAAGCATCAGCATAGAAATATGTACAATATTGCGGTCGGATAGAAAGGATAAGGACGAAGGAGCAAATATTTTGAGGAAAGCATATCCATTTCCGCATACTGAAGAGAAGTGTTGAAAATGGCATTTCCAGATAGTTGTCTTTTTGGGTTCTTTTGAGAGTAGACTTACTCTAAAACGAAACAGACGAGATTATTGCTTATGTTTTCTTTTAATCTTTTGTAAATGTCGTCGTTATCAATAGAGATGGAAGCGTTGTGATTGACGGGAAGGTAATGTGTGTGATATTTTCAGTGCTGCAGATGATATAAGAGATCCCACATTCATATGAGATGAAAATGGAAGAAAACCATGCTAGCACAACAGAGGCTGGGAACTTATGAAAAGAGGTTCTGTATGAAAACCTTTATTATGCAATAAAGACTACAGGGCATTATCCAACCCTCAATCAATGTTGAACGATGAGTTAAACAATAAAACTGACTTTCAGAAAGTTTTCCCAGAAATAAAATTTTCGTGAGTTTCCAAAACATTGATGAGGTCTACAGAAAGTTTGAGTACACTTCATACCGCTCTACACGCCAGGTCACACAAAGCAATGTGAGTTAATGAGTTTGAAATTTGAAGAAAGCAATTATCTCTTTCATAACTGCCACAGTTTTCGAACAGCGGGTGCTTTGAACTTTGTGATTTGAAGTTTTAGCTATAGCGAGGTGTATTTACAGCGTTTTTGAAGTCCCTATTGATCTGCGTAACTCTTTAAAAGTGATCGGAAAACATAATGGCACAATGGTATGTTCCTATTGAGACACATGACGTTCGAGTTCAAGTGAAATTTCCAGCCTCTTCTTTAGCTGGGACAACCTAACATAACCTTGCCAATAAAAGGCCGTTTTCGAGAACTTCATCAGCGTCAAAAATAAATTTTGCAGATTGTTCTCAAATGCAAACTGCAAAAGTTTTCTGTTCAAAAAGACAAATACAAGTTTTTCTGCATGAGCATTGTGTTTGACAAATCAGTTTGCTAAAGTCACATGTTCGAAAGCATCATGTGTACAATTCTGCAGTTAAAAATTCGAGTTGGCAACAAAAATATTGAGAAGCCGGAGAACGTGTTCATAAACGTCAAATGCATTTGCAAGAAAATTGAAGGACGTTGATAAAAAAGATTTTATGCAAACAAAACCCTTGCATTAACTTGACAATAGCCTGCCGTGTTAAGAAGAAAAAACGTAACTGACATTTTGGCTGTTTTGAGTTAGGGCCAGTTTTGACATCTTTGATATGTTTGCTATTTTATTCTTTAAAAATAAAAGCCCTAACTTGCTTTTGTAATGGCTTAAAACGCTTAAGAAAAATGACGTTCGTTCAAAGAACCATGCTTTTTTTTAGGAAAAATTGACGTTTTATCACTCAATTTAATAAAAAAAAAGTGACTACCATACAAGCATTTGTACATCCGATAAATAATCAAGGCAAAAAAAAATTATTTACTTGTAAATACGACAGAAAAACACTCAACAACAAAACAAAAATGAAAGAGATAAAAACAGAAAAACGTGTTTATCTCGTAATGTCAAAAATACACTTACGTTTTTTCTTCTTAACACGGCAGAGCTGTGTTAAAGCTAAACTAAAATTACTGATTAAAACCGAAATGAACCGTATCGTTTGCTCAGATACTTTCGTCCATCGGTAAAAAACCAAACATTTCTGACATTGAAATAAAACACAATGGCCCTGAGTAATAGATCCAAATCTAGCTTAAAGTCAACTTTAAGAAAGACATCCATAGAAATAAAACACAAATTTCACCACTAAATGCTTTGAAGCACCTCAGGCTAAGTTTAAAATGATGGAATCTAATGTCGAATTCCTTTCAACAATTGGAGATCGATTTCTTTTTTGGGTTGAAAAGAATTTGTAAAAAAATCAATTTTTTATGTGATTGTGTGTGTTGGCCATTGACATACATTTTGAGGCAAAAAGTAAACAAATTAATGGGCATACAAATACTCAAAAGTGCATTCCGACTTACGCGTCATTTAATACGATTAAAAACAAATATATTTCCGGGAATAGTAGCAGAAATAGACAAAAATTGTTGTGCGTCCATTAAAGTTAAAAAAAAATCCAAAATCCATCTAAAAACACATCAAATGAGGAACACGTCGGCGAGCGCGCGCTTCATAACATCAATCGACTTTGGCTAACAGCACCAAACTCGAAACACATGTGGATACTCTTAAGGATGCGTATCCATTTCAGAGTAAAAAGCCGGCGAGCAGCTCTGAAAAGTTCTCGAGGATAAAACTCGAAAGTGGACACAGAGACAGTCATGATATAAGCTCATCAGAGGAGAAGATAGATATCCGAGAGTCGCTCTCGAGAGTTTTCTAGTGAAAGTACTCCTTTCAATGGAAACGCACATTTAAATATCTATCATAAAAAGAACTCTATCACCCTTTTAGTATGAATTTTTTTGGTATTTCTCAATATCTTTTATACACAATAAGATAAGTGCCCATGCCGCCTCTCCTGTTACATTTAATTATAAAAAACCACTAGAAAATTAGAAATATAGAGGAGGGTTGGAGGTAGAGCAATAACTTTTAAATCATTATTTTTCAAAATGTCAAATTTTTCATTCACAGCAGTTTTGAAAGTGAAAAACAAATCGATTAGAGATTCAATCTGCTCCCTTATATTGAATAAATTGATTTTCTCATAAAAATGTTATACAGCAATGCAGCCGGACATTTATCTTTTAATTAAAGACCTTAACCTTGAAGAGCAGATATCTAAACCAGAAGTTATAAGCTCAATCAATTTGAAGGCTCTTAGTGCATAGCAAAACTTTTCTTATCTGAACTTGGTCAGCCATCGGCCAACGCACAACCACTCATTGCTGAAACGTCGTCCACATGGAAAGTAATATGCACACATGCACACAAAAAGTGATGACGAGATAGAACGAGTGACAAATTCTAAGAAAAGTACGCTTCGTACCTTTACAACTCTCACATGGTTCAGCCGGAAAGTGTCGAAACCACCGTCAACGATACCACAACTCTTCCGGTCCAATAAAGACTTTCCCCACTAGTGGTAAGGGATCTTAAAGAGGAAAGAAACAAGAGTCGAACTTATCGGAATTGTCCGATAATTTACTGGATTCATCTGCGATTTTTACCAGTTTTACTGATATTTTTACCGGATTCGTCAGTGAATTTTAATAGTTGTACTCGATCTAACCGGATTCGTCCGAGATTTTTATCAGTTTAACTGAGATTTTACCAGATTCGTCCGATATTTGTATCAGTTTTACTGAGATTTTACCGAATTTGACCGAGATTTACCAGTTGTACTGAGATTTTTACTAGTTTATTGTGATTTTTACCGGATTCATCCAGGATTTTTACCACTTCTACGACCGTGATTTCTACTGGGACTCACCAATATCACTCCACTGGTGCGTGCAACACTGGAAGGGCATATTATCCATACAAAACGAGGTTCCGTGGATAACGGCAAAAACCAGGAGAGTAATCACCTAAAACATCACAAGGAATCAGCTGTCCTTGACGCAGAAATACAAGCAGTATCAAAAAATTACTTAATCAGCAAGTACAATAGAATAGATATTACGAGAAATTATAAAGGGCTCTGGAGACGCTCGAACGTGATGCGAGTGAACATGGTTCCAGTACTATGTTCGAGTTGATTTTATTTGCCTGCGGGCTGGTTCGAGTATAAATTATTTGGTGTCACTAAACAAAAGTTTGGTCTCACCAAAGTACCAGACTCGACTGATTGCGGACCGGTTTCATATGTTTACTCGAACATTTGGGTTTAATTTTGATTTCAATATTAAAAATGAAAAGAAAAATGTCAAATAACTGAATAACAATAAAATAAATGAGCCAGTGAATATTGTGAATGACATATAAGTCGTAAGAATAATGAAGTTCGAGTAGTTTGGTTTCTGCTTGGTTTCAGTGTCTGCGGAGTTTAGTCGAACTATGTTCACTCGCACCAAGTTCGAGCGTCTCCAGGGCTCTTAAGGAAAATTCTGGATTCATAAGTCAATAAAGATCATCATCATCGTGTCCTGTACCCCCGCCTGGGGCATAGGGCGTCGACAAAACGTCTCCATCCTTCACGGTCTGCTGCAAGGTACTTTAGCTGTCGCCACGTCTTTCTCTGGCATTCTGCTTCCGCTAAGACAGTTGATTTCCATGTTGTTCTTGGTCTTTCAACCCACCGTGCACCCTGAGGATTCCATTAATAGGACTGTTTTGCAATTTCATCGTTTGGTTTCCTCAGAGTGTGACCAATCCAACGTCATTTACGCTTTCTTATGTCGACGTTCAGCCGCTCTTGACTTGTCCCGCGACACAATTCCTCATTTGATATTATTTGTGGCCAGCGAATCTTAAGTATGTGGCGAAGACAGCGATTCACAAAAGACTGCTATTTCCTCGAAATGGTAAACGTGACTTTCCAGGTTTCACAAGCATAACAGCACGGATTTGACATTAAATTCGAAGAATCTCAACTTAGTGCGTAAGGAGATTTGACTGGATTTCCAAATTGGGGACAGAGTACCGAAGGCAGCACGAGCTTTATTTATTCTACTTTAAACGTCCATATCCGTACCACCGTTTGCAGAAACAAATCGACATAGTCTCTAAATGATTGAGCCTTTCGAACGGTCTCCATTGAATGCCCTGTCGCTCACCAACACTGGCCGTCAATACGTCGTCCATCGCCAGCAGAAAAAGAATTGGTGATAGAACATCCCCTTGTCTAACACCCTGTTGCACTACGAAGGAGTCGGATAGCTGCCCATTGTGTAAAACAAAACACCTTGCGTTGTTGTAGGACTCTTTTATAACAACGATCTCCATATACATTCTCGGTTGACTCAATCAAAGGCCTTCTCAAAATCCACGAACACGAGGTAAAGCGGTGATTGAAATTACATCGACTGTTCGAGGACGATACGCAGGGTGTTGATATGGTCGACACACGATCGACCACTGCGGAAGCCAGCTTGATGCCTCTTGAGTGTAGACTCGATTCTATCCATAATTCGCTTGAGAATGATGGTTGCCATTAGTTTTGGGAAAACGGACAAAACGGTGATACCACGTCAATTGAATTGTTGCAATTCTTAAGATCACCTTTCTTTGGCAACTTAACAATCACACCATCCTTCCAGTCCTTGGGATAGTTTTCGTTTTCCCAAATGCTTTGTATTAACGGATGTAAAAAACTAGCCGCTGTAACGGGATCGGCTTACAGGAATTCAGCTGGTATTCCGTCCAGTCCAGCTGCCTTGTTGTTTTTGAGGAGGTTTATTGATGTAAGGATTTCCGATTCCGACGGGGGTTCGAAGTCAGTACCCCTATAGGACCTGTGCATCTCGTTTAGTTGGGGCACTTCAGCACTCTGCTCAACTGAATCCTCATTTAGCAGGGCACAAAAATGGTCCTTCCATCTACGAAGCTGATCCTCAATTGATTCCAAAAGTGTGCCATCCATATTCATGACAGGATGATTGGTGTTGCTTTTTTTTCCCGATAACATCTTTGGCTATTTGGTACAATTCCCGTATATCTCCTCTTCTGGCAGCGATTTCCGCATTATCTTCGAGTCCATCTACCCTCACCCTCTTGTCACGTCTCACACAGCGATAGACCATCATCTTATGTGCAATGCGGTACTCTCTTCGCAATTCAGCCTTTCGTTGTACATCTGCTTCGGCATTTATTTGGATTTCCAACGATTTGCGAAGTTCGATCTTATCCCAGGTGTCTTGGGATATCCAAGGGTCTCTACGTCTCGTTCGCTTGGGTACAGTGTCGGATCCAGTCTCCATAAAAACACTTTTAATTTCACCCCACATCTCATCAATTGTTGAATGTTGAATTCTGTTTAATGACGAGGCTCTGTTCTTAAGGGTGGTGGCATAGTTTCGACATGTGTTTGGGTCATTTAAGGCATTCGTTATGAACTTTGAGCTCCTTGCTGCATCCTGCGCTGGTTTTTGTACGGCAGCGGTTCGTAGTTTGAGACTCATCACAACCAAATGGTGGTCGCTTCCCACATCGGCATTTCTTATACTCCGGACATCACACATTGACCACTTCCATCGCTGCTGAATCATGATATGATCAATTTGGTTTTCGGTTTGACCATCCGGATGCACCCAGGTAATTTTGTTACACGTCCTATGCTTAAATACTATTCACGTTACAAAAGTCAACAAGCAAGTCACCATTTTCATTCCGTGACCCCAAGTCATTTCTTCCCACCACGCGTTCCAGCCCGTAATTGCCTGAACCGACTTGGGCATTGAGGTCTCCCATAACGACTATGATTTCGGCTCTCGGAAAACTCCTGTAAACCGAGTTAAGATGAGTGTAGAACGCGGTTTTGTCTTCCTCGGTCGCTTCATTTGTGGGGGCGTAGCTCGTTATGGATTTTTGAACGAAACCTTGCTGTTATTAATCTCGCAGAAATGGGCGCCCAGGAGATCAAACTACGCCTCACTTCTTCGTCAATCAAGAACTGACTTAAAATTAAAATTTCCTATTACTTGTTTAGGAAGAACCCAGGGAACCCGGTGAGCTACGCCTTAGATGTAAAGGTACATCACAGTAAGTAGAGCTTGGTTCGAATAGTTATATATAATTTTTAGCTTTTGTGTTTTGAGGCACAGATTTGCAAATACTTCAATACTTTCCATTTGATATGGTGCAACTTTGAACCACACCAGGAATACCGCATACCTATCTACCATTGTTTCATTGGATATTTTGAAACCAACTTTTCTTCATTGAACCCTGCTTAAGCGGGATTCGGTATCTAGAACGCCTTTTCAAATGAATAAAGTAAGGGAGGAGCACTTATTTTTGTAGATAATAATTGTTCCAGGAAATTATGAAATAAAATTAAAGAAACTATGTTTGTTTAATGTGGCTAGACAAAAATTAATAATTTTAAAGCCCCTATTGTCCGAGTAAGAACCTACTCCTTTAAAGTTTTTCTGAAATTGATATGTGCTCGTAAATATATTTAAAAAAAAATATATATATATAAAACTTCTACGCTTTTTTCTAAGTATTACGAGTATTATGTTGTTCAAGTGACACATTGCAACCCCCCACCACAAAGTCTCAAAAGCTGATTAAACGCATTTATCCTGGGGTTTCTCATTACAGGGATTAATAACCATATTCATCGGTTTTATTTATGATATGCAATCCTTGTGGTCTCTTTGAATTTGATAGTTTTTGCCAGAACAATTATATCCTCGTGACATATGTTTGTTTTTACCACAAGACACCACCATCCACAAAGTCCATATCTAAAGTTGATTTAATGATTCCAAAGCCAAATTTGTGGTTTTACTAAATGAAACTATAGAAGGGTAAGTGCATAGGTAGCTAAATACATATATAGCGGAGAAGCATATATAGACACTGAAGCAGAGAAATAGAGATAGAATGAGAGAGTGGATAGCTTTGAAGTGCATCAAATTAATATTCATTCCATTTCTGTGTGAGGTGACCTCATATCCATTAATTAAGGTCAACTTTGAGCAGAGTCCTTCTATCAATTAATAAAGCACGTTGCTCTTAAAGCAAAAAATGCAAACAAAAATGCGTTCGTGGTTTTCAATTGCAATGAAAATGACACGATGACAACTTGTGTGCGGGTCATGCTATCGTAGAGACGAATTTAAATTTGCATAAGCCAATACGAATGCATTAACCATTAAAGTGTACTGAATAGTAGATCGATGCTGAATTGCACCAACTGAAGCTTTTCCATCCATACCACATCACAGAGATAAAAGCTCTGGCAATCGATTATTCGGTCACTCACTGTGTATAGTGTGCACTGATAGAAAAACATTTTAAACAATTCTCCTTAATTAATTTTAAAACACACAATCTGAATGGACACCACTCAAAAGATTTGTTAATATGTTAAAAAATATGGCTAAAAACACACGCCCAAATTCAAAGACCATAAGATCTTAAGGAACTATTTACGTGCTATTAATTAGATCAATTTATACCAATCAGGATATTCATATAAAAACTAATTAATGACAACAAGAATCTATTTTGGTTTGCTGTAGTGTTTTATACTGCCTTGTTACTTTATTGTTTAATTTCTATAAGTAACGCTCTGGACTGGTATAAAATAAAATTGGCTACAATACCAACTCGAGTTGAAAATATATGCTTTTTGCATTGATAGCTTAATTTCTTTCATATATGAAATGATGTATGAAAATAGACGAAATGACTGAAATATTTAATTTTATTGGTATAAACTGGTCTAAAATATAAAGCAGTCACATTAATAGAAATATTGATTTTGTGGACATATTTAGCATCTGTAAATTATAATAGTATTTCCCTTTTGTTAAATTGGCTATTTCTGCTTGTGAATAACTGGTATAATTAATAAACTTACCAAGTTTTGGCTACTAATGGTCGAACTCAACTTATAATTTGAGTATTTTTAAGTCAAAAGTGCCATATATGTTGTTTAAAGTGTCAACACATTGATAACTTCTTATCTCCGATGATTGGTATAAATTATTAGTCTATAGGAAACATGACTTTTTCTTTGCAAACATTTCTCAATTGCATAAGCGTAGTGGGAGAAATATTTTTTAAATGCACCCTACGATCAGGATGAGCATACAAATCTAATTTGTAAGGACGTGTTGCTATAGGTACTATCTTTTTTTCATCAGTGTATTTATATGGATGGCAATAAGACTTGTTGGAAAATTCGATTTGGATTATCATCGGTTCACCAACTCACATTCGATTTCAGATTAGGAAATCCTATTATTGTAGTGGTTATTTCTCATTTGAAGATTGAAGTGGCAGATATCTGTATGGTATTCGAGTATGGAATGACTAGACTATAGCTATAGAGGCTGTCGATAGCGACAATATTTTACTCTACTCGTATATTCGAACAAAACCCCATATATATTGGCTATTCAATAGTTGATTCAAAATTTTACAGATTTAAGCTACCCAGAGATAGAACTTTTATAAATTTTATCAAAGACTTTATTGTGTATGTGTAGGTATTTGATTTTTGAAGAAATAAGAGAACAATGATGAGTTAAAAGGCTTCAACTTTATGCTCATTGCACAGTCGAACTGGAGCAGCTAATTTACAGTAAGGCTGATCCTGATGGCCCAACAGCATAGAGTCGTCAGAAACAGACATTAAAACCTTATTCTGATGTACAAAGAAAATATCCATAAATTGGTGCTGAACACATAGGTAAATTACATTAATTATTAATAAATGCCAGAAAATATATATTCATTTTTACCTGTGATATAAATGTATTTTAAGAAAGTTATATATATGCATTCGTAAAAAATCGAACTGAAGATTTTGATCTAAAGCTTAAGCCTCTTGATCGATTTCCCTCAAACTTGGTACATAGTGGTTTTTCATTTTCTTAGAAAAAAAAATAATGGTACATCCCAAAATTTTTTTTGGAAATTTTACAAAATCTTATTTTTCTCAAAAACGGCTGTTCAACTTTTCTTACAAAAAATTCAATTACATATTAATTACTTTAAGTGAAGACAACCTTGAGGTGGCAAACAATTTTTGAAAAAAATGGTTATCAATGGTACCTCCCAGAGAACCATTTTTTTTAATTTTTGATTTTCTTGAAAACGGTGCGTTTGATTTGAATCATTTGTTTTGTGAAGAAGCTCTTTAAAATTTTTAATAGTATTGTGCACCAAAATTTTCAAAAAATAATTCTTTGAATATTTAAAAAAAAACTTCAGTAGGTAGGTACTTAAATCGAAAACAACCCATTCAATTTTTCAAACTCTGTATTTTACGGTTTTCTTGACCGTTCTTAACAAGGCAGCTGGACTCGACGGAATACCAGCTGATCCTGTAACAGCGGCTAGTATTTTACATCCGTTGATACAAATCATTTGGGAAAACGAAAGCTATCCCAAGGACTGAAAGGATGATGTGATTGTAAAGCTGCCAAAGAAAGGTGACCTTAAGAATTGCAAAAATTGGCGGGGTATCACCGTTTTGTCCGTTTTCCCTAAACTAATGGCATTGTATATAAATTCTATATAGTATTCTCATGAAAAAAAAAGCTCGTGGCCATCTATGCGTCCAAATTTTATACTAATTTTTGTTAAGGGATCTCGGTAAGGCGATCACAGCGAAACTATCGACCAAATGTCTACCTACAAAATCGTGTTTCATGAGAATACTATAGATTGGATATACAATGCTAATGGCAACCATCATTCTCGAACGAATTAAGGATAGAACCGAGTTTACACTCAAGATGCATCAAGGTGTTTTGTTTTGCACAATGGGCAGCTGTTCGACTCCTTCGTAGTGCAACAGGGTGTGAGACAAGGGGATGTTCTATCACCAATTCTCTTCCTGCTGGCGATGGATGACGTATTGACGGCCAGTGTTGGTACAGCTGAGCGACAGGGCATTCAGTGGAGACCGTTCGAAAGGCTCAGTCATTTAGACTATGCCGATGACATATGTCTACTGGCAAATAACACCAGTGGACTGAACGGGATGTTCCAAACACTGCAAGTGAAAGGAGAGTCGAGTGGTCTAAGAATAAACAGCAAAAAGACTAAAATAATGATCACAGGCCGCTCCACACAGCAGCGTATTATTCTACAGGAGACGCCAGTTGAAGTAGTGGAACAGTTTAACTACCTTAGCAGTATTGTTTCTGCAAACGGTGGTACGGCTCTGGACGTTAAAAGTAGAATAAATAAAGCTCGTGCTGCCTTCGGTACTCTGTCTCCAATTTGGAAATCCAGTCAAATCTCCTTAGGCACTAAGTTGAGATTCTTCGAATCCAATGTAAAATCCGTGCTGTTATATGCTTGTGAAACCTGGAAAGTCACGTCTACCATTTCGAGGAAATTGCAGTTTTTTATGAATCGCTGTCTTCGCCACATCGCCACGAGGGATTGTGGCGCAGGACAAGTCAAAAAGCGTTAATGACAGTGGATTGGTCACACACTGAGGAAACCAAACGATGAAATTGCAAAGCAGTCCTTTGAATAGAATCCTCAGGGTACACGGCGGGCTGGAAGACCAAGAACAACATGGAAATCAACTGTCTTAGTGGAAGCAGAATCCCAGAGAAAGAAGTGGCCACAGCTAAAATACCTTGCAGCAGACCGTGAAGGATGGAGACTATTAGTTGACGCCCTATACCTCAGCCGGGGTTACAGGAAACGATGATGATGAAGACCAATAGGGGCAGATATAAACTGTGTATTGAGTAATGTGTATAAGAAAACACTTTTAAGGAAATGCTTAAAACGTCAAAACAAGGCAATGCTCACCAACAAAATTCAGCTTGTTTGGACTTTTTTTTAAGTTTAGCAAATCGTCTGTCTCATTTTCGATATTCTCTTTTATTATAAGTCATGAAGTACAAAAATGGTCTCGATTCAGAAAGACGACAACAAACTTGTAGGCTATTGATTATGTCCTAAAAAACAGGGCAATAAGGAACTAAAACGTTCATGGGATCATGAGATTTTATTATAACAATCTTCAAAGGGGTCGTTGAAGATGAGAAAACCTTGAAGTGCTATTAAATGTGCATTTTGGAGAGGAGGGGTGCAAAAGCACCCTTTTTGGTATTTTGCATATAAATCGAAAACAGAACAATATTTCGAGATACTTCTGAAAACCTTTTTTGTAGCGAAATTTACCATCGAAATAGATTTAAAAAAAATTTTATAAAATTTTAAAATATTTTAGTTAGCTTAATTAAAAAAAAAATTGCAAAATATATGAAAAAGCGCACTTTTTTTTTTTTTTTTTTTTACTAATTTGCTTATAACTTTGTTACCAGCAGAGGTATGTATAGACATTGCTTAACATCAAAGAAATATAATTAAATTTCCTTTAAAATTAATTTTTCAAAAAACAGTTTGGATAAAAATCGACCGAGATATTGTATTCAAACTAGGCTGATTTTAAGTTTTTAAAGCTCTTTAAATGGCATTTTTAGATATTTTGATGGGCTTGTTAGATTATACGCTCAAACTGGATGTATTTGTGAGTTATGACCAGTAAAGTCAAAAATAAAAGTCAAGTTTCAAATTTTTCGCAGTTTTAGGGTTGCTATCTAATTTATTCAAAATTTAAAATGATTGCCAAAATCAACACACTTGCTCTTATAAAGCCGGGTTTTGTGAGGACATGTTAGCGTATACTTTGTCAAACATGAAAAAAATAGTGCAGACCAGTTTTACGGTTGAAAGTCCTTGCCAGACGAGCTCAACATTTTCTAAGTAGGTATTAAAGAAATATGTAACTACATTTTGGAATACCTAACTCGTCTGGCACTATTTTGTCCATAAAAGAAAATCATAAGCTATCAAATACCCCGGTTTTTAAAAGTTGATTTGTTGGTTTTTGATAGGTATTTAAAAAATTAGAACACAAAAGGAAAAAAATCATCATTTTTATAACATTTACGGCCATCTGGCATGCATTTTCCACAGCCAAACTCGTCTGGCACTATTTTTTCTCTATTTAAGAAGACATTAGCTAACATATATTGAAAACCCGCCTTTGTAAAACAGGATTTGACAGTTATTTGAAATTGAAAAAAGTAATTTCTTATAATACCTACTTTGGAAATTTTGAGCTCATCTGGCAAGGGCTTTCAACCGTAAAACTTGCCTGGCACTAATTTTTTGTCATGTTCGAGAAGGTAAAAGCTAACATGTGTTCAAAACCTGGCTTTGTTAGAGCAAGTGTGTTGATTTTGGCAATTATTCTAAATTTTGAACAAATTAGATGGCAGCCCTAAAACCGTTAAAATTTGAAATCTGACTTTTATTTTTGACTTTATTAAAAATTCAAAGAGGGTGCTTTTGCACCTTCTCTAAAAAATAAAAACTCTAGTTTAATAGCACTCCGTGGTTTTCTTCTCTTCAATAGCCCCCTTGATAATTTTTACTGTAAAATCCGAATCCCATGAACTTCTTAGTTCCTTTTTATATGACATAATCAATAGAATATTTTTTGTAAGGAGGCCCAGAGCCGGTCACTTTTATTTGTGCAAATAATTACTGAACTGATTTTCTTGATGGAATATATTCAGCGGTGTCCCCCGAATGCAAATCCAAGTTGGCAGGACGGGGAATGCCAGCTTCGACCGCCATCTTGAAAAACGCGTTTTATCAATTATATCGTGAGCCGTGTATCATACAAAATACCTAGTAAATTTTTTTGAAAGCTTATATTCCATTCTTTCATTTGCTTTTTAAATCAAGTTGTTGTTGTGAAAAGATTTGAGAAATTAAATTTTAAAGTTTACTGGGACCCGAGAGAGAAATGTTTGACGATGTGGTTTCAGACTGTAACCACCGAATAACAAACGGTTGAAAGTAGAATTGCCTGTGCCTATTAGGGACTTATTGCAGAGGTTAGGTAAGTATTAAGTTATTCTCTCTTGTGATAAGATAAAATTATCATGCTTGCCACCAACTAACTTAACCAAAGTATTATCTTTAATTTATTTTATCCTTTTTGATAAATAAAAGGAAAATACTGGACACATCAAGACCAGAATTTTCGTATTCTATTTATTTAACTTATTCACAAAGCTATCTTTCCCCAATAAAACCAAAAAACCACACTCAAAGGTCCTATTCAAATCTTCATTAAAAGTCAAACCATTTCACGTATAAACGCTTATACTTATCATATAATAATCCTCCATGCATTCATTAAAATAATCCTTGGCCTTATTCGATATTATTTGTATGTGTGTTGTGTTTTGTGTACCTTTCTGTTGATGCCATATTATTCCTGTTATGTTGCTTCCTTCGTGGTTTGTAACATAATAACCCTCATATAGTAGCCCCTTAAGAGTCCTTAAAACTAAAGTATAAATACCTAAGTTAAAGAAAACTTATATTTTTTCTGTATTTTTTTTTTTTTTGTTTTCCCGTTTTATCTATTTTGTTTTAGTATTAGTATTTAATAGGTTTGTGTTTGTGTTATTGTTTTCTTTTATTTGATAAAATACGAACTTTTATAGATTTGCAATTCCATTTTTAGAATAAGTGTTTTTACCACAAACATGGAAATCCTTTAGTGTTATTGATTTGTTCTTTGGAAGAATAAAACAACTTCAGAATTATTATTGCATTTTCTTTGGCTAGAATCATTTTAATGTTAACTCTCGGTTCGTGCAATATTTAACCATTTGAGTATTGAGTTATTTTGTGTTACCGATAAGCATAGCTGGCTTTCCATTTAAAAAAACAACATAATGATATTGAGGGAAGCCTAATTCTAATAAGGCGTTTTTCTTTTTTAATTCAGAAAAAAGCTCTGAGCAGAGTCCGAGCATGTCGAGCATGTTCTTAACATCATCTGAGCAAGTCACTGATCTCTATAATACACTGGATAGTGTATCGATACAAGAATATTGCTTCCATTTGAAGAATTGTTATATTATAAAGCTGACCACTTGTTTGTATACCAGTATAACTGTATAACACGTAATACAAAGATAATTCATTAAACAGACATCAAATCTCCGTTCGTTTCACCCCCCGAGATCTGTTTGCTAACATTTGTTGTGTTCATAATTTAAATTCATTCCTAATTAGTAAATGAAACGGAGTAACAAACGTAAAGAGTGTGACAAGGAGGTAAAATCATAAAAAAAAACGCAGAATATGCAATCGCATCCTCCTCATCATAATTATTCAATGATTTATCTCATTCCACTACGTAATTATACTAAAAAAAAATATACCAAATGCACACAGTGAATAACTTAAAGATAATAAATAATAAAACAAACTTCCACAAAAGCTTATATTTTCATATCATGGTCTGTTTCCCTTTCTTCAGATACACATCTGGAAATAGGGATGAGCGATTTTAATCGATATTAGAAAATCGATATTAAAGATTTCGATGTTTTGCAACATCGATATTAACATCCAAAACATCGGCTTAAAAAACAAACAAAAAGTTAGTACGAAAGTGATTGATTCTGCTAGTAAAATCTAGATGGAGTGACTTTCATAGTTTCTAAGTAATCTGTAACATTTGGAATTTTTTGAAAAAGGAAATTATCAAAGGATCTTTCAAACTAAATTTAAAAATTCAAAACCACAACGAAACTTCCGATGTGCAAAAAGGCACAGATATATAAGTTTACACATGAAGTGCCTATCAATTTTGTATCCATCGAATTAGTTTTGTGTTTATTTGTGCAAAAGAAATATTTTAACATCGATCTTCAAGCATTAATATCATCGATGCTCAGCAAGACGCATTTTAAACCATACAAGTATTTGTACACACTTTTGTAAGTAAAAATATCTTGCAATATATATCGTTAGATAACAGTGTACACATGAAATACTTGCAATATTGCTTCTATAAAATTTGTGGACGATATATTTTGCAAAATACTAATTTTAGCATCGATTTCCACGCATTGAAATAATAGATGTTCAGAAAGACCCAATTTACACCAATGCAAGTTTTTGCACACAACTTCGTGTCTTGCAATATCGATATATTCCAAAAAGCCACAGCAAAATACAAATTTAATATCGATTTTCACGAATTTAAATTATCGATGGTCAGCAACACGCAGTTTACACCATGCAAGTTCTTGCGCACACGTTCGTGTTAAACAAGATTTGGAAATATTGGATTTCAAAAAGGGCACACAAAACAGCTTAACAACATGAATTGCCTTGCAATATTGATTTTATTAAATTTGTTGATATTCATTAGTGCAAAATACATATTTTAACATCGATTTTCACATTTCATCCATTAAAATCATTGATGCCTACAAGCTTCTGGGCATCATTATTTTGGAATATCGAGTTTAAAGTTGAAATACCTTGCTTATGACTTCATTTTTTTCATTTGTATAAAAACTTAAATCGATTTTAAAAAACTTAAGAAAAAATAGCCGGCACCAGAAATTTTGAAAGCAAAAATAAATTAGAGCATAGCATGATGCATTTTTTGCTTTGGGCAAACAAAAAACTTAAACAAAAACACCTGAAAAAAACATCGATGTTAAGTAGCAACGATGTTTTCGGTTCGATATTAACTGACATCGATGTTTGGTCTTCGATGTTGAAATCGATGTTGTTTCAATATCGCACATCCCTATCTGGAAAATACTTTTTTTTTTGTGTAATTCAGACCATTGTATATCCAATCTATATACAAATGTTCAGACGTCAAATTATGAAGCCGACCACCTAATTGTCATCTTCAAATGGAAGCAAAAAAACTGTTATACATTATAAGGAATACACTATCCAGTGTATTATAGAGATCAGTGGAGCAAGTTTGTTCTGACCACCCTGAACTATTTTTGAAATACACCTGAACACTAGCTGTCAAATGCTATGCGTTCAGCATTGAACTCAGTCTGCTCGGTCATTTTATTCTGAGCTCATAGAGCGCGCTCTGAACTAACTCTGAACACACTCAGAACGAAAAAAGAAATACAAAAATGTTTAGCTCTGAACGCTCAGAGCTAAAAAAGAAACACAACTTTTTGTTTGACAGTTCAGGCTCTGCTCTGAACTAAAAAAGAAAAACCCCTATAGAAAGATTGGCGAGCAGGTGGTGATGTCTCATCAAGAGTTATTATAGTACATATAGGTGTCTTTTTTACCAGACATTATTTAAGTTGTTAGCTGATGAAGTTTCAGTAGATTAATCTTCAGCTTTTACAACATCCATGAATATTCCCCATTGTAAATTATATGGTTTCAGTTGTTTAATTATTTTGTTCATTTGGAAAGCCTCCTATTGCTCAGCACATAATGAAGCAGATAAGATTATCAGTTCACACAGTGGATAGAAATGTCTATCTTAACGTCCATATCCACGTTTTTTTTTTTTTATTATTTCTTGATTTCTCAGAAGTTTCTTTAACGAATTGGGTAACATTTTTAGAGTTGATTCGCGTGAGCAAGGAAAAACTTTTGAAAGTGATTTGATCAAAATTCGACCACTACCACGCCCATTTTTTGTATGTTGATGTCTCAAAAACAGCTCTTAAGGTTACCGTAGGCATCAGAAACTAATTTTAGGGAAAACAAATGACAGTTGGAAAAAGCCGTTTGTAACGAAGTCATATCTTTTATTCTCTCCCGAACCACCTAGCAAGGAATGCAAAACGCCAAGCTTCCACAACACTTACCTTACCAGTTGAAATAGTAAACGAGAGCATTGAATACCACGGAGGCGCCCATATGAAGTGCAGAAGAAGATACGCATTTGCTGCATGATGTCAGCAACAAGAGGAAACCTACTGGCGGTTGGTTACGTCAACAAATGAAGTTCATTCGTGATTCTTAAGGCGCGTCCACATTATGTCGAATTGTGTAGATCAACATCGTTGATCAACAGTGTTGAGTAAGTGTAGACGTGTTGATCGACAAAGCCAATCAACATTTGTTGACCCGAACGTAACCCGATTCAAATGGATAGCAATCGACAAAGCTGTTCAACAAATTTCATTTTATTGAACACATTTGTAGGGTTTTAAATTCATGAACATAATTTATTGGCTTTGTGCGTTATTAATCACATTTTAACTAGATGAAAAATGCAATATTTATTGTGAATAAGTATTTAATGTTAATAATATCGTTTTAACTTTATTGTTCACAAGAAAAAATAAAAAAAAGTTGGGTACAACCAGGATTCGAACCCTGAACCCCTAGGTTGGATCCTGACACATCAATCAGAAAATTTCAAACCACACAAATGTTTTTCACGAAAGTTTTTCACGTACACACTAGATGTTGATCAACAATGTTAACCAACAATGTTGATCGGCATAGTGTGGACCGTCCTTTAGAGTCCACAGTTGGTTTAATCAAAGCAAAGTCGACTAGTATGGGTGGGAAATCCACCAAAAATCAGACTCTTATTGCCTTCTATCAGTGATAGTACTAAGCCCAGCTCCCGTGCGAAAAAAAAATCTATGCAAAAATTCTCGCATGTCAAAAATAATAATTGACGTGAAATGCAAAATTAATTATTTGCATGATTGATTTACAGTTTCATGCATAAAAAACCATTGCTGTGATGGAATGTCATGCAAAACAATGACCCGATAATTTTGTTTGCATGCGAAAACAGGTGTGGTGAATAAAATATTTTTTTTTGTGGATGGCCGGTTTACACTTAAAAAAAATATTAATTAAGGGTAGCTTAGACCAAGACAAACATTTTGAACAGAATATAAATAACATAAATAACAAGCAAAAACAAAATCTTTTCCAGATTGCAAGTTGGTGTATACAATCATTTAAAAATAAAGTTGAAAGATAACTTTTTTGTTTTCCGTGTTTGAGAAAAAAAGTGAATTTAATTGCAGAATGTATTGCTTAAAAAAACGGAAGCAGAATTTTATTGGTTTAAAAACGGAATTTTCCTGCAAAAAGGAGAATTTTGAAAAACGCGTACTGCCTTCTAATAGGAAGGACCATATTTGAGAAAAAGACGTGCCTCTCGAGTACGTTCAAAACAGAAGAGGTTGGCCCAGGACCACCATCTGATGGTTACTACCGTAAGATTACGCATAGCTGCAGTTAGGAGATCCCAAGAAAACACACGAATGCCCATAAGTTCAATACTGATAGACTTAAAGATCCCGCAGTCCGCCAACAACTAGGAGACCACTTTTCACAAGGACTGAGAGTGATCAGTAGCACGGAACCTACCTTCATCGAAAACCATTGGTGTGTTGCGAAAAATGTTTTCATATCAGGTGCTGAAAGTATAGTCGGTCGGTCACAAGCAATAAACAGTGCCTGGCTTTCCAAGGAAACCTAGGCTAGGATCGAAGAAAGAAAACCGCTCAAAGCATTGTCGCATTGCAGCAACTCCAGCAGCTAGGTGAAATGAGCTACAGTCTGCGTATCGCACGAAGATGTGAGAAGTTTACGGTAGCGTGCGACGTGATAAGCGTAACTATACCAATGCATTAACAACTGAAGCAAAAGAGGTCGCAAATAGGTGGGTGTGACAGTAGGACCGTCTACAGAATTACCAAAGAGCTTACAGGTGTCTAAAGTTCTAAACAACACCTCACTCAGAGAAAAAAGCAGGTATTATCAACCAATTTCTGGTCAATCATACCTGATTTTCAGGTTGTTATTTTTCACCTGATTTGAAAATTTAACACTGTAATCCTGTAAATTTTACCTGCAAATATAGTTAATTTAACCTGACAAAATATTCAATGCCCTGTAATTTTAACATGAAAATCTGGTTAGTTTAACCTGAAAACCTATAGTTAATTTAACAGGTTTCAATGTTATATCAACCCTGTATCTAATGCCGGATTTACACGACTTGAACGCTGCTACTATAATGACAAAAATAATTAATTTGTCCATTCTTTTGTTGTTGCTTTTGTCATTATACTGGCAGTTTTCCAATCGAGTAAATCCGGCATAATTCATGAATTTATACGTCTAAGAGCCGTCTCTTGCGCTGTCTATCGCTCAACTCGTAAGCATTATTCTGAAAGTACATATAGAAATTTATTATTTATTTATTTAATTTTAAAAATTATTTGTGATACTTACTTCAGTTTTGAACTGGGAACCTTTCACACACGGAGATAGCACTCATCCACTGGGCCAATTCACTACACAAAAAACTGGTGCCAAATATCAATAGGTTTGTTCGATGTGAGCACTGGGACGCACTGGGTCGCCCTGAACTCGCTCTAATGTGTTTTATGTGACACTTTTTTCACCCCAGTTTATTTGCACTTGCACTGTGTTCGATGTGTGTTCGGGGCGAGCACTGAACTCGCTCTTACGCACCCCAGGTTTTTTCTCAGGGAAAGAAATCAGAGCTGCGAAATTGAAATCAGCTGTTTGTAAAAGTTGAATGTCAAAGGGAAAGGATTAACTTTGCGAATTTTTATGACGATATAAATAATAAATGTGAAATATTTTGTTACTTTTTATTAATTTATATATTAATAAATTAAATGCTAAAGAAAATATATGTATGTATATCTAGTGCTTGCATAAAGATTTTGAAGCTGCACAAAATAGTATCCAAGCACCTCAACATTTTTATCATACAAAAGTAACACTGAGGTGTTCGATGTGAAATCAAAACCCGGGCAGTCCCCAGTTTTTTGACATTTGAATGACATTCCCCAGTGCGCCCTGGGGCAGGGAACAGCGAACAAACCTAATACCTTAGTTGAAACTCATTGGATGGCTTGTGTGTGTGTTTTAGCACCAGTGTCACGTTTAAATGAACTGACAGAGTGCTTCTTTAACAGGAGACCAGGTAAGATTCAAATAATTTTATTTGAATGGCCTGTGTGTGTGCGTTTCAACGCTACCCAGCGGTAAATATTGTCCTCAATGAAATTTATTGCTGAAATAATCAATGAATTCACTTGCCAAATCATAAGAGAAACGACATGCAATGATTTAGTAGGTGAAGAGTAATGCAAAGTTTCCTCAGTTCGTAGCTTTGATTTCACTTTCTGCTTTGTGTTTATGAAACGACCCTTTATTTCGGTGAATCTAAAAGGGAAAAGTATGTGATGAAAAATTTGTGGAAAAGTAATGTACAAGATCATCAGTTCATTGTTTGAATCCACTCATCTGCTTTGTAAAGTGTTCATGGCGAGAACAAAAAAAAAAAAACAAATGTGAGTGAAACTCATGGTGAATTGTAATCGATGATTCCAACGATGAATAGTAATGCACAAAGTTGTTTATAATTTTTTGGAAACTATAAATTCTCATTTTGTTGGATGCAGTTCACAGTGACTTTCTGTAAAAAAGTCCATGTAAGACGAACTGAAGTCAATAGAAATTGCGTTTGCCGAAACGCCAAAAATTTTTGAATTGAAATGGAAACAGCTTTTTGGTTTGTTTTCATTTTAAGATAAAGGGTGCATTACCGATGGGACTTAGTAAACAATGCAAATGGGAGGATTTTATTGATGAAAAAGAAACTACCACTAGCCTGGTGATTTCATAACTGAATTTTCATTAGATTTTTCATCGAAATTATTGAAGTGATGAATAAGCTAGATACCCGTATGTAGTGAATTCACAGATTAAGCAATCACCATGTTTTTCATCACCTGGGTTGGTGAATAAACAACTTCCATTGAAGTAGTGAATTCGTTAGTGAATTTTCATCGGAAAAGTGGCATGTGCTTCCCGCCAATGACACGCCCATGTTAAATTCATCAAAGGAATAAGCTGAAAAGTGGCAGGTACAGCTTCCATTCCTCAAGGAAAAAGCAGGTTTTTCCTCAATGAATTTTTTAATTTTTCCCGCTGGGTAATGTCACGTTTAAATGAACTGGCAGATTGCTTCTTTGACAGGAGACCAGGTTAAATTCAAATCGTTTTACTTAAATTGTCGGTGTGTGTGCGTTTCAGCACTTGTGTCACGCTGGCATGAACTGGCAGAGTGCTTTTTTAACATGAGGTCAGGTAAAATACAACAGGTAAAAAAAAAACACATTAAATGTTAGTTCAACCTGATATGTAGTAAAACAGAAATTCATATCATACAGTGTTAGAAAAACACGACCTTGGTTAAAATTGACACTATATTCTTGTTAAAATTTCTTATTTACAAGAATTTAGTGTTAAAATTACAGGTCATCTTCTTAAATCAACCTGAATATGGCAAGAAAGTCCACCAGGTTGATTTTGCACTGAATAAAAGGTTACTAAAATCAGGTAAATTTCTGAAATGTCAGTAACTTTGTATGGGATTGTGCACCTCGTGAATTCAACAAGGCCCAGGTTAATTATTTACCTGACGTTTTTCTCTGAGTGCTGGTAAAGGACATAGACGGATCACTGCTTGTTTCGGATGAGGATCAGCTCAAAAGGTGGAAGGAGCAATTTTCTGTGGTTTTAAAAAGCGTTTTCACCAGCCAGAAGTCAACCAAACACACAATGACCCGTCCGTAGTAACAAATTCCCAAATACGCACTGTATCCCCCTGAAGAGAAGAAATCTTAACCGCAATCAGAGCACTGAAGTACAACAAAGCTGTTGGACTTGACGGTATTCCCGCAGCGCCAACAACACCCACTCATTGAGACAGCTTTGGAAATATAAAGCTTTCCTGAGGAGTGGAAAAAGAGAATGATTATTATCAAGCTACCACCAAGAAAGGAGACCTTCTCACGAAGTGCGAAAACTGAAGAGGAATTTGCGTTCTGCCTGCTGTAGCCAAAGTGATAGAAAAAGTCGTCCTGGAGGGAATAAAACACCACCTCGAAGACATGCTTGACGCCGAACAAGCAGGTTTCCACACTGGATCCTCCTGTGGGGACCACATCAACATCTTGTGGATCATAATCGAACAGTGCGTTGAATATCGATCACCACATGAATAGATGTCCGCGAAACATATTGACGACTTTCTCCTCTAACCGTATCCTAATGATGAACTTCATGCGTGGACAGGGGGTCAATTCTCGATCTGTGAAACTGTGAAGTGATAAGTATGACAACGCCTTTACGCCAAATGCGATTCTCGAAGTTTGAAAAAATGAAAACAAATGCCAAAATGTTTTCATATGATAATTCGTTTATCACAATCATTTCACTCTGTGAAAACCTGTGAAAAGAAAAATGATAAACAGAAACAAATTGTGCTCATTTGATACACCTAAGTCGCCATCTTGGTCTTTCTATGACGTCACAATAATCTTTTTCTATGAGCAAGAGGTGGCTTTTTCATTTTTGTACTTTTTAGTACTCAGTTTGACAGCTGTATTCATTATGAGTTCGGGAATTGCCTTCTTCGTGGTTGTGAAGTGATAAAATGATAAAACTCTGTGAAAACTCAAATGATAAGTTTGTTTTCATTTCACAGTTTCACAGATCGAGAATTGACCCCCAGGTCAGGAAACTATAATACAAAACGCAATTGGCAGTGGATTGGACATACGCTTCGAAAAGGCCAAGAGTGCATTGCACGTCAAGCGATGCAATGGAACCCTCTCACGCAGCGAGGTAGAGGAGTGCGCCGACCTAGCAGTACATTGCGAAAAACGGTCGAAGAGGCATCAGCACAACTGGGGAAGAGTTAAAGAGAGCTGTAGTATACATCTCTAGAAACCGTACACGATGGTGTGGAGGAATAGTGGAGGCCCTCTATACCCCGCAAGAGAAACCTCACTGACGTAAGAGATCCGAGGACCTAAGTAAGGACCTAAGGACCGAGGACCTAAGTAAGTAAGAATTTTGACCCGTTCCCAAAAAAAAACTTGAATTTTCCCTTTTGGTGGCTTGGGCTGTAGGTACAGTGCTGATAGTGGGAAGACGTTTTTCTTTTAATTCATAGGTATGCGGGGTCGAATCCAATTTTTATTAAATATGACATGTATATAAAGTTAGCAGGACACTTTTGGAAATACATACACTATCCTATCATTAGTTGCTACTTAATTGCGAATTAGTTACGCAAAAAAAAATTTAATTGTTCTTTTGGTTTGCGAAAAAATGGATGTCCTGCTAACTTCATATGAACTTAGCAGGACAACTTTTACAAAAATGAAGATAATCGAGCTGAAAAAAAGTTGGCTATTGAGAACTAATTAATTGCGAATTAGTTACGCAAAAAAAAAAATTTATTGCATCTTTGGTTTGCGAAAAAATGGGTGTCCTGCTAGCTTCATATGAACTTGGCAGGGCACACATTTTTTCGCAAACCTAAAACGCAATACAAATTTTTTTTGCGTAACTAATTCGCAATTAATTAGTACCTACTCGACAACCAAATTTTTTCAGCTCGATTATCTTCAGTTTTGAGAAAGTTGTTCTGCTAAGTTCATATGAAGTTAGCAGGACACCCATTTTTTCGCAAACCAAAAATGCAATTAAATTTTTTTTTGCGTAACTAATTCGCAATTAATTAATTAGTTATTAGAATGTCCTGCTAACTTCATATGAAGTTAGCAGGACACCCATTCTTTCGCAAACCAAAAATGCAATAAAATTTTTTTTGCGTAACTAATTCGTAGTTAATTAGTTCTCAATAACCAACTTTTTTCAGCTCGATTATCTCCTTTTTTGATAAAGTTGTCCTGCTAAGTTCACTTGAAGTTCGCAATACGCCTATTTTTCGCAAACGAGCAAAAAATTCATTTTTTTCTGCGTAACTAATTCGCAATTAATTAGTTCTCAACAACCAACTTTTTTCGGATCGTTTAACTACATTTTTGAGAAAGTTGTCCTGCTAGTTTCATATGAAGTTAGCAGGACACCCTTTTTTTCGCAAACCAAAAAAGCAATTATTTTTTTTTTTGCGTAACTAATTCGCAATTAAGTACCAACTAATGATAGGATAGTTTTTAACATGAATTTCCAAAAGTGTCCTGCTAACTTTATATACATAAATATGACTCAGCAAAAGCATGTTCTAATACTAAAGTTAAGTGCAAAGTTAGCAAATTATGTATTCTTTTTCTAAGAACAGGGGTGAATAGATATGGGCTGTTTTCATATTAAAGAAGGGGGTCTATTTCTATTTAATTTTCTAGAAAGTTGATTCAAAATAGAAAAAAATTATTAAAAAATACCTTAAAGTGCCAAACTACAGTTTTTTTTCAAAGTCACATATCCATTCTGTAGTATTTTTTTTTTTAAATAAAGTTTTTATTATGTAAATAGTTTTCGAAAAAAAATAAGTTTCTCCCTTAAGAAAATATTATTTTTTTTTAAATTATATGTTTGAAAATTATTTTTTTTGAAAACTTCTAACAATAGAAACGTTGGCTTTTAATAATTTTTTTTCTATTTTGAGTCAATTTTGTATGTCTTTTTAGCAATGAGAATAATTTACTATTATCTGAACAATTTATCAAACGGATTACCCACCTACTCAACTCATTCAATACCAACAAGGATCTTATCCAAAAATTTATTATTTTGAAGTAGGTACCTAAGTAGAGCAATACCATCTTTGACTACGTCCGTAGTCGTGTCGTCGGTTCAATGAAAATGACGACGCTAACTAGTCATTCACATGACGAAGGAATCATGTGGTGAGGCAAATACACTTAAATGTAAAATGTGGTTAGAGAAGCGAAGCATGAACTCTCTACGAGTACATAATGCTAGTGATTTGGGTAATTTGGAAAATTATTGCGTTTAACGAAACTACTATACTGCCAATGCGGTGTGATGTTGAAGTTTGTTCAACTAAATTAACCATCTATTGGCACAGGTACTCGTTTGTGATGAAAGAAGGACTCTTGTCAAAAATCAAAGGAGCATCCAGATGTGTACCTAATTGTGGCAATATGCGTTCGAATACCTTAAGGAAGTAATCATGCGTTTTCAATAGGATGTACCTACGATATGTATGTAACTTTATCTGCTTTGTGTAATGAATAGAAATACAAAAAAAAAACTATGTAAGAGGATCTGCTAAAAACTCTATGATAAAATAAACAAGATTTCCTAGAAAAGAACAAAAAAATCAACTCAATTGATGAAACATAAAAATTGATAATAATTTCTAGGTTGACAATATAGCAGTATACGGTTGTCCATTACCACCAAAATTTCATATAATAAATTAATAAATAAGAGCATTTCTTCAATTTAAAAAGATCTAACTTGGTATTTAAGTAAACTCCCTCTAACACTCTATTGAAACGTGTATACCAACGCGAATAAAATGTTCAATTAAATAAAAATCACTTGTTTACCGCAAAAAAAGATGAATTCTTTGAGTTAAATCATTGAAGTGCTTCCGTTTGGAAAGCAATTCATTCAAAACCTGCATAAACCAAGCCAAAAAGGAAAATATCAATGTAACACACAACCAACCTACAAACGGCTGAAGCAGCTTTCGAAAGAATTTCGCACTTGGATGAGCCGGATATTCCATCATTTTTCAATTTAGATATAACCTTTATACCTGTGCGAAAAATCAGCGTCCATTATATTGCTCGATTTTTTTCATTTAATTTCTATTTTTTTTTTTACTTCGTTTGAATTTATTTTTTTACACCGACGCGACGACCGGAGAAGGATCACGAATCAGGCCCATTTCACACATGCCCGGCAGCCGGTTAGCCGGTATCGGTTACCCGGTTTCTCAACAAATGAGTATGCTTTCACACACAGCCGGCAGCCGGCAGTAATGTGAATTTTGTATTTTTGTTTGAATTTGGGTAGTATTTGATTTATATCTTTTTAAGGGGTAGGGTTAAAAAGCTGAAATTTCGAGAGATGATAGAAATTATGAATTTAAATATAGATATACAAAATAAGAATCCCAGAGTACCGTTGAACGGAGTTAACGGCAATATTTGAGCGCTTTCACATAAGAACTCATATCTCTTCAGTGCATGTATGGATTAATTTAGTTCTTCTTATTTCACATATCAATAAAATTACCGTTATTTAGATACCTCTTTTATAATCCTACGTGCTATAGAAGTGCCACAATCTGGATTTTAAATTGATCGAAAAACCAAAAACTTGAATTGGAATAACCAGCTTGGACCATTGCCTACGACCATCCACCAGTGTGGATGACCCGTTATCTGGATCGAAAGAATTTGATATGATTGGCTTTAAAAAATCATAACTCCCGTTTTACTGATTGGATCTTCGAGATTAAAGTCTTAAAATAAAACCGACACGACATTCTACATTGTGTAAACAAATCATTGAGGGGGGGCAAACCTTTGTATACTAAAAGGGTAAATAAGTCCTCACTCAATTCGATTTTCGGTATTCTAAATCCAAAAGTTATTGAAAAAATCAGTTGATCGATTTCAACATTCATTTCGAAATAAATAACTTCAAATTTTAAAATCAATTAATTAAGTAATACAATGTTATGCAGAGCACGAGAGCACAACGAAACCGAATTTGTTCACTCAACAGCACACAACAACTAAAAATCGGCTAGCCGGCTACCGGGCATGTGTGAAAGCGCAATTTGATTTTCTGTATCCACTGCTGATTTGAGAACCGGTTAACCGGTCCCGGCAGCCGGCAATTGCAGTGAGCGAAGCCGGCAGCATTTCTTCTGCCGGCTGCCGGCTAAACGGTTCCGGCACGTGTGAAAGCTTCCATAAGATCTTTGACTCAACGACCGGTTAGCCGGTACCGGGTACCCGGTTGCCGGCTATGTGTGAAATGGCTCTCAGGATGTGATGTATCTTCGGATTTCTGTTTTTTTTTTTTACTGCTCAAACATCATGCTTGGGGTTGAGCCACTTTACTGTTGGTAGGTATAGGTAGCGGAAATGTGAGGGCAAAAAGTTGAATTTAAATTTTCCACATCGTCAACACCAGCCAACAGTAGTAGTGGTGGTGGTGGTGATGTATATAGGTAGGGGATGTTAACTTGAAAATTTAATTTTGAAATAATATTCACACTTCAAATATGGCTGACACTTATGGCACTTTGCGATGGAATTCAGATGAGGAAGTTTTAATGGGATGCAATGTTTTTTTTTTCTTATATTTTTAGGTATATGTTGGGGTTTTATAAATCATGTGCTTGGTTACAGATTCACTGTAATGAAAAATCCAACTAAGCATATAATATCTCAATTCCAAGTTAAACATTTCAATAAAAATGATTGCATATTTATTGGTAATGCATCAAAAACGGCTCAGTTGTAAAAAGTTAAAAAAAAACACCGATAAAATTTTTAGTTTAGATTTTTATTTTTATTTAAGATTGAATATTTTGTTTGACTTTGTCATTGCCAATAAAAGGTCCTTGATCACAATTAGTTTAACAAAAAATTTAAATAAATTATTAGAGATGTGTTTTTTCTATGGTTTATAATCATCCTTTATATCCTTTTTCTCTTTTATATGTGCTTTGTTTGTGACAAAATAAAAGAAATGAATTCTAGTTTTCCTCTTTAAAATAAATTGTAAGATTATGCTGGCTGACGATAGTAGGATAAAACAAGACCCAATATCAACCCCCATGTTTCTAACATCAGTATACAAACTTAGCAGACAAATTAATGAATTTAATCTTCTAACACTGGAATGACATTTTTAAAGCAAGATTAAATCGTTCCACTATCCTTTATTGTCAAAGCCAGGAAGATTAAAATTTATAATGAATTATTGTTTTTCTTGAAAATATTATCGTTTAGTAAAGTTTTGCTTGTTCTCGTTTTCTCTTATTTTTTAAATTTTAAAGAATTGAGTACCTACTTGAAACATATCTAAATATTATGTTCAAAAGCAAAAAATTCCATTTTTAAAATGGCTGTGGTTGAACTGATCCGGAAAAATGTCCATTAAAAAAATATTAGAGATGAGCATTTAAATAACTACCTTGGTGGACCACCTTTTAGTCTTTTTTGACCACCCACAGATTTAAAAAAATCGATTTTTGGAAGAAGTGTTCTTATGCTCACCAATTTGTCAAAATCGATCTATAAATGCTTTCAACGGCTCCTTTTTGGAATATTATTGACCACATTTAACTTTTTTCTGATCTTCCCATGAAATTATCTTATTATTTTTTTTTGTATTTTTTTTTTTATTTTGTTTTTTTTTTGTGGGTTCTAGGTTATGTACCTATTTTTCACTTGCTTATTTTTATATTATAATTCGTGAATTATGGAAAACTTATTTATCAGAAATGACCACCTTTTAAAATATCAAGTGATATTTCTTATTACTTGCGATGTACATAGTACATATTATCTACTACTATAAGGCAAGTTTTGGATTCGTGCAAAAAAAAATTTGAGATAACAATCAAACATAACATTACGATGATAGAGAACACCAAAAAAGTGGGTGGCACAATTGTGTCTTTCTGTCTGTTCGTCTACAGCCTTAACGGCTAATACCTGCCATACAATTTTTTTAGCAATTTTACATAATCGTATTTTTTTTAAAAACGGCTCCACAACTTTTCTTAAAAAAATTCAATAAATTAAATTTCGTAAAGGCTTCCTTTGGGTGGAAAACCAATTTCCAAAAAACAGGAACAATTTTTTTAAATTTTCTATTTTCTTCAAAACGGTCTGACAAATAAAAATAATTTTTTTTTTTATGCAAATGCTTCCAAAAAATATGAATAATTTTGTGTACTAAAATTGAAAAAAAAAAAAATTTTTTATTTTTAAAAAATGTTTCAACATTTTTTTTTTTAAATCAAATATTTCGAAAGCGATATGATCGATTTTTTTTTTAACTCGATATTTAAGAGTTTCTTAGAATTCTCTAATATATTTTTAGAAAAAATGTTATATTTATGAAAAAATAACGGTACCTTCCATACAAAAGTTAAAAAACCGTTAATGAAAATATTTTTTTTTGCTCAAAAACGGCTCCTACGATTTTTATTAAACTTTTTCAGTATACTAAAATTAGTACGATCTACTACCAAAAATTGTAAAATTTTGCACTAAGCAACTATGAATTTTCTCATTATTGGCTTAATGGATTTAAATAAATTGTTTGATATGCAAATTTCAGATAAAATTAAATAATATTACACACCAAATTGTTCAAAAAAAAGTTTTTGAATTAAAAAAAAAAGTTTCAAATTTTATTTTTGAAAATTCGATATCTCAACAACGGGTTGACAATTCGCTCCAACGATTTTAAACCTGTTTTTCCAATCATATTCATTGAATAATTAAGATGGCATTCTTTTTTTCACCTCAAATTGCCAAAGGAGTTGTATTTCATGCTTCTCTACATTTTTCTCTCATAATTTCCATGTTTTATATATAATTTTCTTATACCTGGAACATAAGAGCAAGTACGTGCGACCCAGTCGTGTATTTTATTTACTTGCGATATAGGTACTATAGGTCAAGTTTTGAATTCGAGCAAAAAAAACTTTTGAGATAACAATCAAACATGACATTACGAGGATAGGGGACACGAAAAAAGTGGTTTGCACAATTCTGTCTGCCTGTTGTACCTCAATCTACAGCCTTAACCACTGAAGTGATTTTTTTCAAATTTTGAACTTAAGCTTTTTTTTGTAACTCTCCATCAGAGGAGAAATTGAATTATTTTTACACCTGTTAATTAAAATCTTATTTATCTCAAAAACGGCTCCAACGATTTTGATAAGTAAAAATTAATGCGTTTTTGTAGACATGCTGTATATTTGGTAAACAAAATTACCAAACATTTTAAGTAATTTTTTTTATGAAAAAGCTCCTTTACATCGTCAATAATATTGCATATCAAAATTTTGGATTTTTAAAAAAATATTAAAAATTTTGTTTTGAAATTTTAGTATTTCAAAAACGGGCCGATGAATTTTTTTCAAACTAGGTTTTCAAAAATATTTTAATATTTAAAAAAAATTTAATCCCAACATTTTTGTTTAAAAATGTTACTAGAGTTTTATACATAAAAATTAGTTTTTAACAAAACCGCTCCAACGATTTAAAATTCTTTTTTTTGCATACACATATTCCTTTTTGTCAATCAATAAATACTTGGGTTTGAGCGCTAAGCTATTTTATTAATTGTTTATACAATTTATTTAAGGATTTACTTAAATGCTTTTTTATACTTTTTTATATATTTATTTTTTTTTATATAGTAATTATAGAAATATAATTACTTGCATATTTTAAGTTCTTGAATTCCAAGCAACTTGAGCATAAAAGCAAGTACCTGCGATCCAGTCGTGCATTTTTATATACATATACATTTCTTTTTCTAATTTGAAAAGAAAACTTTTCAGATGCCACTCACTGAGAATTATATACGTGTCTAAGGAACTTTGGTTAAAGTTATGCACTTAGACTTGTTGTTGTTATACCCGTGGCCAGGTGAAGTTAATTAAGAATAATTATTTAAAAGAAAACAAAAAGAAAAAATTATTAATAGTTAAAAACTATCAATAATAATTCCAAAATATATTCTTTTTGTGGAGTTTCATGAATAAAATTCAATAATAAAGGTTATTGTGGCCTTTACTCCAATGAGTGCGTTTCGCCCAGGCATGTCGGTAACCATCGACAAAAACATTGCGTCTTAGATTGGGTATGGTGGCATCTAACTGATGAGCCCACCACCATGCCTGGGCGAAACGCACTCATTGGAGAAAAGGCCACAATAACCTTTATTATTGAATTTTATTCATGAAACTCCAAAAAAAGAATATATTTTGGAATTATTATTGATAGTTTTTAACTATTAATAATTTTTTCTTTTTGTTTTCTTTTAAATAATTATTCTTAAGAATACTTTTTGACAAATAAGACGCTAGAGTTATTTTAAAGAAATAAAAGAATGGTAATTTTTGATAATTAAGTTAATCGCAGTGGTCATGTTTCATAATTCACAAATTAAAGAAGAAAAATACCATACAAAAAACAAATTATTGTAACGACTTTCAAATTTTTAACTTTAACGACTCTCGAATAACTACATATAACGACTCTCAAAAGAAGAGGCGCCATCTTCCGGATTATACCTGTCACAAACCAACCTACGGAGAGCTTTCGTGAGCTATTGAACTTTGGTGCTAAGTGTTAAAACAAAAGCTTGAGGGAAATTATGGAAAAATTTCCCTACGAAAAACTGCTCCAGAAGCAGATATCAGAACATTCGACGCTCCTTATAACATGTATAAAAGGCATATGTTTCAGCGGCAGTAGTTGTTTTCAATCGTGAATGAATGAAGTTGGTCGTAATAAAAGTGAAAAGCAAGTGAATCAGTTTCAGTTGTCAACAATAAATTGTTTTGTAGTCAGAAAAGTAAAGTATTTTATTTTGTGAAATAAAAAAATGCACGTTTTAAATAAAGCTAATAAGTTTAATTATCGAATCTGAGAAAATATTACAATATTTACATAGTTAGGTACACAATTTTGAAAAACAAATTTTGGGGTGATCAATAATGTAAAAAAGAGCATTTTTAAATTATTTGATAATTTGAGTTTTGGGGCCACAATCGTTTGCCCCCATTTTCCCCCAAAATCGGTTTTTAGAAAACCTTGTTTGATCAATAAGAAGTTTAAGGGGGCTCTAACCTCATATATGAGATATTCGAAAAAATAAAAGCTGAAAGTATATCAAGGTCACACAAGGTAATGTGTGATTTTTGGCACCTCATTTTTGGAATATTCCCAAAAACAGTATACCACCGATAGATCAATACGACTAGATGCTGCAAAGAAGTTCCTACTGCTTTCAATAATTGATCAGCCATAGATTTTTTTTTATGAATACTATAGGCCCCAGAACACTTCATCTGGGAAATTTAAAACAAAAAGAAAAGTATAATTGGTCATTAATTTGTCAAGAAATAAAGTCAGCTAGTTTCCGTAATTGATCAGTCATCAATTTTCTTAAACATTTTTTTTTTAATTTTTGTCGAGGTAAGCGACATTTTAACGATTCCTTATATCGAGGTAGAGCCTAATTGCATATGACAAAGGACCTCACTATATCACTGATGAGTCCAAGTGAGTAAGCTGGACGAAACGACGGCGACGATTTGTAGGACCAAAGGCCATAAAAAGCTATTTTGAGTCAACATACAGTCTTCTACAACTTTTGTTAATAAATACAACTTTTTTCTACAATGTGACGTATAGTTCACAAGTTATATTTCTCTAAAAATGGTAATTTCACTCTGAATCTTGATTTATTTTCCCTCCACCACAAGGAGTTGTCAATGAGTGGTTTTTAATTTAATTCTCAGTTCTTCCCCTTTTGAATGATTCAGGCTGGCAAAGCTCTTAGCTTTGTCTTTGTCAACACTTTGTCTCCATATATTTTACTTGATTTTTTGCGTTGTCTATGGTCTAGAACTATCTGAACAATATCTTCCGAGATTTGTACACTATACAATTAGAATTAATAATAGAATATGAGGAGGACCAGTTTTTCTGCAACCACATGCAACCCCACATTTGTTCTTACATTTGCATGAAGTTAGATTCAGCAAAGAAGTATCTGCATCAGTTGGTACGGGGTAAAAATAGTTGGTTCTAATCCTCGGGCGAACCGACTCCAATCGCACCTAAATATATCTATTAAAAGCGGTGTTGATTCCTTGGGCTAGCAACTGTATCTCTGAAAAAATCTTCTAAACGCTTCTTATAAACAGTGTGTTTTGTTTATAAAATGTACCTATCCTGCAGCGGTTGCTGTATATGCGATTTAATCCTAAACTTATTTTATTCAATATTTATCAAACAATTAAGTCAACAAAGCTCCACCAGATAGATATGATATCTACCTTAAATGCTTCTGGTTCAAAGCCAAAAAGATAAACTAATTTAATGTAAATGTAACTGCCCACATCGTCGTCGTCGCATCGTTTAATAATATTTTGGCAATCAGCCTTAGGGGTTCAATGACTGCTTAAAAGCCTATTACCAATTTTCGCTTGCTCTTGTGTGTACCTATAGCAAAAGTCATTACCGTAAAAAACAAATCTTATCATGAAAGTAAGTTCAACATATGGGCTAGATTGTTCTATATGTCTATTACATTTGAGGCACAATAACTTTTTATCTAATGAGGCATTTTCCAAAAACCATCCTGGAAATACCTGGAAGGTATTTTTTTTTTTTTTAGTTTGTCTTACATTTTGGCCAGGTTTCATCGAATACCTTAGGCGTATTTTTCACTGGTTGAAGTAAGGTGTTTAAGATAACAGAATAGCAGATAACTTCTACATATGAATATAACATAACATTTGCTACTATACTATTTCTAGTCTCTCTGTTACCAAGCCGCAAACATGTTGGTTTTACACTCTGTCACTTTTTATCGTCCATCTCTGTCGCATACTGGCCCACCATGCATTTATTTGTGTCATAAAGCGAAATGGCTATGATTATTGCGCGCAATTATTGTTATTGGTTTTATGTCCTGATTACACACAAAAAGGTCCCAAGCGCAATGATTTTAAATGTGCTTTAAGGGTCCTTGTATTGGAAGCAAATATATGAGCTGTGTATAGGAAAGTAGGTAATGGTATACTACCTATAATAAAGCAAAGGCACCTTCTTGGCAAAAAATCACATAATGGAGATTGGATTTAGAGGTATTTTAACGGCCTTAATATATAGATTACATATATTTCCATACACCTATCTCGTTAGTGTCACGACCGATTTTAAAATATTTTTTAAAAGTATTACTTAATATTATAGTGGTTTTTATATGAGAAAAAAGAAATATAATCGTTTAATCTTATACAAAAAAAATGAAAAAAGAAAGTAATTTCTTTGGAGCCACTTAGTTTATTTGAAAATCAATTCCTTTTTTTTTAAGATAATAGCGATTCTAATTCAACTTGGTTGGTACTTTAATGTAGTTCATTTTAAACTTAATTTTAATTAAATTTAAATTTCTAACATAATTTGTTATTATTCGGATTTTGATTGTATCTCTTCTTTGGTTTTTTTTTTAATTTTCATCTAGACCAGCGAGACCACAATAGGAGTTTGTGTTTTTTTAATTTATGTTGCATTTCTGTAGCAGAATTTTCAGTTCATCAAATAGTGGGGTGTAACCGAGTGTACTTACTGCTAATTACAAGGAAAAAAAACATGACATGCCTTTTGTCAGCAATCGGAATAGCTATAAATTTTTAGGCTAACAATTTTTCTTATTTGAAGTGGTTTTCTGGTTTTTATCTTAGGTTAGGTTAGGTAGAAGTGGCTGTCAATACTAAGTACTGGCACACTTAGACCAAAATTGGTCCGTTGTGATACCACATGAATCTTAAAAACTCTTTCCTAACTCGCTAAAACCACTTTGAGCTCCTGACGAAGCGTGTGAGACTATAAATGTCTGTGTTTGCCAGATCACTAGGATCGTTAAAGAAGTAAACTCCTAAATGGAGCCTACGTCTGAGGGAAAGAGCAGGGCATGTGCAGAGAAGGTGAGGAATCGTTTCCTCTTCCTCCTCGTCCATGCAGCTTCTGCAGAAATCGTCTGAAGGTACGCCAAGCCGCGCTGCGTGCCTGCCTATTAAACAGTGTCCTGTTATGACATGTAAGTAAGTTCAACATATGGGCTAGATTGTTCTATATGTCTATTACATTTGAGGCACAATAACTTTTTATCTAATGAGGCATTTTCCAAAAACCATCCTGGAAATACCTGGAAGGTATTTTTTTTTTTTTTAGTTTGTCTTACATTTTGGCCAGGTTTCATCGAATACCTTAGGCGTATTTTTCACTGGTTGAAGTAAGGTGTTTAAGATAACAGAATAGCAGATAACTTCTACATATGAATATAACATAACATTTGCTACATATGGGTAGTTTGTAATTCTGCACCTGATGGTAGAATAAGGCGAGGGACAATTATGTATTCGCAAGGATCCCAGGCGGAAAATGAAATTGAAAAAAAAAAAAAAAAAAGTAGTCAAGACAAAACGAAAACAACATCTTTGAAATGGTTATTGTGAAACAGCTTATTCCGCATTCTTAACATATCTTTGTTCGTCCTTACAAATATTTAACTGTATATAAGCCCCATATTCTATTTCTAGTCTCTCTGTTACCAAGCCGCAAACATGTTGGTTTTACACTCTGTCACTTTTTATCGTCCATCTCTGTCGCATACTGGCCCACCATGCATTTATTTGTGTCATAAAGCGAAATGGCTATGATTATTGCGCGCAATTATTGTTATTGGTTTTATGTCCTGATTACACACAAAAAGGTCCCAAGCGCAATGATTTTAAATGTGCTTTAAGGGTCCTTGTATTGGAAGCAAATATATGAGCTGTGTATAGGAAAGTAGGTAATGGTATACTACCTATAATAAAGCAAAGGCACCTTCTTGGCAAAAAATCACATAATGGAGATTGGATTTAGAGGTATTTTAACGGCCTTAATATATAGATTACATATATTTCCATACACCTATCTCGTTAGTGTCACGACCGATTTTAAAATATTTTTTAAAAGTATTACTTAATATTATAGTGGTTTTTATATGAGAAAAAAGAAATATAATCGTTTAATCTTATACAAAAAAAATGAAAAAAGAAAGTAATTTCTTTGGAGCCACTTAGTTTATTTGAAAATCAATTCCTTTTTTTTTAAGATAATAGCGATTCTAATTCAACTTGGTTGGTACTTTAATGTAGTTCATTTTAAACTTAATTTTAATTAAATTTAAATTTCTAACATAATTTGTTATTATTCGGATTTTGATTGTATCTCTTCTTTGGTTTTTTTTTTAATTTTCATCTAGACCAGCGAGACCACAATAGGAGTTTGTGTTTTTTTAATTTATGTTGCATTTCTGTAGCAGAATTTTCAGTTCATCAAATAGTGGGGTGTAACCGAGTGTACTTACTGCTAATTACAAGGAAAAAAAACATGACATGCCTTTTGTCAGCAATCGGAATAGCTATAAATTTTTAGGCTAACAATTTTTCTTATTTGACGTGGTTTTCTGGTTTTTATCTTAGGTTAGGTTAGGTAGAAGTGGCTGTCAATACTAAGTACTGGCACACTTAGACCAAAATTGGTCCGTTGTGATACCACATGAATCTTAAAAACTCTTTCCTAACTCGCTAAAACCACTTTGAGCTCCTGACGAAGCGTGTGAGACTATAAATGTCTGTGTTTGCCAGATCACTAGGATCGTTAAAGAAGTAAACTCCTAAATGGAGCCTACGTCTGAGGGAAAGAGCAGGGCATGTGCAGAGAAGGTGAGGAATCGTTTCCTCTTCCTCCTCGTCCATGCAGCTTCTGCAGAAATCGTCTGAAGGTACGCCAAGCCGCGCTGCGTGCCTGCCTATTAAACAGTGTCCTGTTATGACACCTACAATAGAGCTAATATGCATTCTATTTAGAGATATTAAACACTTGGAGCGTTTCAGGTCAAGGTTTGGCCATACTTGTTTTGTCGCCAAACAAGTAGTGATGTTTTCCCACCTTGTGTTTGTTCTCTTCAACGCATCTTGCTTCAGTAAAAATTTACACGTAGCGATGGGTATACCAATGTTTACCTTTTCAGGTAAAATGGGTAGTAATGTTCCACTTCTAGCGAGTTCATCAGCTTTACAATTACCTGGAATGTCACTATGACCCGGCACCCAACAAAGGTGAATATTAAACTGTTGTGCCATCTCCAACAGAGATGATCGACAGTTGAGGGCTGTTATAGAGTTTGTACGGACAGAGTCCAGGGATTTAATGGCGGCTTGACTATCAGAGAAGATGCGGATATCCAAGCATGATATCACGTTTTCTTTGAGCCAAGACAGTACTTCTTTTATCGCTAGAAGTTCCGCCTGGAATACGCTACAGTGATTAGGAAGACGGAATGAGAGACTTAAATTTAGTCTTTCAGAGTACACTCCCCCACCAACCCCATCTTTGGTCTTCGATCCGTCAGTGTAGAAGTGAATTGATTGATCTTCTAAGAATTCCACATCCTCCCAGGTGGATCTGGAAGGTATGGTCACTTCAAAATTTTTATCGAAATTCAATAGTGGGATTGTGTAGTCAGTGTTACTAGGAAGTGTTCCGAATGAATTCAGAATAGCGGAGTGACCAATCTCATTATTGATCCACTGTGAAGAGGCTTTGAGGCGAATGGCTGTGCTCGCAGCCGTTTGTTTGCTGAAAATATCGAGAGGTGTCAGATGGAGAAGAGTGTCTAATGCAGAGGAAGGAGTCGACCGAAGTGCTCCAGTAGTACATAGACATGCTGTTCTTTGGACTTTGCTTAGTTTGTCGCGATGTGTCGCTTTATCCAAGGCAGTCCACCATACTGCCACGCCGTAAGTTAGAATCGGTCTAATTACCGAAATGTATAGCCAGTGAGTGATTCGAGGTTGGAGGCCCCATTTACTACCTACGGCTTTTTTGCAGGAGAAAAGTACCACTGTGGCTTTTTTCACTCTTTCTTGTATGTTAGGTTTCCAACTTAACTTCTTATCTAAGATGAGACCCAAGTATTTAGCTTCGTCTGAGAATTTTAGTGGAACACCATTAATAATAGGGGGGTCTGTTTGCGGAATTTTGTATTTCCTGGAGAAGAGGACAAGATCTGTTTTATGGGGGTTAACTCCAAGTCCGCATCGATCTGCCCATCGTGTTAGCTTGTTTAGAGCGTTTTGTAAAAGATCTCTTAAAATGTTAGGATGTTTTCCTGATACTGCTATAGCAACGTCATCCGCATAGGCAATCACTCTGTAGCTCTCTGCCTCTAAGGTATTCAGCAGTTCATTAACTACCAAATTCCAAAGAAGGGGAGAAAGCACCCCGCCTTGTGGTGTACCTCTACTGACAGATCTTCTTGCCGAAAAGCCGCCCAGTTTTGAATTGATAACCCTGCTTGTAAGCATCTGATTAATCAGTTCACCAAGCGACCCATCCACATTCAGAGAAGCCAGTGCAGATGTGATTGCAGATGTATCAACGTTATTAAAAGCACCTTCTATATCTAGGAAGGCAACCATTGTATATTCTTTATAATGGAGGGAATATTCGATGGTACGAACTAGTGTGTGGAGAGCTGTCTCCACTGACTTCCCTTTGCAATAGGCATGTTGAGCAGGGATGGGACTTTTTGAAAAAATTTCCGAAGTAGATTTGGAAAAAAACGCAGTAGATTCAACTTTTTCGCAGTAGCTTTTTATATTTTCGAAATATAAATAAGAAATAACATAAATCAACATAAATGATTTAAAAAACATAAAAAAACAAAAATTCATATTTATATTCACATCAGTCTTAACATTTTTTCCAAAGCTGGATTTTCATTGTTTTTTTTTATATTGTCCGTCAACGAACGAAAACTGATTAAAGTGGTCTATATGACCCACGGAATCAGAAGGTTCCCAACAATCAATATCAACGTCACCCATGTACATAAATTATTGAATGTTTTTTCCCCAAAATCGTTTTCTTCGTTATTTATTTTGACCCAAAAAGCAGTTATGTCGCCTGCATCATAATATAGGTAGAATAGGATGTATTCCATCAAGAAGAATGAGATTGACTGCATTCAGTGATAGAATTAAACAAATATTTTGTCGATTACATCTACATATTATATTGAATGATTTTTGTTTTCGTAAAACCAAAAGTGCAGTAGATTTTATTTAAAGGCAGTAGACTTATTTTTCGATAAAAATGCAGTAGATCTACTACAATTGCAGTAAAGTCACAACCCTGATGTTGAGCTGTAGACAGTAGTCTCGTATCAATGCTTGACCTTAGTTCGATATCAATCAGTCGTTCAAAAGTTTTTAGAAGGAAAGATGATAGGCTAATAGGTCGTAAATCTTTAGGGTTTACGTGGGAACATTTACCGGCTTTGGGTATAAACACAACTTTGACTTCTCTCCATAGAAGCGGAATATGTACCAGATTTAAGCAACCATTGATGATGACTTCCAGAATCGGCAGAATTACTTCTGAATTCATCTGTAGTTCAGCCGGAATGATGCCATCTGGCCCCGCCGACTTGTATGGTTTGAAGCTATTGAGTGCCCATTGTAATTTTTCCCATGTAATTAGACCTTGTGGAAATGTTAGTTTTTCGCTTGTCCTGTAAAGGGCAGTGCTATTAACAGTCTGTGAGCTGCCTGGAAAATGAGTATCCAGTAGCAAATTGAGCGATTCTTCGCAAGAGTTGGTCCAGGAGCCATCAGCATTTTGAAGGCAGCTAGGCATAACTGGATTTGTGGAGAGGATTTTTCTTAATCTTGATGCTTCTGAGGCTTCTTCTATATTGCCACAGAATGTCCTCCAAGAAGATCGTTTGGTTTTCTTCAATTCTTTTTTATATAATTTTAGTGATTCTTTATAGGAATCCCAATCGGACATTACTCTAGTACTTTTAGCTCGATTGAAAAGTTTCCTACAGTTTTTTCTGAGCGGTTCGAGCCCCGAAGTCCACCAATGTGGCTTCCTTTTACCCCTTATTAGAATAAGAGGACAGGAGGTTTCTAATGATTTGTTTAGGGCTAAAGTAAGATCACTGACTTTGCTGTCAAGATCGTTTTTGTTGGATGGAACACTTAAAATGTCAGGTTTAATAAGTCTCTTAAGTGTTTCTCTGTACTTAGGCCAGTCTGTTTTCCTATGATTACGAAAAGTTAACTGGCCAGGAGGTTCATCGTTCAAGCTGAATTGAATGTATCTATGATCAGAGAACGAGTGATCACTAGAAACTTTCCAGTTTAAAATCATCTGATAGATGTTGTCGGAGACAAGAGTTAAGTCTAAAACTTCTTGTCTGTTTCTGGTAACGAAAGTTGGTTCATTGCCTACGTTACTTACTATAAGGTTAGTATTTAGGATAAAATCGAAAAGAGACTCACCTCTATCGTTAATATCAGTACTACCCCATACTGTGTGATGGGCATTGACATCACTCCCAATAATGAGGCTGATATTTCGCCTTTCTGCTTCAGCGATAAAATTCTCCAGGGTTTTACCTGGGAGAGGGCCAAGGTGGTCATGGCCGAGATATGCCGATGCTATCCAAAGTGTGCCTTTGGTCGTCTCCAGTCTTGCAGCCGTAATATCTCGATCGCTGAAATTAGGTAGTAAATATACATTAATGCTACCTACAATGCAGAAATCTCCAGTTTTTTAGGGAATGGGCAAGGCTATCCAGTGACCATAACGTTACTCTTGGAAACCTAAGCGAGGGTACTTCAAGAAATGAGCTTCAGGAGCTAATCGCAAAAATAGAGGACTCTTCACGAATCGAATTCAAGAGGCAAAGCCAACAAAGCCAGTCACGAACCATTTACAAGTTTCTACAGAATGACCTCGGCGCAAACAATTATTTTAATGACATCCTCAATCTAGATATGATATCTACGATATTTAAAACCAGAGGAGAATTACTACCCCTCAATTACCGGACATACAGAAATGATGGAGACTCGGAGTGCACATTGTGCAACCTAAGGGAAAGAGAAGACACCCAACACTTCGTGGGAACCTGCCCTATCCTAAGCTCAATAAGAAGATCAGTTTGGGGAAAAAATACACTTTCAACCGAAGAAATACTGCGGATTGGTAATGGAGAAAATTGGAACCTCCTCTACAGTTACGTAAAAACTGCACTCAAATACCGGCAACAAATAATAAATGAAGTGTGAGAAATTAAAAAAAAAAAGGAAAAACAAAACTTTGTAAAGGCAGTTAATTTTTTTAAATCAAATCTATTTTCTACCATGGAATCCACAAGTATTGTAGGTTTGGGTATAAGCTAATCATAGAAAGCTCTGAGGTAATCGGTGCAGTTGGCTAGGTATGTACATGTTTAGGTAGAGGTGTCGAAATTTAACATACGTCAGAGGTAGAATGGGTTGGAAGCGAGGTGAGATAGGAAGCTGGTTCGTAAACAAATACCAAGGAACGAATGGGTATGAGTTAGAGTCGGTGTGAGGAAATTGTATCTACTTTGAGGATTTTGACTAGAGGATTCCAATTTTGGTACATCTATTTTCGAAAAATTCGACTTTGAATTTTGGTATCAAAGTTGGATTTTTCTGGTTAAAACTATCTTCAAAAACTCAAAAAAAACCATCACCGGAAATGCTTCCATGACATGGGGAATTTTGTAAGCTCACTGGGACAGAATAGCAGAAAAAAATAAAAGAGTGAAAAGAGGGAGTTGGTTTTTGGTATTTCGGGAGTCAGGTCGTGTGCGGTCGAGAGTGTAATTTTATAAGCTAGCCAAGATAAAGTCATCTAAAAAAAAAAATAAAAGGAAGAAGAAAAAAAAAAAACAACAGAACTTTTTAAAATAAAACGTTGAAATAAAAATTTAGTTTTACGCCGTAAAATACGCTGTATACGTCGTCTGCGAAAATCAGGGATTTTAAATTCCCTTAAACGGAGTGCACGTGATCCTATAACGGGACACGAAGAACCCGAACAAAGTTCATGAGTGCCACGAAAACTAACGGTGCCCCACAAAATTAACTGTACCCTATAGCTTTACCAGTGTCTCAACCAAATTAGCAGAAAACCCGCCAAAATTAACGCACCTGAAAAGTTAAAACCCCACCTACCAAATCCAACGACTTTAACAACTCCAGAAATCTCTTGACAACCCCAGGAGCCCTAGAACGGGAAAACCATCACGCCATCACCACGCTAACAAGATCGGCTGACGTAACCCACCTAGGAAGAAAAAAAAAAGAAGATTGTCCTCCATCGAAGCATAACCCTACGACAGCTACGGTACCCGTTCGTCATCGAAAGCAAGAGCGTACGACATCAGTCACCTCAACATCAATTGTACCGCCTAAACGCTTCATCACCACCAAACAGCTAATCCATGCATCAGCAACACATAAGCGACATCAATCTCATCGTTCACAAAAATAAACCAACAGCAAGATTTTCAACTATCATCTATAGAAATATATTCAACAACCATTAGCAGCAACATTTACAACAATCATCAACAGCAACATTAGCTCCAATCGACAGCCACAACTAGGACATACAACGGCGACAGCAGCTTTACCCCAAATCCCTAAAAAGCTAAGTACCTACCTTTCTTTCCAACATCCTTTATCCTATCTTAATTTTTGTATTATTAGATTATGTTCTCTATTATATTATCGTTATCCTAGGTATCTTATTATTAGAATTATATGTATTAGAAATTACAAATAGTAAAGAAAAAAAAAAGAAACCAACAAAAAAAAAAGAAACAAAACAAAATAAAGAAAAAAAAAATATAAAGAATACCTATAATTATTTATATGAAATTATGAAGAAAAAGAAAAGCTATTTTACATGAAAAGAAGAAACAAAACAAAAAAAAAGACCATCTAAAGTAAATGAAATCTATACTAAGCTAACTTAACGTAAAACTAAATCAAACTATAAGTAAAAAAAAAAAAAAAAGGAAAGAAAAGTAAAATACAAAAGAAAAAAAAAACAATAGACATACATAACGTTAGGATTTACTTTTCAATCAAAGCGAATCGTGTTAAATGCAATCGAATTTTAATCATTTTATACAGGTACCTACATACAACGGAAAACTAATCATCAAAAAGTTCGAGAAAACATAAACACATAACAGCCATCCCATTGACACGGTGCACCCCTTCATTGGACGTCGGCAGAATTGATTCATTATTGTTTATCATCATTCCATTTAAATTTGTATTTACATAAAAAGCTTTCGGTAAGTCTCATATTGAAAAATTATTATTTGAATGCATATTTGATTCGATTTCGCTGTAAATGATTTTGCCCTAAAAGTTTTCTATCTTGAGCTTATAAAAAAAAAGGAACTTAAAAGTATATTATCAATTATTTGAAATTGAGAACTTATATAACTCCTTGCATACTTTAAGGCGTTGAAATAAATGCAAATTTATATAAAAACAAAAAGAAAGAAAAAAAACCCATATGACATACATTTGTAAGAGAAAACTGAATGAAAAGAAAAGAGCTTAATAAGCTTATTTGGAATAAGAAATCAATTTTAAATGAGATTATTATAGAAAAGAAACGTAAATATCATTAGATATACAATTTTTAAAGGTACATATAATCATTTTGCGTATATATTATTGTTAACTAGATTGGTACAGCAAGTAAACGATCGTACCTACTCGAACTTAAACGTACTTACATGCATTTTAATATTTATTAGTTTTAAGTTTATCTGAAAAAAATTGTGTTCGTTTGTGAACTAAATTGGGTTAATTTGATTTGATTAAATTTATAGGGTAAATTACTCGATTGTTGGTAAGGTTTAGCTGTAGTATTTTTTTTTTTTGAATAAAAAGGAATTTGTACATTTATTTTGAAAGAATGATTTTGATGGTTTCACTGAATTTCATTCGTTGAATTCTTATGAGGGGGGGTTGTTTTAAGGAAACTTTTTACAGGTGAAGTTATCCATGTTCTGACATGAATCTCTAAGAACATACTAAAGGGTGGATGTGGGTGGGTTGTGAAAACCCTTGAAGGCAGAATGTCGGTAAAGCAAAGCAAAGTATTTATGTTAAGATTTTGAGAGCGTAGTTGAGCTTCGAATTAGGGGGCTACTGCAATAAAAGTTCACCGAGGTCGCGGTAGCCAAGGACGTATTACTGGGGTGATGCGTGGGCGGGTCTTAACCTCAAGCACAACCACACCTTGTCCTCCTCTCTTCTCATACACACGTCATACTCGGACTAACACACAAATCAACATATGAAATTTCTTCTCGTGATTAGGACGACTTTCGGTCTCAAGATTTTTTTTCTTGAACCTCGCTTATTAAATTTTTTTCTCGATCAACATCATCGATACAGCGGACTGATTTAATTAGCGTAACACACGTTCAGACTCAATGGCAAGAACCCATCCCAGCCGACGAGCAGAGCCATGGCTTCAAGCCAGCATGCCGAGCCATTATGAGTCCTGAACACCCTTCACTCCTGCTGCCAGGATCGGCCTGTGGAAACCTGTACTCCATAGGTCGTAATGGTGGTATAGGGGGTGGAGGTTTTTAAGAACACAACGAAGAGTAATATAGCTGAAGTGCTTTTAGTGGTTATGCGATGTTTGAGGGTAATAGCACCTCTTGTTTAAGGGTTTGATATATTATGATTCGTGAGTGTCCTTGATTAACCACCCGGTTCCGTTACAGAAGCGTTTTAACTATGTTCACGGATACAATTATTTCAACACAAGAAATCTAGATTTAGCTATCAACATTTCAATTTCACTTTTTTATAAGATATAAATACACTCATTTTTCGGCTGACGGCAAAGGCCAATGCTCTATTGTGAATTTTGTAAAATAACATGTATATCGAAATCATGGAAACAAATAAATCACTACTACTACTACTATACATTAATGCTACTTTTTACTAGTATGCAGGATCTAGGTTCACCTTTACCGGACGCATACAGTAGGTAGTATCCAGGAGTCCTGAGTCCCTTTACGATGGATTTCACAATCCAAGGTTCTTGGATCAGGACGATATCCTCTCCGTTGCTGGATATTCGGAGAAGAAGTGAGGCTGACGACGCCTTGATGGAGTGTTGGAGGTTAATCTGAACTAACTGCAGCATTTTGGCTACAATTAGGCAGATCAGCCTCCACCACGGTATTATCAGGTTCTTCCAAGTCAGAGGACGAACTTAAAAGCTCGTCCTCACTTAAAAGAACACTGTTTAAATAGTCTTCAGTTTCCATGTCGGAAAGGCTGTCGACGTTAGGAGAGGACTCCACTGGAGCCGAAGATGCCCTGGATGCATCATCTTCCAAACACGGGAAGGTGATGGACACACCAGGGTCCCCGACCACAGCTTCGTCTTCTTGGGGGTGTGGAGGAGCGCAAGCTGCATCTACCTCATCTTTTTTGTAGACCCTAAGGTTCATTGTCTCAAACCCGAACCTAATCACACTTTTAGTCTGCGCCAGAGGAACAAGGGATTCTTTATTAACCACAATAATTGCGCCTCTGTAAATTCCTTTTTGTTCCTCCAGTTTCGCGACTTTCCAGTTGTGAGTAGGAAGGGATGGATTCGAAAGCTGGATTATCTGGAGTATTTCATCCATACAGGAGGGTTCAGTCGGGATCCAGGTACGTGCTCTTGGCCTGCAAGGGATGTCCTCCTTAGCAATTACCTCAAGCTTCGCACCTGGCCAGACTTCTCCTATCCTGCTGATAGCCAGCTTATAGAGATCGCACGATCTCTGATCATCGCAGGCGATGAGCTTGACATGGCCCTGGTGCCAACCGCCATCACTAGTGATTGGAGGTGGTCCCGGGTTGTCCCTCATAAGACTTAAGAAGCCAGCCGAGAGCTTCAATTTCACCATCTGCCAATGATCAGAGGATATCGTACCATCTATATCACTTCTATCAATAACCGCAACTACGATTTTATCTTTTAGAATATCTCTAAAAGATTTGATCGGGGGTTTGAGGGGAGTGCTGGTGTTTTGCACTTTTGTTCGTTTAGCGTAAGGCATGGTACCTTCAATAGACCGTTGTCGCTTTGACGTGGAGTCGCCGCTGGTCTGGTGTTTAGCTAAGAAGCTCTTAGCCCACCTTACTTTCGCTTCATGCTTTGAGTCACCTCCAACCTTCGGTCTCGCACCAAAGATCTTCAGGATCCTCTCAGCATTCCGCTTATCCTTGTAAAAGGACCCACCAGGTGTAAGCTTACGCCTACCCCCACTGGGACCCGTGTGAGCTACACTCACGTTAGAGGTGGAAGGGCCATGCTTCACGATCCTTCCACCACTTAAGTGAGGGTGCGAAGTTTTGGGAGGTTTACTCTCCGTAGTGGTGGAAGGGCCATGCTTCACGATCCCTCCACCACTGAAATTGGGTATTTCTACCTTACTCTCACTGTTCTTGTTGCCAGCAACTAGACCATGATTTCTCACGGTTTCGCCACCAACAGGCAAGACAGGAGGTACAGCAGACGACTTTACAGTCGCACTGCCGGCCGAACTTGAAGAAGAACCGGACTTACCACTAACATCATTTGAAAAATTCATTTGATTCCCACGAGTATCGGAGAAGGGGTGGTCACTCTGCACAGAGATCCGTATATGCAGAGAAGGCTATAGTTAATTCGAAGATTGCCATCTGTCCGAATACTCCGTTAGCGACTGAGCTAGTATTTGAATTGGGCCCTCAGCCAGGCTGATCATCGGCACGGGTCGTATAACACCTTGATCCAGCCCAATATAGGAGATTTGGGGAGAGGAAGGATATGATGATGTGGGGAGCAACAGACAGCCTCATCGCCGTTCTGCCGAGAAGGAATGAGGGAAGGAACACCGAACAGCTTTTTCGCCGTACCGGTGAGGGAAAAGGAGACGACAGACAGTATCATCGCCGTACCGCCTAGAAAGGAATTTTATGATAGGAATCGTCGGACAGCTTCATCGCCGTACCTACGAGGGAGGTAACTCATTGGGCAGCATCATCGCCGTACCGCCGAGAAGGGAGTGTCGTACAGCATCACCGCCGTACCTCAGGTGGGGGGGGAAACACGTTGGACAGCATCTCGCCGTACCGCCGAGGGGGAGGGGTGAGGGAGGGAGGGAGGAAGGAGTTTTGGGGAGCGCCCTTTGGTTTCAGGACTCATCTGGAGAGGTTATCTCGAGAATCATTGACCTTACTCAGCTTCTACAACTCGACAAGTTCGACGCTTAGGTAGAAGTCGTTTTTATCTTAAAAAGTTGGAAATTCTGGACGATTTAGATTATTTTTGTAATACTAAACAAAATTATTACATACTTGTTAGTTGTAACTAATTACTTGTTACTTGTTACTTGATACTTGTTACTTGTTACTTGTTACTTGTTACTTGTTACTTGTTACTTGTTACTTGTTACTTGTTACTTGTATTTGTATTTGTATTTGTATTTATTTATTTATTTATATATTTTAATAGGTAGGTATACAGGTTTAGAAATTATAAAAGAACAAAATAAAAGAATTGATTTAACAATGGTTTAAAATTAAATTTGAAAGTGTTCTTCACCAAAAACCAAAAACCAGAATGAAATTACCCAACAAAATAAATAAAATTGGATACACTCTGTAGCGAAGCTTAAAACTATCGCTAGTATCGAGTGAACCATAGAACAAACAAACTAAAACTAGAATAAATGTGTGTGGGGTTATTTTTTTTTTTTTTTTTTTTTTTTTTAACTATAGATCTTCTATTTGATGAATATCGAAATCAAGTAGCCAAGATTTTATTTTATTGAGGAATATGGGTAGCTTTCTTAAACTTCGGATGGCGTGAGGTAACTTGTTGTAAATTGTAGGGGCAACTACTGTAAAGAATTTTTTGAAATGAACTTTATTATGAGAAGGGATATTGACCAAATTATTTGCGTTAATACGTAGGTTATGAAGGGAATTCCTTCTGAGATAGAGATGTCCACTTCTGATAAAAAATATCCTTTATAATAATAGAGATGCCTTAATGGAAGAATTTTCAAGTCCTGAAAAAGAACAAAGCTAGAATGCCAGCGGTTTTTATTACAAATAATACGCACAATATGCTTTTGCGAAATAATCAACGGCTTTACTTTATTCGAATATGCTCCACCCCAACAGGTTGGGCCATACTGAATCTTGGAATGAACAATACCATAGTAGACCATTACTAGAACTTGTATAGAACAATAAGAACTAAGATTATACAAATTTCTAGCACAACAAAGCAGATATTTTTTTAACGAGTCTGTATGGTCAAGCCAATTAAGTTTGCTATCAAGAATTACTCCCAAATATTTAAAAGAATGAACAAAATCAATCTTAAAGCAAAATTTTGAACATGGAACACTAGGCAAATACGTGACATCAGTTGAAAAACTCGTGTTGTCTCGCAAGGCAAATTTTTGACACTCAGAAGAATGATACCAAATGTTACAATCAAACAGAGCAGAAGAACCTGTCAAGCTGAAGCTCATTGCTTTAGTCTTATTACTCAAAACCATTTTATGAAGAGCAAACCAACGTCTTAAAATATCAATATCTGCATTGATGTCAGCAATAAGGTCGAGAGGAGATTTACAGCCGTAAGAAAAAGCAACATCATCAGCAAAAGCGGTGGGCTTACCTATAAAACTTTGATCAAAAATGGAGTTGATAAAATTAGGAAAAGTATCGGACCCAACACCGAACCCTGTGGAACCCCAATTTTTATATTACAGAGTTTGCTGTAGTTGCTATTAATTTTGACCATTTGTTTACGGTTTGATAAATAGGAGGATAGCCAATCATAAATAAATCCACGCATACCTGATTTGTACAACTTATCTAAAAGAATACGATGATGGACTAGATCAAATGCTTTTGTTAAATCAATAAAAAGTCCCGCAGTACAAAGATTATCGTTAATAGAAGAGTAAACTTCACTGCAAAACTTTAAAAGAGCATCTTCGGTTGATTTACCAGACCGAAAACCAAATTGACAATTACTAAAGTAATTATTTTTAATAATTGAATATGAAGAAAATTTGAAAAGAAATTCTTCTGTTTAAGTGGAGTGACCGTACCTGGGCGAAACGCAATCATGGAGTTGAGCTCACTTGAACTTTTAACTTTGAATTGTAATTATTTTTATTTAGAAAATTTAAAATTCTTTTTTTCATTGCTTTCTCAAAAATCTTTGAGCATACAGGTAAGAGGGAGATTGGTCTGTAGTTATTGACATCAGTACTTGTTACTTGTTACTTGTTACTTGTTACTTGTTACTTGTTACTTGTTACTTGTTACTTGTTACTTGTTACTTGTTACTTGTTACTTGTTACTTGTTACTTGTTACTTGTTACTTGTTACTTGTTACTTGTTACTTGTTACTTGTTACTTGTTACTTGTTACTTGTTACTTGTTACTTGTTACTTGTTACTTGTTACTTGTTACTTGTTACTTGTTACTTGTTACTTGTTACTTGTTACTTGTTACTTGTTACTTGTTACTTGTTACTTGTTACGTGTTACTTGTTACTTGTTACTTGTTACTTGTTACTTGTTACTTGTTACTTGTTACTTGTTACTTGTTACTTGTTACTTGTTACTTGTTACTTGTTACTTGTTACTTGTTACTTGTTACTTGTTACTTGTTACTTGTTACTTGTTACTTATTACTTGTTACTTGTTACTTGTTACTTGTTACTTGTTACTTGTTACTTGTTACTTGTTACTTGTTACTTGTTACTTGTTACTTGTTACTTGTTACTTGTTACTTGTTACTTGTTACTTGTTACCTGTTACTTGTTACTTGTTACTTGTTGCTTGTAACTTGTTACTTGTTACTTGTTACTTGTTACTTGTTACTTGTTACTTGTTACTTGTTACTTGTTACTTGTTACTTGTTACTCGTTACTTGTTACTTGTTACTTGTTACTTGTTACTTGTTACTTGTTACTTGTTACTTGCTACTTGTTACTTGTTACTTGTTACTTGTTACCTGTTACTTGTAACCTTGTTACTTTTAACACGTTAATCGTAACTTGTTACTTACAAAGTTACCGATCCATCTCCGGTCCTTCTTAGATCCATCTCCAATCCCTGATCGATCCATCTCCAATTTGTTCCCAATACCTGACCAATCCGTCTGCGGTCCCTGCCTGCTGATCTGTCTCCAATCCGTGTCTGTTTATTTGGTACTGATGAATCTCTTATTCGTTGGATTGGAAACTACCTGTATTCCGAGTTATTTTAGGATTGTTTCTAATCTGATATCAATAAACAACAAAAGAAATGCTGGTGTGCCCTAAGGTTCTTTCTTATCTCAGACTCTGTCTTTATATCTAAACCCTTAAACTTCTCACAAATTTAACTACTTCACGGATGACATGAGTATTCACAAACTGTGGATGCGGATGCTACGGCAGGGCATGATAAGTCCATTAAATTTCGATCATTTGCGTAAAAGTTATCAGTTTCTTGAGCAAGTTGGTACGTCCATGTCAGGGGGTTCAGCTTATTTTTTCCGATGATGCAGCATAGTTCGCTTTGTTGCATGAATTATGGAACACGGATACACTTCTGTGGAACTATGGGTGACATTACTTTCATTACATCCTGTCCGACCTATGGCAACAACAACGGGCAGAAAATAGGTTTTATCCCCGATGGGGGATGGGGGATGGGAGAACAACTGTGTGCTTTTAATCTTAGTGAAAGTGGTGGCGGATTTGGCAATAGTGCCTAATGGATTCTTACACATTTGTTAGACAAAAAATGCATTTCCCGCAGTAATTACCAACTTACTGCGAACAAAATGCACTTCTAAACCATAAAGCTTATTTTTTTATTTTTCCAAAGAACTTCTGAAACTACGCAATAAAACTCGAAAGTACTTTTAAATCTCTTTAAATTTTTCATTCAGTTAAAAAAGCCCTTGACCCGAAACCCAGCTAGTATAATAAGGATTAATTTTTCAGAGGTAAAAGCAAATCTGAAGTTTTTTTATAACCATCAACGAAATAATATTAAATAAAGCTCCGACCTAACTGGTGATTTGTAAATTCGGAAGTCATGAAAATAATGTTTTTGATGTTATCACTGGGGGGAAAAACATCAGTGATGGAAACCGCAATCGAATATGTGTGTGGGTAGTCCCTGTATGAATATGCATATACATAGGTATCCATCAGACAATCATATTTCTAGATATGTCTGACCAAACAGGTCCAGATTTAGGTATGAAATATATGAATGGAGGAACTCTACAATCCGTCTCACTTGATAACAAACAGGGAGTTTTTTTGTGTTAATTTTACGATATTTTGTAAACCCTTCGCTAATCTGGAAAAATCCAATTTCATAAAATGAAGGATTGATCATTATGTTTATATTTAAAAATAAAATGCAACTTTTATGACGGTTTTCTTAAAAAGGTCATAAAATGTACAAATTGCCTTCCTTCATCCTAGACTTTTCTTGAAAGCCAACTCCACACTTTTTCCATGATGTTCAAGTCGGGTGATAATGGCGGCCATGCAAGTAGGTTTACATTTTGGTTCTGAGTCCAGGCTTTTGTTGTGGTATACATTGGTACATTATCTTGTTGGAGAGTCCATCGCTGGCCACGAAATATTTCAGAAAATTGCGGTAAAGCTCTTTCCAGTATCGATTTGTAAGTGATTGCTGTCATTTTGGAGTTTGGAGAGCTTTGGTAGTCCAGCTTGACAGTTTCCCCTACTGCTAATTGTCCCCCATAACATTACTCTTTTGCTGGTACCATCTTTGAAGATATATTTCTTGTTTTCTCAAATCTTGGAATAACAACTGAATCCATCAAGCTCGTCCAAATGATTTATTTTTTTTTTCATTAGAAAGCTCGTCCAAATGATTTATTTTTTTTTTCATTAGAAAAGACGACGGTATACCACTCTCGATTCCACATGATGTAACTTTGTTGAAAAATCAAGCCGCTGGATTTTACGTGCTGCATTCAATGATGGTTTCCTCTTTATTTTGATCATGGCGAATATGGTTGGCCTTCTGTATCACACGCGATCTGCTAGCTTTAACTCCACTTTCTGCCTTCATTTTACTTATGGAGACCCTTGATTTTGAAGCAGCTCTCAGTTTCCCCGCCTTTCCTGATATGTTGTTTCTTTGCTGACTCTGCCAGTTTTTTCATACTTCTCCCGGTCCTGAAGATAGCTGTATACAACAGTGGCACCTTTTTCAATCTTTCTGATGGGTATGAAACGGATGGATTTTTCTTGTTTCCGGTATTCTCGAATTTGGCGTATTTACTACTTGGTGAATGTCTTTCTTTTACCAATAGTTGTGAATTATATGAAGCTGTTTCTTGAACTAAGCTCTCTAATACTTGAAGTACTCTTTTATTTGATTAATAACATGATAACAGGAAGATTTAGCTACTGTTCTTAGTCAAGTGAGCCAGAGTGTATGTATATTTAATGCTACCATGCAAATAAAATAATCACACCGATTGCCGAAATGAAATTCACGGGAGCGGAAATTGTACATTGCATGGATGAATAATTTTTTGCAAGCCAAATGGTGTTTTTTTGATGATTATTATTATTATAGAGATGGACTGTATTATCTAGAGCTTATAAAGGTTTAATGTCAGTTTTTGGGTGGTTTATATAAAATTCCGTCTAGTTAAAGTAGAGTAAGTATTCAGTTCAAATTGTATTTCATTCGTGAGCAGTCGAAACTGACAGCTGAACTTAAAATTAGATAGTGGGAACTCCATCAGTTTCAGTCTCAAATATCATTTGCAGTTAAATGCATCAGTATTTGTATATACTGATGTTTTTGATAAGATACATATTTGGATTACCCCTTTCCATTACGTTTTCACTCTTATTGCTCCAAAAGTCATTGATAGTTTGTTCCGAGTAATGTTTTTAGAAATTTTGTTGTTCCCGATTTCAAGAAGGAGAAGATTTGAAATACATGCATACGTTTAGTTGTGAAATTAACAATAACTAACTGCCAGTGTTGGCATTAATCGATTAATTTTTTAATCAATTAATTAATTTGATTAATTTTAATCAGATTAGATTAATTATGATTAAAATAATCATGATTAAAAAATTAATCTTAATCATGATTTATTATGTCAATCATTAATCATTAATCATTAATCATTAATTGATTAACTTGATTAAATTTCCAAGTATGATATCAATGAGCCACTGACTCGTATGAAGCATGAGGCGAATAAGAGCCATAATGTTTTCGACTCTAAGCTTACACTAACGCGCAAGTCATATGAGCGTTCTTAACAGTTTGGTGTTACCACTCACCTAATTTATTTATGTTTTCTTTTTGTACTAAAAATTTAAATTCAACGTTTAATGCTTGACTTTTAATTTTGTTTGCAATTATATATATTAGACCGAGAGCCCATAACAATTTTTGGATGTAAGTGATAGCAAAAAAGAAGTATGTATATAGGCGTCGAAAGCTTTAGTAAAGCTTATTCAAAGTGCTACCTTTTAATGGATGCACCTACCTCATTATATGAAAAAACTACTTTTATCTTTAAATGCAATTTGCGGCTAAACTAAACGTCCTAGAGGCATCAAAGTTGACACCTTTAAACTTGATTTGCGGCTAAACTAAGCTTCCTAGCGATTTATTAATTGCATATTCGTGATCTAGGAAGTGCCAGTTCTAGAAAAGTTTGTAACAAAAATTATTTCACAACTTTCAAAAAAATATTTTCAGATTTTCGGGTGAACTTTCTCAACTTTTTTTTTCTTTTTTCAATTTTTCTTCGAAATATAAATGATGATAAAGCAATTTTTTTTAATTTGTTAAAAATTGACAGAAATGAAATTGTGATTGCCTAATGAAATGAAATTTTCAAATAAAATTTTCTAAAAGTTGTATTTTCAAAAAATTTTTCAAAAAAAAAAAATTATCCTTTGTCCCAGTTCCAGATCCGTCTCCAAAACATTTGTCCCAGACCCACCTCCATCAGACCAAATCCCGCCATACCTACCATCGTCGTCGTCGAAGGCGACATCGGCGTCGTCGTTTGTCCAGATCCAAACCAGTCATCCGTCCACATCCAGGCCATAGCCGTCCGTCCAAGGGTTGGGTACGTTCAGTACGCAAAAGACTTTCACACTTTTTTTAATTTGGTACTCTCTGTTTTGGTCCCTTGAAAGAATGAGAATCATCGGGAACGAAGCACTACCCATAAGTCGTCACGAAAAAGTATATAAGGAGGTGCGATTGCGTATTAAATTTCACTAAATTGGTAGAGGCTAGTCCTCAAGGCAGTTAAAGAGATAAAAATTGATTTTTCAATTTTGGGTCGACGCACGGTGGTCTATCTTGATCTGGAATGACGATTATGGTTTTTGATTTGGACGGGTGACTATGGTTTGGATCTGGATCTGGCCGGACGGCTATGGTCTGGATCTGGACGGATGACTGGTATGGATCTGGACGGACAACGATGTCGCCTCTGACCACGTCGATGACGATGGTGATATGACGAGGTTGGGTCACTGTGACGGAGGTGGGACATTTTTCTTTTCAAAAAATTTATTGAAAAAAAAAATTAAAAAATTTTGTTTTTGTTTAAATTTACATAAAAAAACAACTTACCTACATATTTTGTAATTTTTTTTACAAATAAAAAAAAATGCTTCTGTGCCAAATAATTGTTTAATTTAAAATTAAGAAAAAACTTTTTATTTATTTTTTTTTACCAACTTTTTTATTTTTTAGAACTGGCACTTCCTAGATAACGAATATGCATTTTATAAGTCGCTAGTCGCTAAATCAAGTTTTTAAAGTGTCAACTTTGATGCCTCTTGGACGTTTAGTTTAGCCGCAAATCGCGTTTAAAGATAAAAGTCGATTTTTCATATAATGAGATGCATCAACTGAAAAGTGGCACTTCCTAGATTATGAATATGACGTTTTTAGTGAGTTTCATTGCCAATGGTTCTCAGGATTTAAACCCCCTTTTTGGGTCATCTGTCCCGCTCACGAAACTTCGTTGCTCAGCTTCGGGGATTTAAAGTCGCCTGGCAGGCGCCAAAGTAAAGTTTTCTTGAGCAACAGTACCTTGGGTGGACAGCTTCGCGGGTTCTCAGGATCTTAACCCTCCTTTTTGGGTCCGCTGTCCCGCTCACAACGGAGTGTTGCTCCACTTTGGGTATTTAAAGTCGCCTGGCAGGCGCCAATGTCAAGTTTTCTTGAGCAACATATCATTCATATTTCAGAAAAAAAAAATTAAAAATGAAAAAAAAGTTGAGAAAAGTTTAATTTTTGATAGAAATTTTCTTCAAAAACAAATTTAGGAAAAAGTTATTTATTCTAAATTTTTCAAAAAAAAGTTGAAAAAGTTTGTATTTTTATATATTTTTTGTCCAAAAAAACTTTCCACCACTGTTCTGAATCCAGACCCACCTCTTTCTAGATCTAGACTGTGCTAAAACCTAACGCATACTACCTCAGCCCCCAACCCCATAGTGTTCAAACAGCAAAAGCAAGTAGAGTTGCCTGACTGTAAATTTTTCTAAGACTTAGTTACTATTTAATCAAATAATCAAATTAACGATTAATGATTTTGATTAATTAATCTTAATCAAAATTTTTTGATTATGATTAATTAATCTTAATCAATTTTTTTGATTATGATTTTTAATCATTAATCAGATTAACTTTGGGCCAACACTGCTTACTGGAGCCATTTTGTTAAATAGAAAGATTTGAAATTAGAAGTGTGAAGTGTGATTGTAAATTTGAGAACACGATGTTTTCATAATCGAATCAAAAAACAGGTTTCTCCATAAAGTACTCCCCTTCCAGTAGTTGTGTTGTTTCAACTGTGATTGGTTCGAAATCTTACTTTTCTTCTTCTAATCTCGTTGACAACTGTCTTGTTTTATTGAAATTTGTTGTTGCTTTTGGTGGGTGTGTGTGTGTGTGGGAGAAGAGGTGGTTTCACCGCATCGAACCGTTTGAAAACATGCTTCACTACTGGAAAATCTTTCTGAAGAAAAAATTTTTTGTTAGAATGATTTTAAGAACCGTTCAATTTTGTATTAGACATACAAAATTCAGTGGCCACATGCCATAACCGCTTAAGTCGATTTTTCATAGTTTTCAGGAGAGCAGTTTGAAGTTTTGAATTTGTTTTGAGAAAAATATAATGGTAATTTAAAAATTTTTGAAATGCAAAAATGAAGGAAATATACTTTTTTCTTATATAATAAAAGAAAATTACTTTTATGTAAGATAATTAATGAGTAATTTACGAAAAAAACACTTAAGCTGTTATGGCTTATTGAACTTGAAAAAAATAAAAAGCTTAGGTCGAGTTAGGCTCTTGTGGCATATAAACGAAGACAAAAATAAAAAGCTTATGTTGAGTTAGGCTCTTATGGCATATTAATTGAGAACAATTCAAATTTCTTATGTCCACTTAGGACATGTGGTATAAGGTTTTCTATGTTGATCTGAGTTATTTTACATACCATTAATGATCCATATTTAAAGTTAATTTTCCAGGATTGTTTACTTACATACATTCGTGTTGCGAAGTAGTTGCTCTTGGAATAATAATTAACTTCTTAGTAGCTTATTTCAAATTAACGATATGAAACTTCGAAAAGTGAGAATAAAAATTATTATTATGTACCTATATTAATATTCGTTTTTCTTATTATATTTGCATTTATTCATTTTTGTGACCAACATTGCTGTTAAAACATCTTCTGCATTGTCAGGCTCGGTCATATTATATATTTATACATTCATATTTGTTCTAAAATAAATAAAACTTGGTGGCGCAACAGCTCGTGGAGAACCAGGGCCTAGTGATTTACAACTCTCAACAATTCCTGTGTGCGTTTGGAGGAATGGAGGGGACCTACAATTTTTGTCGAGTCCGAACGGCTAAATGAGAAGCTCTAAGTATACTCTTGGAGGATTTGTCAGTTCCTCACAAGAGGCAGTACCTCGGAAAAAACATTTCTGTTTATAGGTGGCAGCAGCTGGGAATCGAACCCAGACCTTAGACATGACAGTCCAACGCACTAATCATAATGCCACGAGTTACCACCCATCTTTGTTATCAGATTATCATAAAATGAATGGAAATCAGAGCTTATGAATTGGTTTAAGCTGACAAAATTTCTTTTTTCCTTGAGAAATGCTTAGTAAGTCCATTGCCATTGAAATTTCATTGACATTTACAGAAGCTCCTCTCTTTCCTACTTTTAAAATTTTAAAAGACTCATTTTCATCCAAAGAATTTTTGTATTCCTCTTAATAGCAACATTTTGTGTATATCGCAGCCACCGAACTTCATGACATCTTTATCAACTGGCTTCCAGGAAAATTTAGATTTAGAAAATTTTGAAAAATCATAAAAATTGTATCAACTGATTCAATCTTTGATCCAACTGTATTGACGAATTGATACCAATCCCCAAGCGATTCAATTTAAGCATTTGTTTCTTTTTTTCAATTAGGGTATAATCGCTATTGCAGTTCATCTGCGTATGTCCTAGCTCGAGGAATTTGTGATCGATGTAATCAATGATTTCAAGTTCTTGTTCTTCCCAGGACCGCTGTAGAATGTTATGCATTTTGTCTCTTCCGGTAAACTTTTCATAAACTTACCTTTTTTGATCAATAGAATTCAATTTATCAAAAAAGGTAAGTAAGGAAGATAAATTAACAAAAATTTGACAAGACTAATTATTTATAAGAACAAATTTCAATTATAACAGTAGCATGACAATCGCAGATACTTATTTTTAAATTTACCTCTGAAGAAATCATGGATAGAAACGAAACTTTGGGAAAAGATGAAATAAACCTGTTTTATTAGCAAACAAATATTAATTCACCAAATAAGCGTTTCTAAATGCCTTTTTTTTGGTTAATCAATATGCACTTTTCGTCTTGAGTTATCAACAAGTATCGTTTTGACTGTGTTTCCGTTGACTGATTGATATGAATGGCCACTATTTCAAAGTTTAGCATTGAATCAAAGTTCAAAACCTCAAAAACGCCATATTTTGATTCTTAGCCTCATATTTATGTATATCTCAAAATCCTGACGGAAAATATTCTGCATTTGGAATATATTTACGTAAAAATCAATAGAAACTAAACATATTTGCCGGAAAGCAAAAATGTCGTCCAAAAACGGCAAAAAGTAGTTCACTCATTGATATATGTAACTATAGACACTTCGCGGAAGGTTTGGTTGAAAACTTTAGTTCGGTTTGAAAAAAGATGTTGGTTTTTTTATGTTTTTTTTTAAATTCAGATTTCGTAATTGATTCTGCGAAGCGTACATATATACATAGGTAGGTACTCCTGCGACCAAAACGATAAAGCATACTTACATTATAGTAAATGGCTACAAATTTAATCTTTTACTAAAGTATTGTATTGATTATTTAACCAATATTCAATCACTCAATATTTTTAATTTTTAATTCTAAAATGTCATTTTCTGGCAGAAAACTCATGAGAAAATATATATGGTTACTCATTTGACCTTCCAAATGGCCAAATGAGGTATTATTTTTTTATTACAATAATTATTACAATAACCTATACACCAAAAAGTGAACAATTGGTAAAAATCCAAAGTATAATCACATAGTGCATATGACCAACGAAATTGCAAACAATCGAGGAAAAGTTATAAAATGATTCCTTTTGTTTACTCCGGAAAACTCTTACGAATAAATGCTGTTTTTTTTTTAACAAATCTATTATTTTTGAAAACAAAAATATATACATACTTAATACATTACATGTACGTAGATTTATTTTCACAAAGTTGTTAAAAACATCGCTTAAAAAAATGAATTAAATTAAAAGAAATTAATGTTTCTTTGCCACCATGTCACAGAGAGTTTTCGGTTTTAACTGGTAACATCATGACTTCGTACAAATTCGAAATATTTATCAATAAAATAATATGTAAAAAACTTTCATTTGGCTTTACCACGTTCAGAAAGCATCCTCGCTAATTATACCATTTTCACTGATCTGTTAGACATTGAAAATACACTTTAACAATAAAGCTTTTCACCTCCAAAAATAACTTTCACTAAACTCTTCACTGCAGATGCGACTGGTCATAACAACATAAATCAACTTATGACTTGATTTTTTGCGAAATTAATATTGAATTGGTTAAGGTAGAAAAGCCTAAGTGAACTTAGTTTTGCGGTTTTTGAAATTTAATTATACCATAACGGCCTAACTCGATATATGATTTTGAATGAAATATAATCTCGTTTGCCAAAAGAGCTTAAGTCAAGAAAGATTTATTAACAAACGGAACTGTGATTTTCCATAACAGCCTAACTCAAGTTAAGGAAATTAAATGCTTGTTCTATTTTAGGGAATAACAGCCTATGTTGACTTAAGAAAAATTAAAAACGACAGTGGGTAGACTATAAATTTCTTATCTTGACTTATGTTTTTATTCCTTATTCATTTTTTAAGAAAATATAGAGCAATATTAACCTATCTCAATACAAGTTCTTATGGCAAAACAAACTTAAGATACTTAAAGAACTTAACTCAAGTTATGAAACCGACGTTATAAAAAAATTATTTCTTTTTGAGTTAAGTTGTTTTGGCAAATGATAATTTTTAAAAAGGGACTTAGGTTGTTAGGTTTTTCGCTTATAACTTCTGTTTGAAGAAAGATACAGAGGTAAAAAATTGAGTGAGTATAGATCTTGATATTCTGAACAGGATTATGAAAAAAACTCAATTTGGTCATAACTCGACTTAGGCGGTTATGGCTTGTGGCCACTGAATTAATAAGGATATTAAAAAAATCCGAATTGTTTTCGTTTTGTTTTTTGGGGTGAACAATGCCACCTGGAATCGTAAGGTTGGTACCATACCAAATATCATTTCTGCAACACTCGCTTTGATATCCTCCTTATGCACATTGCAAACCCCTAAAATAACAGCTGGGAGGAAATTGATCCAATTTTTAGAAGTGTGACATTTGGCCATAAGCGTAATGGTGCCATCACTCTTCATAAGGCCACTCGAATCCGGATGATATGGCGTTGTTCGCAAATGTTTGATACAAACACAAAGCGTTTTTGACAGTTCCTTAAACAGCTCGATCTCAAACAGTTTTCCTTGGTCTGTCATGATTCGTGACACCAACACCATATCGGCAAATCCAAGTCGAGTAGAGCGCGGCAAAGCGTCTCTGCAGCGATGTCTTCATTTGGCATTACCTCTGGCCATCTGTAAAATCCTCTCGAAGGAGGCAGAGGTCCAACTATGTCGATGTTTATATGCTGAAATCGGTTAACTCTTTTGTTGTACGTACCTATTGACGTCAAGTTATTTCGGGAGAATTTTACTTTGTTGGCAGGCTGGACATGATTTGGACCAGAATCTGCCTTCCTTTTTTATGTTTGCCCATACAAATCTTTCGCTATAATCAATGGTGTCGAATGATGTGATTAATTCTATCCGTTAAAGGGGGTCGGCAACGACATTTCCATTTCCAGGAAGGTTACGCACATCACATCAGTTGAAAATGAAAGAAATAAAGTTATTAGCCCGAATATTAAAATTAAAATTTTATTTGTAATAATCAGTTGAAATTTAAATCTAAATCAAAAATTCAGAAATGTTCGTATTTTCTTTTATTTATTTATTTTTATTTATTTTAATTGCTAAAATTAAACTTTTTCTTTTGCAGCCATTAAGAAAAAATGTTGAAAAAATACTGTTATATAGTTACTACCTACACCTACCAAAATTTCTTGTCTTTTTTGTCGGTTTCACAAACTTACCAATTCTTAGTACGCTCAATAAAATAAAAATATCTTCTTTTTAATTAAAATGTCTGCCTCATTAACTAAAGATAATTTTTTTTTCCTGATAAATAGTTCAAAATGTATTTTTCTTATTACGGAAACACAATTTTAATTGAATTAAATACAGAATTAAATTTACACATTCAGCTACCAGTCTACGACTATATGAAACAGGCTATAAATGCATGAAATCACTCAGTAATTGCTGTAGGAAGGTATCCATTGGAATATTATCTTTTGCATCCTTTTATAGCTGACACGAACCGAGACTTTAATATGTATAGTTCCATGGATAGCGCACACCTTGTATTCCATATCGTACAATATTATTTTAGTAAAGGAGCCAACAGCAACATCTCGTGCTCGTGTGCATAAGGCAACATATCAATTTTTCTCCGGTCCATTAACCATATCGCCGCAACGAAATGCAATTGCAATCCGGTGACCGAAAATTATATTCCACCAGGATACATCCTGAGTTTGGTGTTCGGCTGCAGCCCATGTGTTGTGTAAGTTGATTCTGAATCGACTGAATGCAAGAGTTTACACAGAATGCCACAGGCGGAAGAGTAAGCCAGGATACAGGAAGGACTGACACTCCGGTGTGGACAAACTGGTAGAGGAAAATGACATCATCACCAAACATTTACCGTAACGACCGATAGTCCAGTTGTAATAATATGTTACAGATGGAAGTTAAAGTTCACTGGCTAAAGGTAGATAGCTACATAGGTGATATAGGTAAACGCTGATAAATTGCAGTTGACCGTTCTTTAACAGTCAGAATATGACAGGGCTTTTAACTACATACCTACATACCTATTCGAGTATAGGTTTAAATCGTCTACATATTTCTTCGTAGAGGTTAGGTAAGTAATTTTTGCTTCAGGTAATATCAAGACATGTTGGAAGGAATCATTAATGAAGTGTGACTATAAATTTCCTAATTTAATAATAATAATAATTTTAACTACAAATACGTATATAAGAGTTTCCATCAATTAAATGTGAGAAATAAGGTTTTTTAAACCACTAACTAAGTAATGCAAAGTTAAATATTTTGTGTTTTTTTCTTAAGATTTTGCATGACCGATACACCTATTTTTTTTTCTATAAAAAACTGTAGAAAGTTGCCTACCTAGAATTTTTGCAAAGCTCACCCCAGGTATCAGGGCTAGTTGGCGTACTAGATATCATCTTTCTAATTTAAGAAAAAAAGGTCTTTATTAGCATTTGTAAGCATTTGTATAAAGTTTATATCCTCGGCGGTCGTGAAGAACCAGGTAACTCAAACACAAATAAATTTGGAAGATCGGGGTCAATGTTTAATAACATTGGCAAAAACTGACTTATGTCAAAACAAGTGTTCATCACGTATTTTCAAATATATAAGGAAAGTATTAGATGAAGTCAAAATTTTTTAAAATATTGTTATCTATTTATTTAACAATTTTTGAAAAATAAAAATTCACTTCAGGTATCTTGACTTACCTGGTTCTCTCCGACGGCCATGGATATTTTGTCATTATAATTAGATATTTTCTGAAATGTGAAGACAAATTATTGCAGAGCTGTAATAGCTGGGCTAGTTTTTAGTTTTTGACCTTCCATTATTTTTACTTGCGATACAGGTAGGTACTATAAGGCAGGTTTTGGATTCGTGCAGAAAAATTTTTTTTGACAACAATCAAACATGATATTACGATGATAGCGAACACCAAAAAAGTGGTTGGCACAATTCTGTCTGTCTCTCTGTCTGTTCGTCTACGGCCTAAACGGCTCGATCGATTTTCTTCAAACTTGGTAGGTACATTAGTAGTTTTTGGAGAATATGCCCACATTTTTTTTTCATTTTTTTTTTAAGAACCAAAAATAACGGTACCTGTCATACAATTTTTTTTAGCAACTGTACATAATCTTATTTTTCTCAAAAACGGCTCAAGAACTTTACTTGAAAAAAATTCGATAAATTTATTTCAGCAAAGGCTTCCTTTGGGTGGAAAACCATTTTTCAAAAATGGTTGTCAACGGTACCTCCCAAAGAACCATTTTTTAAATTTTTGATTTTCTTCAAAACGATACGACCGATTTCAATTATTTTTTTACACAGAAGCTTCCAAAAAATATAAATAGTTTTGTGAACCAAATACATACATATTTTGAAAAAATATTTTTTGGATTTTTAAAAATTGTTTCAAATTTTTTTTTGGAAAATCAAATATTTCGAAACCGACATGATCGATTTTTTTAACACTTGATATTTAAGAGTTCTTAAGTACTCTCTAAAATATTTTTAGTAAAAATTTTTCATTTATGAAAAAATAACGGTACCTTCCATACAAAAGTTAAAAAACCGCAAAGGAAAATATTTTTTGCTAAAAAACGACTGCTACGATTTTGATTAAACTTTTTTCACATACTTAAATTAGTACGATCTACTACCAAAAATTATAAAATTTTGCTCTTAGCAACTATTAATAGTACCTGTCATGGAACGTATTTTTTTATTTTGAATTTTCTCGTTATCGGCTAAACGGATTTAAATGAATTTTCTTATATACAAATTTCAGATAAGATTTGATAATATTGCATATCAAAATGTTCAATTAAAAAGTTTTTGGATTTTTAAAAAAAGTTTCAAGTTTATTTTGTCTAATTTCGTGTGCAGCCATATGGAACCTTTTTTTTATTTCCATTTGGAGTTGGGTAATTTTTCTTTTCGTTTGGAGAGGAGGGTCAATTTTATAAGAAAAAATGAATACATAAAATAGAAAAAAAAAATAATTAAAAAAACAACGGCAACAATTACAGTATTGTTTTGTAGGTTTTTAGAAAGTCAGAAGTCCAGTCTTATGGTTTATTTACAAATGAGTTTTTTTTTTTTGAAGAGTTTCTGCAAAAATTTGTTTTCAAACTCAATATTTTGAAGAAAAATATATTTTTTTTTTTCAAATAAGAATCGTTTTGGCTTTTCAAAAAGCTTAAAAAACAATATTTTTTTCTATTGTATGTATTTTTTTTATAAAATTACCCCTCCTGTCGAATCGGGGGAAATATTGCCCCCCTTCCATAGGATTTTTTCTTGTCTACTTCCAACCTACATGTTCTGAATTTTTTTGGCAGTTTTTGGTGCGACTCATCTAGTATGCAATAAAAATAGGCAGTTTAATTAATAATTAGGTAATTAATATATAGCCCACAGCGACTTTAGGTAGGATTTTTTTTTTTCATCAAGTCCTGTAACCCCGGTTGGGGCATAGGGCGCCAACAAATCGTTTCCATCCTTCACGGTCTGCAGATGGATATTTTATCTGTGGCCACGTCTTTCTCTGGGAGTCTGCTTCTGCTAGAACTGTTGATTTCCATGTTGTTCTTGGTCTTCCAACCCGCCGTGCACCCTGAGGATTCCATTCAAATGACTGCTTTGCAATTTCATCGTTTGGTTTCCTCAGTGTGTGACCAATCCATTGCCATTTACGCCTTCTTATGTCAACGTCCAGCCGCTCTTGACTTGTCCTGCGCCACAATTTCTCGTTTTATATAATTTGTGGCCAGCGAATTTTTAGAATATGGCGTATACAACGGTTCACAAAAGCCTGCAATTTCTTTGAGATGGTAGTCGTAACTTTCCAGGTTTCGCAAGCATATAACAGCACGGATTTGACATTGGATTCGAAGAATCTCAACTTTGTGTGCAAGGAGATTTGACATGATATCCAAATTTGGGAGAGAGAACCGAAGACTGCGCGAGCTTTATTAATTCTACTTTGAACGTCCAGATCAGTACCACGATTTGCTGAAACAATACTTCCAAGGTAGTTAAATTGTTCAACCTCTTCAACTGGCGTCTCCTGTATTAAAATACGCTGATGTGTGGAGCAGCCTGTGAGCATTATTTTTGTCTTTTTGCTATTTATTTTAAGACCACTCGCCTCTCCTTTTACCTTCAGAGCTTGACACATCCCGTTCAGCCCACTGATGTTATTTTCCAAGAGACATATATCATCGGCATAGTCTAAGTGGCTAAGCCTTTCAAACGGCCTGCCCTGCCTCTCTGCTGTTCCAACGCTGGCCGTCAAAACATCTTCAATCGCCAGTAGAAAGAGAATTGGCGATAGAACATCTCCCTGTTTCACACCCTGCCGCACTTCGAAAGAGTCGGATAGCTGCCCATTGTGTAAAACAAAGCATCTTGCGTTGTTATAGGACTCTCTTATAATGGCAACAATTTTTGGGGGAATTCCTCTACCAAGAAGTGATCTTCATATACATTCACGGTTGACTCGGTCAAAGGCCTTCTCAAAATCCACGAACATGAGGTAAAGTGGTGATTGGAACTCCGCAGACTGCTCAAGAACGATACGCAGAGTGTTGATATGGTCGACACAAGACCGCCCACTCCGGAAACCAGCTTGATGCCTCTTGAGTGTAGACTCGATTCTAACCTTGTATCAACGGGTGTAGAATACTAGCCGTTCTGACAGGGATATTTGGTACAATTCCCTCATATCTCCTCTTCTTGCAGCGTTTTCCGCATTTTCTGCGAGACCGTCTAACCTCACCCTCTTGTCACGTCTCACACAGCGATAGACCATCTTATGTAGGTAGGATATAGGATGAAAATAAAAATTTCAAGAAATTATTGGATTTTATTCTTCTTTGGAGCTGATGGGATGCCCAAGCTGATATGCCCAAACTAAAGGTAGGTATAGATGCAGGTACATTTGTATAGATGTATAGATGTATATTGACTTAACTAATATTTTGGATTTTCAATTCAAGGCAACGTTATCGTTAAAGCTAGCCTTGTAGCTTATTTATTAGCAAGTTTTTTTCCATCCAATCGTGTATAATTAATTTACAAAAACAGCTCTGATGATTTTCAAATGGCATTCGCATTCCTTTAAATTCAGATTTATCAAGGAAACCAGATAGCTGAGTTAAAGTACCTAAGGTATTTTGGTTTGGGTCAAAATTTTTATAAAAGTCGTTTGTTTGATGATTTGAAAGAATACATTTCAGGGTTTCTCTTTAATTACTACTTTTTTTTTTAAGATAGAAGGCTATCCAAATATTCATTCAGAATTGGGGCTGGCTCAGATGAGGCGCCCCATAACTTAACTATATGTAATAATAACCATCATTATACCCTTCCCTTTATCTTTCTTACTTTTATATCCTTAAGTTCCTCAATAGATCCATTGAAATCCGGGTAAGATGATGCGGTTTGCCCGTTTACTAAAGGTCAACTTTTAAAATATCTAAAAAAAATAGCTTTGAATTTTATTTTGTGGAAATTCTTTAGTCTAAGAAAAAATTGTAGTGAAATGTAAACAGATAACAGTTTAAAGGCAACCTTCAACACCCCATTTAATTTAATTGATTTTTTTCAGTTTCCTCAATTCTCCAAACTCCTCTCGTATTTTAATTTAGGCGTGGAATTATTATATATACCTACCTAGATAGATGGGTACATAGTACCAGTACTGAAAAAAGACCAAAGTGGTAGTAACTTTAGTTTGAAAATCCAAAATTCCTTTTATATTCTTGTAAAGAAAATTTCCTTTGAAAAAGTTTTTAAATAATAAAATCAATATTTCATTTTCGAATTGATGTGATGTTGACTACAAATAATATTTTATTTATAGATAAATCGTAGTCTAGTTGTTTATGCATAATTGAGAAGTACCTTTATAGATATGAGCTGTACAACATCATCATCTTTTAATGTTTGAATTATTAAGTTTTAATCCCGGTATTCTATACCCAACATCAAAACAAATTTTGTATTCCACAAAAATATAATATTTTTTTTTATGTTTCCCATTCCATCCTAGTGCCAATAAAATGAGGGAAAAAAGATTAAATGACGAACGAACTAAGTTCGGAAGTCTCTTTAAGGTGCTTACTCTGGACTGCTTATAGTTAAAGTTTTTGCTTGCTAGGGTATCAACTTTGTCGTTAGTATTAGCATAAAATGTCGACAAAAACAAGAACAAGAAGGAACAAAAAAAAACTCTGTCACTGACCGAAGATAATAGACCAAGGATACGCTTTTTTAATTCTCCTTCTCGGCACATAGAAAATAACCTGTGCTATCTTTAATAGCTTTTCATGGAGCATTGAAACGGAAGGTCCGTGATCCTAGGATTTAGTTTTTCATCCTCATCTCGTTTCTAAGGAATTTCCTTTTTTTTATGTTTGTAGGTACTTTTATTTTTTTTTTTGTATAAATATTAATCATGGAACAATGCTGGTAGGTAGCTTGTTTGAAAATTTGAAAATATTAGTAAGAGATTTAAAAGGGACAAAAACTTTTTGACAGGGGCTTTGATGTGATTTGTTAACGTTGTATATTTATTACTCAGACAAAAGGGGAATTATAAAACTTCTAAAGTTATAAATTCAATTAAAGCGATACCAAAATCTTTTCACAGACTTCCAGTCTCATTTAACCACTGTTTGGCAAGGAATGAAAGGGGTTTAGAGGTAAGACATTTATTTTTTCTTATATCGAATAAATTTTCATTGAGTTCATGTACAAAAGTTTAGGATTATGTAGAAGCTATGGCAAGGTCATAGCACGTGACTGTCTGTCTGATAATGATTATTCATGTTTTAGAATAGAAACAAGAAGGTTCTAATCATTTGAAATTTCAAAATTCAAGTTAGACTTTATTCAAAAAATTAAGCATTTAAGCCAAGGAAATGAGTTTAGTTAAGAGTGTTCCGGACTGAAATGGTGATTTCATGAAAAAGATTGTGAAGCGTGTACTTGTCCGATCAAAACGATTAAGGTGTTTATGGACAGATAAACTTGTTTTCTAGGACATCATTGGAAAACAATTTTTCATTTCACAAGAGTTGAGTACTAGGTCCCCTTTCACACGAAGAAACAAGTTGCTGGAGATTTTTTTGACGTTTTCTTTTAATCTCCTTAAAAGTCTCTTGTACCTTTCATACGAGGAAACAAATCTGCAGGCAATTTTTGAAAGTCCTTTGAAAGTCTATTGGTTGAACACACCTAAACTTAGATTTCAAAGGAAATGTCAAAAAATCTCCTCAAATCCTCGACCGGGGAGATTCTGTTCACCCCTCTTTCCTCCTGCCCTTCTCACCCAGGAACTAAAAGTTGCTGGCAACTCAGTTTCCTCGTGTGAAAGGGCACTAGGCTTTAATTCGAAAATGAGTTGCTTGGTTTCGATATTTTTTTTTGGAATGGATGTTCAATATTTTTTGTTCTGCAATATTTCCATCCCAATGAAAAGTAGCCAACCATTTTTCCAGTTTCCAAAAGTACGAGTGGTAATAAATATATAGAGACATGTTTCTGTGCTCCCTTTCTTGTGAAAGCAATTTAACGCCCATCTTAGAGTCCAAAACATTCTCTCATATAAGCAACTAGCTGCAACACTGCTATTATTAACATTGTTGAAGACGTAAGACTCGCCTTGGATAAGGACCATGTATTTTTTCCTTTATTGCTTGACTTTTCCAAAGCGTTCGACACAGTAGATTATGCTAATCTGTGCTGCAAGCTATCATCATTTTATCGTTTGTCATCATCTGCTGTTTTTTTTTGTTTATCCTTCGGCATAGAAAACAAGCTGTTTCAGTTGGTAATGCATTTTCAAGTTTCCTACCAACCACTAGAGGATTCCCTCAGGATTCAATCTTAGGGCCTCTTCTTTTCTCTCTTTACATAAATTTTAAGTCGAAAAACTTAAGAGGTAGTTTTCTCGTTTTCGCTTCGTTTAGAAGTAATAGGTATATGTAGTAATGGATTTTATGATTTTTGTGCTAATGGACTGGCTCTATCTTTGTCAATCTCCAACAGATTCTTAAAATAATTTTTTTAATGAAACAAGAGTTTCTAACCGTTTAAAAAGTTGTTTTCAATTCTTCTTGTCCGAATAAAAGTTTTCCGAAATTAAATATCAAACATGATTTTTTTAGTTTTTAAGTTGTTTTGCAACTAAAAAAAACACGTCATTGAGTGTAATTTACTTTTTTTCTCTTTATGAAAGTTCAATAATTCATATTAGACCAGGAAAATTAGCACAAATCGTATGGGAAACCTTAAACAAATTAATTCATGAAATATTAAAATTGGAATCGACGCAGAATTGCAACCTCTATAACATATCCAAAGCATGTATGTATGTATCATATGGTTAGGTTGTACCAAAACAAATATTTTAGTTTGATAGACCTCCAAGTTCTCCACGTCTGCACCTCTTCAAATGCATCTACACAAAAAGCCAATGCGGGGATTTTGGGGGACTTTGGATATGTTATAGAGGTTGCAATTCTGCGTCGATTTCAATTTTAATATTTCATGAATTAATTTTTTCAATCTCGGAACCCATTTTTCCTGGCCTATATGTGCTTTATTGTGAAAGAAATTTCAATTTTGAAAAAGTCTAAACTAGTCAACAAAATTAAGAGAATAAGATTTTTTTCTACTGTTTTTTGAATGGTTGTATCTCTAAGATGAGTAGTCGCATTGAGCTGAGACAAAAAGCATTCTACAGCTTTCTTGTTTTGAGATTTATTTGCAAATATTTTTGTGTACAATACCGTTATTGCGTTATTGCCAGAAATAACAGAATATACCAATAATATATTTATTTTTTAGTTTTTATTAAACGGAAATTAATATTTACAATTGGTTCTTAATTCTTTTTTTATATTATCAATAGGTACATTGACATTTTAATTTGCTGTGGCACATAAGGGGATTAAGTTTTATACATTGTTTTATTTTTATAAAAATTATTTAAAAGATTGTGATTGATGCTTATATACTATTTAATACTATGAAGATGATTTATCTCGGGTTGTTCAAATCCGGTTGTCTTTTTGGAAGGATGTGGGGTTTCGGTGGCTTCTAGCCACGGTGATAGTTTGACGCTGTATCTTCGTAAAATTGAATTGCATCGTCAACGTTGATAGGAATAATTCCGTCGTTCAGGAGTGCTGTCACATCAAGGTGTCGTGGCCCGGGGTGTCTCTCTTCACTTGTTATGGTTCTCACCAGAGGGATTGGATGATTGCTTAGGTTGTTCATCAGTCTTTTGGCAGCACTGATCATGTATTTGTCAAGGAGTATTATTCAAGATGCCTCGTAGAGTCGCTTGTTGCTGAAATGTTTTCGCCGCCGGCCGATGGTCAAAGTGGAGTCCCGTGCAGATCCGCAAGATTTTCCTCTCGAACACTCCCAGTTTGTTCATGCTGGTTTTGGAAATAGTAAACCAGACAGGGAAGCAGTATGTGATGATCGGTCTGAGAAGTTGCTTAGAAGCAACTTAGTCCTTTATGGCTGAGTCCATTCCTTTTCCGTAATAGGGGGTAGATGCGGTGGAAAGCGTAGTTTGCTTTCTTCAGAACAACAGTTACATGCGGATTGAAGCGTAACCTCTCCTCAAAGCTTACACCCAGATATTTCACCGAGGGTTTGGTTGTCAGTTGCGATCCGTCAGGCAGATTGATGATGATGTTGCGGCATATTTTTGGTCCTATGGTACATACATTTAACATTCTTTACCACTAGCACCAATGTAACTATATTAAGTTAGTAGGACACTTTTGGAAATTCAGGTTAAAAAGTATCCTATCATTAGTTGCTACTTAATTGCGAATTAGTTACGCAAAAAAAAATTGTTGAATTTTGGTTTGCGAAAAACTGGGTGTCCTATGCTAACTTCATATGAACTTAGCAGGACAACTTAAGAAGGTTTTATAATACAAATTCTATATACTACTGAAATAAATCAGCCAAGTAGAAGACTTAGCATTAAGAATTGGACTTGTTGAATTATTGATTCAAAATAGCTTTTTATGGCCTTTAGTCCTTCAAATTGGCGTTTCGTTAACCTTCTTTTAGAGAAACTATGCCTGGCCCCGGGCAAAAAAAAACTTCCAGCTTAATGATTAGGAATTCTAATCTTGTTGGATATAGTAAGTTGAACTGAACTTAAAACAAATTGCGTATGACAAAGCCCTCACTATGTCACTGATGAGTTCAAGTGAGTAAGCCGAACGAAACGCCAATTTGTAGGACTAAAGGCCATAAAAAGCTTTTTTGTTGCATTTTGATTTGCGAAAAAATGGGAGTCCTGCTAACTTCATAAACGATCCGAAAAAAGTTGGTTATTCAGAACTAATTAATTGCGAATTAGTTACGCAAACAAAAATTCGCAATTAATTAGAAATAAAAATTCGCAAGCCAAAAATGCAATTTCATATGAACAGGGTGTCCCGGACCTGAGAGGAAGTATTTTAGGGTGTGGTTCTTGGGGTTATTCTAAGAAAAAAATTGTATGGGGGTAAGTTGTATCTCCCCTCCCTGAGGCAGGGGGGGCAGTCTTGTGAAACATTGACTTTAAATGCAAAAAAAAAACATGAAACACGAAAACATATTTAATAGTGTGCTATAGTTTTTTTTGAAAGTTAATACTCCATTCTTGCATATGGTTTTTAAATCAAGTTGTTTGAGCGAATAGTTTTTGAGAAATTAAATTTCAAAGTCAAAATTAAAAAAAAAAATTGTGATTTTTTTTTTCTTAAGTCGATATTTTTCAAAACCTTACGTAATTAAGTGCTTTTTTTGTGTTAAATATTCAATGCCCTCATTATTTATTAGTCCATTGAGAAATTGAGAAAAAACAAAAGGTACCTTTACCAAAAGAGCCCGAAAAAAGGGTTAAATTAATAATTCATGAATAAATTAATTTTTTCAGGCTGTTTTGGTTAAAGTACCTTTTGTTTTTTCTTAATTTCTCAAAAACAAAGAAAGAATTGAATGAAAAATATCGACTTAAGAACAAAAAAATCATTTTTTTTTTTTAGTTTTGACTTTGAAACTTAATTTCTCAAAAACTATACGCTTAAACAACTTGATTTAAAAACCAAATGTAAGAATGGAGTATTAGCTTTCAAGCACATTATTAGATGTGTGTTCGTTGATTTTTAATGTATTTTTTTGCATTTAAAGTCAATTTTGCACAAAACTGCCCCCCCTGCCTCAGGGAGGGGAGATACAACTTTCCCCCATACAATTTTTTTCTTAGAATAACCCCAAGAATCACACCCTAAAATACTTCCACTCAGGTCCGGGACACCCTGCATAACAACTTCATTTAGCAGATCAATATGATTTTTTTTAATTAAGGACTTGAAATGCAAAAGAACTGCTAATTTGGAGGATTTCTGCAATTTCCGAGCATGGTACTCGATTCCTAAGATACACAGTGTGACGTACTTACATCATTCTATGAAGTCAGGTGAGGTCAGTATCTTTTTTTTTTTTCAAATTAAGGACTTACAAATTTAGACGTAGAATATTCTTGAAATGCAAAAAGTCCGTGACCTTCTAACTTCAAAGTGAAGTTAGTCAGGTCACTCGATTACACCCTTACATATTTGGTGAGCCTACAAAATCGGGAATAGAAATGCAAACAAAATTAAAGTCTATGCCTTTCCAAAGTAACTTTAGGATTCTTTACTTTATGTATTTTTAATAAAACTTAAAATAATTAATTAAGTTCATCAATCATTAAACAAATATCCTTAAATGCTTCCCTTTTGGCTTATATCACAAACAACGAAAGCTGTTTTCCTTAATTATCTTGTTTCTTGTGTATCTTACCATAACCTTTACAGATACCAGATACCTACAACAGAAGATATCGTCATCCTTATTTAAAATTCTGCAACGAATAACTTAAAAGTCCTATTCTAAAGCAAAATACCTTCGTCAGTCAGCTTTGCAAGGATTTTAAATTCTGGAATGAAGCAGCGCGGCGAGGTGGTGGGCGCGCGTCTACCTATCGACTTTATGACAACTCATGGTAAAAATTAATTATTAAATCTTTTTTCCAGGAAGAAGTCGCATCAAGCTCCAATTTCTATAATTTTATAAGAATCGTCAACGATGTCACCATGGCTTGCGCCATGTTCATATCCGTGTTGCTTATAGGTATAGCTTTGTACATATATAGAAAAGAAACTAGATACGAATTATTTCGTCGGAATCGCAAGATATCTCATCCTCATGATGAAGGCAAAACATAAACTTTTTGCCAAAAACTCTAGTCAAGAATCTTAAGAAGTATTTTTTTCTATTTTTCATTATGAAGGTATTTGTATGCAAACCATTTGATGCAGATTCCCAGTCATAAAGAAAAACAACGCTGAGCAGAGCGCCAGTGTTTGTTCCTTGATGTCGCACAAGTTGTTCCGTAATTTAATTTCTTCATCTTCAAGTTGAATGCCTTTGAAATGGTTAATAGAATTGCAGAACGTAGTAGTCTCTACTCTATATAGCTTAGCTGATTCGGTGGCTCGTGGACTTCTCTCAAACCCTTAGTTTAAGTCCTGCTAGATATGCTATATATTATAACCTAAGTAGAAGTGTATACCTACCACAGGATATATGTATATTTAGTTTAAATTATTTCAGAACTGCGGAAACTTTGTCATACACTTCTGCATTTCCTGGTTCGTTATTGTTGTTGCGTCGTCGTCGCTATAGGATAAGAGATGCAGACATGACGCAAAACAGTCGGCTCTTGACTGTAGGTATAGGGCTCTTCGGCTTGGAGTCTATTATGGAATGATAGGTAAGGAGTGCGGTTGTATGAACGTAAAGAGATTTCAAAAATGGTGGTTGGTTCCGTTAGTTAGTTTGGTTGTTGGTCTGGTAACAGAGATAAATTGGTTTGGTTTACTATGTAAAACAAAATAAACTTTTTCACAAATACACACACACACACTATACAACTGCTGTAAATTAAAATATTTAACAATTTTGTTCGGTTACTGGCGATTAAAGGAATTATAACTTTTATCATGTTTTGCAGTATCTGCCCTCCAGACTATGTTATGGTGGGAACCTTTACCTAATGTAAAAGTTTAAAAAATGGAGTTTAAAATTGTGGGGTAGTAGGTACCTATATGTATGTAGGTACTTAATTTAAATATTTTTTTTTAAGGTGAAAAGTTTAATCAGTAGGTAAATGTACATTACATACGAGCTTATGTTTACACACATAGAGACAGATAGATATGCACGTACCTCCCCAAGGGTGTACGCAGGATTCGTATGTGGCTAACTCATTAAACAAAATGTCACCGGTACAAAAATCAAGCTTTGAAATTAATTCAATATAACACACATTTCTGTTTGGGGTGGGGGGGGGGGGGGGCACCCTTTATGTATAATAAACTTTTTTGATTCTTCATTCTCGTAGCAAATGAAGGGTATAGGGTATTCATTCTGTTTGTTCAAAACACATTCTTACCAAGTTTTATGAAGTTACCATTTGTGTCACAGGTTTTATGTTTATAATCTGGACGTTTCCCCAAATCCTCAAAAAACTCCATTTCATCATAGATATTTTAATGGACTTTTCTCATTATTGGGTTTCATCACAAATGAACCACTAATGCTAGGTTTATCATTGGGCCATTATTTTCAATAGGTTTTTTGGTAGATTTAACTTTTATACTGAAAATATTGTCGTTTGTTGTTTGTTTCGCCCAGGTACGATAGTTGGGCTCATCAGTTAGATGACTATCGTACCCTTCTAAGGCGCAATTTTGTATCGATGTTTACCGACTGATATTAAAATCACAGCATGGAGATACTGTGAATTTTATTATTCTAAGAAGAAGAATTTCTTTTCAAATTTTCTTTATATTCTATTATTATGAAAATTAATAACTTCAATAAATGAAATATAAGGACCTCGTCAGGACTTTCCAAGAAAAAAAAGAAATTTTTTTCAGACCTCTTTGATCGTGAAAAATAAAAACAGGCTTTTTAGACACTAAAAACCAAAATATAGTACTGTTTTGATTCCGAAATGCATATAAATTGAAAATTCAGTGTATTGAAAGATTTATGTTTTAATTATGAAATATAATAAAATGTACGACTGGGTTGCACGTACTTGCTCTTATGTTCAATACACTGTGCGGGTTTAATAAATAAATAAATTGGGTGAAGAAACAGCTCGTGGAGAACCAGGGCCTAGTGACTTACAACTCACAACCATTCCCGTGTGCGTGTTTGTTGGCAGGAATGGAGGGGACCTACAGTTTTTTGCCGAGTCCAAACGGCTAAATGAGAAGCATTTTTTCTTGACAAGTATACTCTTGGAGGATTTGTCAGTTCCTCGCAAGAGGCAGTACCTCGGATAAAACATTTGTTTTTAGGTGGCCCGGCTGGGAATCGAACCCAGACCTTCGGCATGACAGTCCTGCCACGAGGTACAATTGTGCTGGTTTAAGAAAATTGTATACAAATTATGAGCGAAAAATGTAGTAAGGCACGAAATACGATATTTAAATTACCTAAAACAACTCCTTTGACAGTTTGATGTGAAAAAAGAGCCATATTAATTCTTGATTGAATATGATAGTATGGAAAAATAATTTTTAAATTGTTGGAGCGGTTTTTTTACACAAATAATAATTTCTTATACCTATATTAAGTTCCAACATTTTTAAGAAAAAATTATGGTATGCAAATATAAAGTATATATTTATGTGTATATAAAAACAAAATTTCAAAAAAAATTGTCAACCCATTTTTGAGACATCGAATTTTCAAAAAAAAAAATTTGAAACTTATTTAAAAATTTAAAACTTTTTTTTTTTTAATTTTGATATGTAGATAATATTATTAAATTTTATTTAAATTTGTATGTAAGAAAATTAATCTAAATCCGTTTGGCCGACAACGAGAAAATTCAAAATAAAAAAAAAATGTTCTATGACAGGAACTATTAATAGTTGCTAAGTGTAAAATTTTATAATTTTTGGTAGGAGATCGTACTAATTTTAGAACATGCAAAAAGTTTAATCAAAATCGTGGGAGTCGTTTTTGACAAAAAAAACATATTTTCCTTTGCGGTTTTAAATTTTTTGTATGGAAGGTACCGTTATTATTTCGTAAAAATTGATAAAAAATTGTATGTCTGGTACCTACCGTTATTTTTAGTTTAAAAAAATGCAAAAAATCCGTAGGCAGAATCACACAAAACCATACTATGTATCAAGTTTGAAGAAAATCGATCAAGCCGTTTTCGCTGTAGACGATCCGACAGACAGAATTGTGCCACCCACTTTTTTGGTCTTCTCTATCATCATAATGTCATGTTTGATTTGTTATCTCGAAATTGTTTGTTTGCACGAATCCAAATTTTGCCTTATAGTACCTATATCGCAAGTAAAAAAGTAACATACATAAATTCATTAATTAATACCTCAAGTTATTTTGTTATAAAAAAAACAACAATAATTTATTGTCGAAGGGCTTCTCGTTCCAAAATATTTCTGTAGAATTGCAACTCTCTAAATAGTTAAGGTTTGACCGTGTTTACGTTCGATTTATTTGAAAATGTGTCAAAACAACGTTAGCCAGGTTATACATAACAAATGCAGAATGAAAAGTTAAAGTGACGCGACACTTCACGTCAATAGGTTTTTTCGATGTTCCCAGCCCTAGGACACACTGGGGAATGTCATTCAAACGTCGAAAACTAGTGGCTGGTAGGGCTTTGATTAAACATTGTTTTGTAAACCTACACGGTTAAAAATTCTGGGGTATTTTTTAATACAGCCTTTGTATTACAGCCGTATTCAATACAGAAAATATTACTTTTTAATATTCCGTAAATATTAAAGAAATTTTCTAATAACTTTGTATTACATTCTAATATATTAGCATTAAGATTGTTATTTTTAATTCCAAAAAGATTAAAAAGTAATCGAATGAAATAAAATATAATCTTTTGGCATTAAAATTTAATAACTTAAGTATATGCGTACATTTTTAATACAAAAAGTATTGAAATTTAATACAAATTGTATTAAAAATATCGGGACTCGTGAATTTTTAATACAAAATGTATTAAAATTTAAAAAAAATTGTATTAAAATATTCGGGATTCGGGATGCGTGTATTTTTAATACAAAAAGTATTAAAATTTAATACAAATTGTATTAAAATAGCAAGATGCGTATACTTTCAATACAACAGTATTAAAATCTAATACAATTTGTATTACAACAGGAAGCCATTACAAGCAAGCATCAGCCATATTTAAATATGAACATGAAGCATATGTTTTTAATACCAAAGTATTAAAATTCAATACAAATTGTATAAAAACAGCAATAAAACAAAAAATAAACAATTTAAATATGCATTATTTTGAAGGCGCGTTGAACTATTTCGAGGTAAAATATACAAATTAGTAGATAAAATTTTAATCGCATTAAGATTTTAGTTCTCACATATGTGAAAAAAATAAATATAATAATGCCACCATTAATTGACTTAGAAGATAAATACTCTTAGAAAAAAAGTCTTTCATTACTATTATTTGTAATATATTTTGTATTAATTTTCATGAAAAGGATTTAAGAATTAAATTTCAAGAAATAAAGTATTATATTATAATACCTTTATATTATTAAAATATAATATAGATTTCGTATTCCTTTGTAATATCTGATATTATTAAGTTTTAATATATTTTGTATTAACTTCCAAATTTTAATATTTTTTGTTGAGTATTAAATTTCAATATATTTTTGGTGTTGTCATATATGTAACCCAGAAAATATTAAAAAGTACCTCAACATTTTTAACCGTGTAAGAAATCTATCCTAAACGGCAAATAACTTATCCCCACTGTCGTCGTACTTGAGGTAACTGGCGCGCTGCACAGCGCCACCCGAAATCGGGCCTGAAAAATCCAATAGAAAAGAACTGCGACACATAAAAACAGCTCACATTCAGTTTCAAATTAAATATTTCACTTTCGACTTATGTATACTTACGTTCGATTTATTTATTGTTTGCCGGGTCAGCTGTTATATACATATGTAATTCGAATGGATCCCTATTGTCACGCCATAACTCATGAATGGCTTGACCAATTTTCATGACGCCTTCCATGTTATCTTTGGAATCGATCGGTTTTGAAGTGAAGTTTGTGAATCGGTCTTGAAGTGAAGTTTGTGAAGTTTGGTCAAATTCGGCCTTTGGTTTAACTAAAAATGGGCAGGAAAACGCACTCTGGAACCTGTTTTCTATAAAAACAATAAAATTAATTCTGTTTGGTTACAAATCAATCAATTATGAAATTTGGTTCTCAGAAAATAAAATAAAAAAAAAATAATGCAGTAGAATTTGTTTTGTTAATTTGTTTTAAAAACTTTTGTCTACCCGAACGGAGCCGGGGCGGGTCAGCTAGTATGTAAATAATATACAAAACATATGAAAAAGCATTTAAACCGTTCTTTAAATTGTGTAAACAACTAGTAGAATAGCTAAGCGCTTGAAACCAAGTATGCAATTTTATTATTTAAAAAAATAGGAACACATATAGGTATGCAAAAAAAAAAAAATCATTGGACTGGTTTTCTTAAAAAATAATTTTGTATATAAAATTTAAGTTATATTTTTAAAACAATATTTTGGGATTCCAGATTTGAGTATTTATTAATATATGTACATTTACAAAATTATTTTCAAAAAAATTCATCAACCTGTTTTCAAAATATTGAATTTTCAAAAACAAATTTTTAATATTTTTTAAAAAATCCAAAATTTACGTTTTTCACATTACTTGCCCTATAGTACCTATATCGCAAGTAAAAAATTGTACGACAACAAAAAATTAAATGCATGACTGGGTCGCACGTACTCGCTCTAAGTGCTAAGAGGCTAAGTGCCTTAGAGACAGTCGTGCTCGTCTCTCACGTACTCGCTCTTTTGTTCAAGAGGCTAAGGGCTTAAGAGAATTGTATATAAAGACATTGAAATTATGATAGAAAAATGCTTAAAAATACGATGTTTAAATGAGCTAAAATAAATCTTTTGATAGTTTGAGGTGAAAAAAAGAACGTCATTTGAATTCTTGATTGAATATAATGATTGTATTGAAAAAAAAAAATTAATCATTTTGCGAGCGGTTGTGGAATGTGGATTGAGCTGTAATACATCATATGTATAGTACTCACAGAAATCTACAAGATGTCATCATTAGATATCTTATTTTTTTTTTAGTATTGGTGTTTAATGGGTGAAATGAGTACATTTATTTTTGACTAAGATCTATCAAAAAGACGGTTTTAACCATTTCTGCATTCCATTGGAAAACAGAATTGCTTTATTTTTTTTTTGATTTAATATCAATTTGGTAGATCTACAGTTTTAGCAGATATACCCTCTCTAGTGCCCAAAAAAATTTGATATTTGTTTTGACCGGTTTAACTTATTTCGGTCGTGAGAATTTTTTTAAAAATATGAAGGAAATCGTCTCCAATAAAAAAAAGATTAAGTTTAAAAAGAATCGGTATATTCGTATATTCCACGTGCTCATATTTGTTAACTTGAAACGGTTAAAAAAATGAGAGGCTGACACTTAACTAACACAGTGACAAAACATAATTCAAGTTGAAATCGTATTCCATTCACCCAAAAAAAATTAGATCCTTAGACTGAATCGTTTAACCAAAGAATCTTGGACTTGTCTTGGAATACATTTTTAAGGGCCCCAAAAATTGTATTAATCTTTTTTTTTTGTAGATTTCTAAGATTATGAATCAATGCATCAATTTTATAAAAAAAAATATTAATTCATTGGTATCGGTTTTTCCAAATTACTTTTTATGTTAAAATTATCATGAGAAAACTTGTTTTTTTCATAACCAATAAGAAAAAAATTATTATATGAGTGTTTTCTAAAATAGATCCCAAAAAAAAATATTTTAAGAAATAAATAAATATTTATTAATTATTTAATTCTCAACGAGTTTCAATTATTCATTTATTTTTTTACCAACTTTAAGAAATTTACGGAAGAATGTTGCCCCTTTTCAAAAATATTTATTTTGTACACTTAAAATCCATGGAGAAGGTAATCTTAAATCAACACATATTTAACACATTTTTGAACGATCGAAGCCCTTCTTTGGTCTGCATTAATTTTTGATGACATGCGGTCAATACTGTTTACGTTTCGTGTTTCAATAAAAGAAAAAAAAAAACAAAAAAAAAAAAACAAAGTAGTGGAAGCTATGAATTTTTGTCTATCATTAGAGCAAAGCTGATTCCAACTACCATAATGTGAGAGATTTGTACAATTGTGAAATAACATACCTTTTCCAAGACCTATACATATATTTTTTTAAGCGTGCACAAAGAAATCCATACGAAATATTTTTGGCGCACTCGAGATACGACCACAATTTCGTATTTAAAATCGGGAGAGGATAAAATTCTGGTTTCAAAATTCTTCCTCTTCGACATTTTTTTTTTTAAGAATATTTGATATTATGAAATCTACTATTATCAGTTCTTTCTGTTAAAATTCTGCTTTTAAAAATTCTTTTTTTAAAAATTCTGTAATTCAAAATTATAAACAATAAAATCCTGTTTTTCTTAAAAAATTCATATTTATAAACCTGTGCAGGATTTCGATTTTTATTTTGTTTAATTTATCCTTTTAACTGTATCCCTGCAAGCGTATATTCTGGCTGTGTTTCTGTATTTCCTTTTAAATCCTTTCCTTTTTTGTTTTTTCCTTAAGCAGAAACTGGGTATAAGTCAACTATAGGAGAGTTGGAGAAAGCATTTAAAGTATAGCTTCATATCCGTTTTTGAAAACATGAGGAAGTAGTTCATAGCGTTGATTTTTGGAACATTAAGTGATAACAGATAGGTACCTACTTACTCGTGTTTGTAAATCTGTTAACTTTTTGAAACTACAAGTGAAGAATATTTCTAGGCAATCTTTAAGGCGCTGGCTGATCTTAAATTCGTCTTCCATTTTCTGCCACCAGCTTTTTGTTTCGAGATATTCCCGTTAATAATAATAATAATAATAATAATAATAATAATAATAATAATAATAATAATAATAATAATAATAATAATAATAATAATAATAATAATAATAATAATAATAATAATAATAATAATAATAATAATAATAATAATAATAATTTTACCTATATGAAAAATAAACAGTTTTCGCAGCTTTTGAGGTTTGAGAATCGATTCTTAAAAGCACTAATCTCTTATTAATACTTTCATGAGTCGTCAGAAATTTTTTTGAAAGAACTTAAAGGTTCAATCGGTTTCGGATTTCGTTAAAATAATTGTTCAGTTTATATATCAGAGCGCTCAACTGAGCAGACGTATTTGACAGCAAAACTGGGGAAATTCTCTGAGCCCTCAGAAATATAAACTGGACAAATAATTTGAAATATGAGAGCCAAATGTCTAAAATATTTACTTTTGTTCTCTTTAAAGCCAAAGGGAAATATGACTAATTTGTTCTATAAATCTTTCAGCTATTGAAATGACTTTCAAGAGGTTTCCTTACATCCGGACAGCTTAATTTTGACAGCCATTTGAATAAAAATGATATCAAAAGGTATGAATGTATCAGGGACGAAGCGTCCATATAATGAGTGGAATGAGTGCTTCCGTTGAACAAATTAAAAAAATCGTAGGAGCAAGGAATTAAATTCGAACCTGCAAATCGTATTCATTTTCCCGTTATGATATACCTATTTACCTTTATTTTCTACTACAATCAAATCTTCATTCTGTGAATTAAATTCCAACATCATTGTGAGAACATTATCATCTTTTACCAAAATTACTATAGAATGCGTAACAGATATGCATTCTTTACTGTCGCTTTCTTTCTTAAATCAATTTCAAAATACCCTACTACTCCAACTCCAACCAAATTGAGAATATAACATAACCCACCACTATTCATATAATGCTCACAGGCTCACACTAAATTGCTTCATAAAAAACTGGAATGCACAACTGCTAGGCATTCCATTATTTCGCATACTTAGCTTAGATCCCAACACAAAGTCAAAGTAATTTTTTTTGTTTCTCGCCATTTGACCAACGTATGAAGAATGAGTTGAGTGAATGCATTCTGAATATTTCATGAAACAAAACTAGAGATAGAGAGAAAAACAAAGATGTATTTATTGAGTTGCGTATTGTCTCAAACTGATAATGAGTTAAATTTCATAGAAGAAGAAAGGGTTAGAAAAGATATTTTTTGTGTGAGTGAGGATAGGGTCTAAAAAAAGAGCCGATTTAAGGTGGTAGTTTTTTAATTAGTGAATTCCTAAGTGAGCTGGAGGTCAGTTTTTGTTTTTATTTTTATAAAATTGTGACGTTTCGGGCGTGGTTACACCCTTCTTCAGACCTATATATTCAAAAAAAATTTAATAAAAATCTAGCCTATTGGATATCTAAACATAAAATTGAAGATACTTAAAAATAAAAACAAAAACTGACCTCCAGCTCACTTAGGAATTCACTATATTACTAAAAAGGTCACGAATAAGGATATAGTTTTTTAATTAGTTTCGTGGCCGTGTGCGATATAAGCAATCCATCTGTTTTCTATTGTTATAGGTATTCTTTTTGGGAATAAATATGAATTCCTGTAACTGCGCTATAGAAAGTATTTTCGATAAACCATTTTCAGCTAGATCGTTTGATGAAAAAAAAATATAATAGATGGTGGGAGACCGAAATCTTATGTAATTATAAACAGCGTTACATAGCGGTGTACTAGGCATTTTTCGATGCAATCATATGAAATTTTTTCGTGACTAACAGGATGTTCAATAATATGAACAATTTTTCAAAAGCCGACAAAAGGCATGGAAAAGAGTGCGGTTCATATTTAAGTGCAATGGTGTCATTAAAAATGTTTGGTTCTGTTCGCATAGAATCAATTAATTTTAGTTATTTAATTATTTTATGTAGGTATAAAATAATGATTAAGAAGAATTAAAAAACAAACTAATGTGATCTTAAAAAATAGGTCTTTACTTTTTGGTTTTGTGTTAAGTGCTTCCGCTACTAAAAAAGTCACGCCTCGTGCCTGGAATGTATGTATGTATGTATATTAGTATGTAGGTTCACAATGTATCTAAAATTTCTCTAAAAATTGATGGATACTCATTTGAAATTAGGCAGAATCCATTTAAATGTTCATACCTACTTCATTTTAACCTTATTTGTTGTATATTTTCCCCTTAAAACATACATTTTCTTCTTATATAGTTTCCGCCTCATAAGAAATCACTAAAAATGAAAATAAAGACAAAATAATGGGCAGCCATTAAAAGAAGACCCAAAGATCATAAGTGTAAGGCCATTACACACGTTAACAGCTCCCAAAATAAGCTTCAAATTCTGTGTAATATCCATGATGATGAAGCATCAACCGAATTTATATATAAAGATACGAGTATATTCACTCCCTTGGTAGGCAAACCGTCACAGTTTTTTTCTTCTCGAAAAAAACCTATAAAATGTGTTTTCCACCATCCGTACAAACAAAAAATTCTCTTTATGGAGGATAGTCTTGCAGTTTCTCCTTTTTATTTGTGTATTTTCATTTTAAGAAGATTTCCTTAAGGAAATCCTTAACGCTAAGCTCTCTATGTTACGCCTCCTCCGCTTCGTTTTATGCCATCAATTTTAGCAAGGCTTTTTGTTACCGTCTTGCGCTCATCCTCGAACAAAACTCATTTCAATTCCACACATAGCAAAGTCCATATAAAGGCAAGACTTGGTCTTCGGCTCCATTTTATATGACCTAGCTTCAGGCCAAAACTATGTCCCTACCACTAACCTTACATTCGCATCCAGCCTCCTCTCCAACCCATGGTTAGTTATTTATTGTTATCTCGGGAACAGGATATTGATGGCAGGTTATGTACACTTGAATTGGAGACAATTTTTCTCGCCCGTGTTAGTTTTTTTTTTCCAACAGGACAATAATGTTGTGTCCTTGTGTCAACTTATGTCCCACACACATCTTGTACGAGTGTAGTATCGAAAATTTACGGGCATCGTGTAGTGTTCCCAGGAGAGCTTTAAACTTCTGAGACCATTATAGGGAGAGTTCTTCAGAAGAAAAAAAAAAAAAGTTTGGAATGTGGCCACTAGTAGGATACACACCTTCACCTTGTTGTCATCCCACCCATCCCGTGTCGCATCGTCGTCCGTCCCCCACGTTGCCAGATCGGTCGTCGTTGTCATCTCTCTCTGGTCTCAAATTGATTTCTTAAATCTTCCATTTCGTTGTCCTTTTGCTGATGCTCTCCATCTCTGGAGAATGTCTTCTGCGTCATTGAATAGATATCCTTTTTCCCAACTTCGACTTGGTGATAGAATTATATTGGTAAGTTGTTTTCGATTGGAAATAAAGCGATAATTGTTGCTATGTCTCTAGTGACATGCTGTGGGGTGGATATAGCAAGAAATCATTTAGTTACTTTCATTGTGCTGTGCTGATGGGCACAGTAGCGCATTGGAGAGGGGAGATACGGGTTAAGGATCAAAAAGACGTGCGTTCAATTACCTCAGGGAACTGACAGATTACTTTGCAGTTCAGTTGACTGTTGCTAATGCCATGAGGGACATGATGTTGATGAAATAAGATTAAAGCTTTATGAGATGAAAATTCATTCCATTAGTGCTTTTTAAATGTCTTGAAGCACATTTATTTCATTATAGGAAATATTAAAATAAACAAGGGAAACTTATTTTTCAAGTGACTGTTGAACTTTTTCCATTAAAATAAAAAAAAAACCTTAGACTTTTGTGGGTGTCCCTCCAGTGTCCATTACATTTACTTGCTCTAGAGAGGGGAAGTATTGGTTTCTTGTAAAATAATTAACTGTTGATATTAGTTTGCTAAGGGTAATTTTTCTTTGACATCCCAAAAATATTTGCCACCAAATCCCGACAGCAAAAGTATTGTCTTGGGGCTAAGGCACATTGAAAACAAAAGTAGCACTTAGCAAACAACCCAATTTTTGAATATACCCGATTAAAGTCCTATGACGTTCCCTATTTTAGCAGACACCTAAAAATCAAAAAAAAAAATGATACCAGAATTTGTAACTACTTTAACGCTTTAGTTGGTATTTACAAACTCCATTTTGTAGCTCCAACGGTTTTTTAAATATTTAAGTTTCACTGAAATAAGACGGAAATTAGCGGACGAAAATTCAAAAATCATCTTTTAATGGACAAAATTGTTCCTGGCACTTCTTCCAGCTCCAAAACTGTCGCAGAAGCTTCTCTAGATCTGGTTCTTCATATTTACCTGAGCATATCTAAGGTCTTGACTTGCGTAGCTGTTGGTTTTACTGCTGCTGATATGGGCCAAACACTATCCAGCCAAATTGAGTGCATTGTGCATGTGGATCTTGTGTGCCACCACTGGTGATGTTGCCTTGAACAATGGATCCGAACCAATCAATATGTCAATTCCACCAGGTGATCCAAAATATCAGTCTGCACGCTGCAGGCCAAATAGGTGGGACCATTAGTTAACGTCTACACATGTACCGCTGGAGTATTCGATGCTAGGTTAGGTTAATGGGCTGATAGTTGGTTTTGTTACCATCACACTTAAATCAATGGAGTTCCATTGTGGTACCCTAGGGATTGTGAACCCCATGAAATGAAACCTATGATAAATCCCATGTCAACTCAAGTCCGATAATGAGTTTCAGAAGGCTATATCCTGAATAGTCGGTGGCTATTTCTAAGTCGTTGAAAAAATGTCACATAGTCACCTGACTGAGGAAAGGAAAACGCCTTTTAAAGGTGTGGTCCTTCTTTTACTCCCACTTGAGAAATCATCTCTCCATCAGGCCCGTAGGAGCAGTGGCTCCTTGCAACGTCTGGTAGATAAGTGTGATAGATTGCTGAAGGAGTCAAAGGGGCTGTCCCTCTATCCTCAAGAGGATTTTACCTGTCTTAGGGAGAGGTGGCCCCATCAACTCACTGACGTTCGTCTTCACGGCAAAGGCGATAGTAGCTGGTGTATAGGCGAGGTGCCCATTCTCGGTTTGCTACCGCCTCTATAAGAAACACGTGCGTGTGTTGTTCAGTTGTTTTCTTCGTTCTATCACTCCTCGCGTTCCGATGTTTATTCGCTATGTTATCTTTCGAGATAACTTGAGTTGTTGTTGCTGTTGTTGTTTTTTAACATGGGATTACAACAACACAAAGCTATCCGGTTAACTGAGAATTAACATCGGAACGTGCCCACTGCCATGCTCGTGTTCACCGCAGAAGCGACAGTAGCTGGTGCATAGGCGAGGTGTCCATTCTCCATCCACTGTCGGCCGGCCGATCCTCCAAGAAACACGTGCGACGTTCAGTTTTCGTTCGTTCTATCATTATCGTCATGGACCCTTTTTATGTCTTTGAATGTGGTTGGAGAAGTTTCCAATCTCGTGGTTGGGTGGTTGATAAAGAGATTAAGAATTTTCAAGCCATTGGGTAGCGTTAATAAGCTTCAACAAGTTTTGCTTGAAATATCAGAAAGTTCCTCCAAGTCATTGAAGAAATGTCTCCCTAAGAGCCTGTTTCTCAGACGGTATAGCGCAGGGTAGTGACACAGGTAGTTAGGACGTTAGGAGTATCCTCGTGTATCTCTGTCATCACATCCCCTGCATAAGTCGGCTCAACTGAGTTTCATCTTTTTCTTGTGGTAACCGGTGGTGATACTCACCAGAAGAGATTAAGACTTTTTTCTCAGTTGGATGATGCTGTCAGTATTTTGTTTGTTGAAACCAGGCCATAATTTTCTTGTTATAACACAGGCATAGAGCGAGCTCCATCGCTTGTTTGTCGTAGCTAGAACTTTGCTCTCGATTACCTAACTGTTTGAGGACCGGAACTGTTGTTTCTGCCTGATTAAGATCAAGAGTTAATTCTATTCTTGCCAACTCGTCAGCGTTTTCGTTACCTGGGACACCACTACCACTGTGATCAGGAACCCAGCAGAGCCTTATGTTGTGCTGTATACCCCTTAGCTCTTCGCGACAGCAAGATTTGATTTCAATGGCAGAAATCGCTTTTATTGCTGCTTGGCTATCAAGGTGATATCATCTTGTGGTATGCACCATCATTGTCTAGCCGCTTTTGGAAAATACAGCTGTAATCAGGAAGTCTGAATGAGTTTGATAATCGGAGGGTCTCTGAATAGAACCCTCCACCAAAACCTCTATCCATCTTGGAACCGTCGCTTCGGTGCATATAGCTATCATCGATTCGCAGGTTGACGGCTCGTTCATTAGCCAGTCCTCTCTACTAGGAAATGCGGTCATGAATAGCTTGTGGAAGTCTAAATGGGGTGTAATGTTGTCAGTGCATACCATATTTCCCGTGTATTTCTGTAGAATCTGCGCATGATTTGTAGCACTCTGTCTCCAGCTGCCAATATTCGATGTTAGTGAAGAGATAACCAATACGTTGATCTTAAACGAGAAGTCTCTATTGATATATAGACTGATGTGTGACTAACGTCGCAGGCACTATTAGTTCTTGTTTGTGAAAATGCTTCAACACCTTCAATGAATAATGCTTTTTTCTGCTGTAACGAAGTCACATCTTTATACCCTCAATCACTCGTACCAAACAATGAACGAGCATTGCATACCACCGAGGTCTCCATATGAAGTACAGAAGAGGATACGCATTTGCCGCCTGCTACGACGTCAGCAACAAGAAGAAATCAACTGGCAGTTGGTTGCATCAGCAAATGAAGTTCATTCGTGTTTTTACAGTCCACAGTTGGTTATGCCAGCAAAGTTGGCTAGTAAGGGTGAAAAATCCACCAGAAATCAAATTCTTCTTGCATTAAAACAGTCTCGCTTTTATTAGTAAAATAAATTAAGAAGTACGCTGCTGGCTACTCTTGTGTACCAGTTAGAAGCTTCAACACTTTGTGTTGTGGCTTACGCTGTAAAATAATAATAGCTCAAGCTTGCTGCTGCTGACACAATACACTGCCTGTAAGCATGTCTTTGTTTGAGACAGTTGAAGCACACATTTGATCGTCACTGTGAAGACCTTGGGAGTGCACACAGTTTTCGCCATCTAAGATAGCCATCAGATGTCATTTCATAGCTTAATAAGTAAAGCAGAAAGCGACTCCTGGACAGTGTCGACAATGGACAGCAGTGCCTTCGCTGTTTCATCTATTGCTGAGTTTCAGCTAAAAAGTTCTACTGTCGTACCGACTAGTCAACGACTCCCAAACTTTAGTCTTTGTAACGAGTGCCTCGTGGTTTAAAACAAAACGCTTAAAATGCTCACCAACACTAACTCCAGATTGTGCTCCAATAGCGTGGCATCACAATAATTGTAAGGTAAAGACCTCAAGTCTTCTTTTTTGAAGTCTTAAATTTTACTCAAATCATGTTTTTTTTTTACAGAATACCTCATAAGTGTTTGAGAATTAAATAAAACCACGGATCGGAAAAGTATGTGTTGTTTTCCTACAATAACATGTATGTATGTGGTTTTTTTTTGTGTGAGAGAGGGGGGGTCGATTTTCGTATTCAAGTGGTGACTGTGCAAAAAAGAGAAATTCATTATATGTTTGTAGCTCCCAGAGAATGCCATGCAAGCATCAACAAAATTGAATGACGTATTTGTTTCCTGTTAAAGTTTTTGGACATCCAACGTCATCATCACATACCACTTGTGATTTTCCAAGTCCACAACCCATGCGTTGCACTATAGGTTGGGATGGCAGGGTATAGCTTCAATCACATTTGTGTACCCGTCGAGCGACGGAATTTTTGTTAACGATGAGAAATAACCCATTTTTTGGGCGGTATGCACAGTGGCATAAATTGTGGTATTTTCGGTTGTATTTCTATCTGTCTCTGTCTCTTTGTCTGTGAAAGAGATGTTGGATTAAAATTTGTGTTCAATGTGATAGATAAACCACAGAATGTGACGTTTCAAAATGCAGTATCATCATAACTATGACCATTGGGGGTGCACACAACGATATTATCCTTACGACCCTCAAGAAAAACTTCAAATGTTTGGCTGTGTGGACCATATCACATTCTCTATTATATTGATGACCACTGATGAATGAGTCACTTAAGCTGACTATGTTGGATTAAAATTTGGTCTGTTATTTCCATCACGAATTTGAGCTGGTTACACTTGAGTTCATTTAAATTGTTATTTTTTTTTATCTAGTTGAGCTTGATGTAATGAGAATGGTGTGATTTTCTACAAATTTTATAGTAACTAAAGGCTAAAGAGACTTTGTTGAATTTAATTTATATAACTGAAATTGTTGGATACAAATAAAGCTTCTAAAAAAATGGAATCTTTAGAAATCATTTATTGAATTTATTTCGCTTCGAGACTTCGACTAAAAATTCCACAATCACCATACATTAAACATTGAAATGATTGCAATAATTTTGTTCCCCATTCATTTTACAGTAACTGAATGCAGTCTTTTGTGAATTGAATGCAATCTATTGAGAATTCATCTTTCATTTTCATTTTTTTTGCATTATTTGCATTTGTTAAAAATGAATTATTATATAATCAACATGCTTTTACAAATACATTTAACACATAATGTTTATATACTTAACTTACATGCTTACATACAACTAATACTACTTTAACATACATGCATTACATTTTCTATAAATACCCTAACTACATTTTTATATTCATGCTGTTTATAAATTACACTCTTGAATTAAACTACTTATACTTAAATTGAAATCGGCTCCGTGTTTTTCTTTCTATAAAGTTTTAACTTTTCAGAACATAATTTTAATAGGTTATGGGCCCAGAGTGCTCAAACGCAAATACATAAGTTAGTTTAAAATTGTCTGCATTATTAAATTAAATTTATTTTAATTTTCCGTACCGCTTTATCGAAAAATGAATCTCGCGAATAATAATTTTATCGAGAAGCTTGACGAGCGGAATTATGAATTCTGGAAGCTCCACATGCGGAGTGTTCTTGTATCCCAACTAACAAACTCTCCAGAGCTTAGGTCTTATTTTCTCAAAAAAACTCCCATAATTCTCTTTCAGATCATATTGCTATACTTAAGACATGATCTCTCATTATGAAACAAAAATTCGTCTTTTAACGTTTTTATTATACGAGCTTAGCATTTTTCAAACATCGAATCGCTTTAATTTTATACCTAGAACAATTATTCCTCGTGTATATAAATTTAATGTCTTGTAATAATCTTGTTATCAAATTTAAGCTCTAAACGTCATTTTTTAATCTTTAAAATCTCTTATCAAGAGGTAATAAAGTAACAAAAACAAAACACTAACTATAGGATTCATATGAGATGAAATGTTGCATCCACAGCTGCTTATATTTGATCTATACACAAGTCGTTCTTTTTCTTAAAGTTTTGTGTGTACATTGTTTTCCAACGTTCAGTTTTCTATTGGACTTGCTTCCTGAATGGAACAATTGGATGTTGAATATTATACAATTAAAAATTTATTTTATTTTTGACGAATCTAAACTTTCGGTGATTTATTTTCTTTTGTTTCGGTGTAATATTAGGTTTTTTGACATTATTACACTTGTAAATTTGACCAAATAATTATAATTATGTTGCCTATTGGAATGCTAATTTTTTATATTCTTTGTTCAGTTATTACAACATTTATGACGCCATAATGTAAATTTATCATTCTGAAACTGTTATGCACAAAACTAAACATATTTCTTACTTTGACATTTCAACTTTTATTGAAACATAAACAAAAGTAAACATTCGTTAGAAAAAGGAACGCATCACCGATATTTGTTTGTTTTTTCTTGGTTTGTTTGATAGCTGTCAAAAAAAAGTCACATAGAAGCATCTCACTTCTCATAACAAGTGTTTGTTTTCATACCAACATAAATGTTACAACACTCTCATAAAAATGTTTATTCAAGAGTTAAAAGTATCGAGTGGACAGCAGCCATATTTCAATTTGAACGAAGTGTTGTTTGCATAGTTTGAGGGTTACCGTGATTTGAAAATAAATCTTAAAATAATTTATTTGGGTTTCCATTATGATGAATCTATTTAAGATATATTTACCAGTATTAGTGTGTTTATATTAGCCCTGTTTTTTAGTGCATTTTTATCTTCGCTTAAAAAAGTAGCATGTTTAAAACAACAACAATACGGAGTTATACCAAATTGTTGTTGTATTTTTCATACTACTTTTTTTAAGCAAAGATAAAAATGGACTAAAGAACAGGGCTATTGATGTTTATTTTGTCAACTTCTTTTTTTTCATTAAAACGTCTCTTAATCTCTTGTAAATTTTTTGATTATAAATAACAAGTATACAAGAATAAGACCAACAAATCGACAAATTTTCTGCTATTATACCTTTTTCGTCATATAACATGAATAAATACCATAAGTAATATCAGCATAAAAAGTATTATTCTGATTCAAAACAAACATCAAGGTAACCCTTTTTCTATTTCAAAATAAAAATAAAATAATTTAAATATCAATAATTTTGAAAGCGCCTTGTTATTTTTCGAAGTAAAATGTTTAAGTTAGTAGAAAAAGTTTCATTCGCACTAAGATTTAGCTTCACATAATGTGACAAACTATAAATATATTAACGTCACCATGATATCAAAATATAAATGCTCTCACTAAAATACATATTAGTTTTTCGCTATGAGACAATGACGATGACACATACAGATAAAAGTAATATCTTCGTACCTACTTCCAAAAAAAAGTATAGACAATGTGAAAGATAATTATGTATGTGTATATGTTTTTTTAATTTTGCACATACTCGTTCTCTTTTCATCAACTCCCACAAGAAGAGACGCATTCTCCTAGCAAGATTAATAGGGCGTTTGTCATCCCATATTAACAATTAAAATGTTTCTATAAGAGGAAAATTAACTCCCATAAGTGGGCCATTTAACGCTTGTAACACTTTCATAAGAATGTTGGAGTAGTCTCCTAGAGTAAAACTAGCTCCCGAAATATAGTCTCTTAAGCCGCTTGGAAATTCTTATGAGAGGAAAATTGTTACTTGGGATGTAACGACCAATGGGGACATGTTGATGGCACCGAGATAAGGCCTGAAGAAAGTGAAGTTAAGAAACTTAATTCGTGGGAGGTGAAGAACTCCAAAGCATTGGCGATTATTTTCTTGGGTGTAAAAGAAAATCAATTGGTGTATATAAAGAAGTGCACGTCAGCTGCAGAAGCATGGACACTCTTGGAAGAAAAACATATTTCGAAAGGTCCGGCTAGAAAAGTTGTTCTGTATCGTCGTCTATTTCAGATGAAAAAGAAAAAAGAAGAATCCATGACTCAACACTTGAGAAACTTCCAAAGTGCTAGCGATGCGTTGGAAGAAGCAGGCATTTCATTGCCTAAAGAATTGATAAGTATAATGTTGCTAAATTCACTACCCGAAGATTTTGAAAATTTTTGTATAGCAATCGAGACTCGTGACCAACTTCCAGAATTAGAAGCCCTGAAAACAAAATTGCTTGAAGAAGAAGAGCGAAGAGGACACCAAGTAACGGAGGAAGCATCTTCAGAAAATGCTCTTCTAATAGATGAGAAAAACAGAGGAAAGAAAAAGACATATAACGGAGGAAACAGTAAACATTTTAGGCGAAGGACAAGAACAGTACCAAGATTTGATGGAAGTTGTTACAAATGTGGTAAATATGGACACAGAGCAAACGATTGTAGAACAAAAAGGTATGGAAATAACTGGTCCAAGAGTGAAACAGCATCTGAGGCCGCAATGTTGACATGTAAATCCACAAAAGAAGAAACGCTATATAACTATGAGTGGTGTTTGGATAGTGGGGCAAGTGCACATATGTGCAGTGACCCAAACAAGTTTGTGCAGTGGTGTAACAGAGATAAACAGATAATCAAGACAGCAGGGAACGAAACAATCATTGCACATGGGTCTTGAACAGTGATGCTACACATAAACAGAGATTCAACAGTAAAATTGATGGATGTATTGTATATACCAGATCTTCGACATAATTTGATATCTGTCCCAAAAGTTACCGATAATGGGTTTACAGTAAGTTTTGTTCAAAATACAGCTATTGTTATGAACAGTAAGCAACAATGCATTTTTAAAGCATATAAGAAAAATAAGCTGTATGTATTAACAACATATAAAATGAAAGAAGAAACTAATGTGTGCGAAATTCAAACAAAACCCGAAAGTGCTCTCGTTAAGTGGCATCAGAGATTTGGCCATCTTAATTTCAGTGATTTAAAGAGACTTAAGAGCAACAATTTGGTTAACGGATTAAACGACAATTTGGGTAATAGTGATTTTCAGTGCATTGTGTGTAGCAAGGGAAAAATTTCGCAGTCCCCCTTCCAGAAATCTGAGACAACTGAAAACGAAATTCTAGGAACTGTGCATTCTGACGTTTGTGGTCCTTTTAGTGTACAGTCGTTCAGCGGTGCCAAATATTTTGTCATGTTCATTGACGGAAAATCACGTTTTATTGAAGTTGATTTTATGAAATCCAAAAGTGAAGTCTTTGAAAAGTTTAAAAAATACAAAATGCGCATGGAAAATGAAAGTGGTAGTAAAATAAAACGACTTAGGTCGGACAATGGGACAGAATATATGTCAAAAGAGTTTTCTGAATTTCTAGATTCACATGGAATTAAACGGCAACTGACCACGGCCTACACACCTCAACAAAATGGTGTCGCCGAAAGGGCAAATCGAACGCTGGTCGAAATGGTTCGTTGCATGCTTATGAACCCAAATTTGCCAAGAAGTTTATGGGCAGAAGCAATCAACACCGCAGTTTTTATTCGAAATCGATGCCCCACCAGTGTTTTAGGAAATAAAACTCCGTTTGAAGTGTGGATGGGTAGGAAGCCGAACGTGAACTTCATGAGATCATTTGGATGCAAGGCTGTCGCGTTGGAAAAGGGGCCAGGAAAAACGAAACTAGATCCTAAAGGTAAAGAGTACCTATATTCTTGTAGGTTATTCTCAGGAGTCCAAAGCATATCGGCTTTGGGACTCAAAGACCAAAGGTGTAGTAAAACGACGTGATGTAAGATTTTTTGAGAATATTAATCCAGACAACTATACTTGCAAGCTAGGTTCGAATAACATCATGCAGTTAAATATGGACGCTGTTGAAGATGCTGCGGATGCAAGTGCTGATGCGATTGCTGATATGAAGTACAAGGATGATGATGAATTGGAAATTGACGTTGACTGCGATTGGACTTGTGGTGGAATAGGAGACACGACTGATGAAATTGTTAAAGAGCCATTAAAGACAAGTTATGAAGATGAGAGATCCGATATAGCCTCAAATGATATAGACAGTGATGCCAATGAGAAATCAAGCCAAAAGAAAACCAAAACAACGTTCCAAAGGCCAAAAATTCCAAGAACTTGCAAGCCCAGTACAAATGAGGTAAATTTATCAATGAATTCTATATCTAACGATCCTTTATCTTTTGAAGAGGCTATGAAGAGTCCAGATAGAAAAAAGTGGATGGATGCAATGGAAGTTGAGCTAGCAGCACTTCAAAAGAACAACACATGGACTTTGATTGATCGTCCGAAAAATAAGAAAATTTTGTCCAACCGATGGGTTTTTTGCGTAAAGAAGACGGATGATGGCATTAACGAGCGGTACAAAGCTAGAGTCGTTGCTAGAGGGTGTGAACAGACCGCAGGTGTTGACTACGGTGAGATTTTTGCACCGGTCGCACGTTATGAAACTATCAGAACACTATTTGCAATATGTGCTGAGGACAAAATGCACTTGCATCAGATGGATGTTACAACTGCTTACGTCCAAGGAGAATTACATGATGAAGTTTATATGGAACAGCCGAAACAACCTGGAATTGAGCATGGACAGAATAAGGTATGCAAACTTAATAAACCTTTATATGGACTTAAACAGTCGGGCCGTGAGTGGCACCTCAAGTTAGATGCATATTTAAAGGAAATTGGACTTACACAATCAACTGCAGACGCCTGTTTATATACCAAAATTGAAAGTAACACCAAAGTTGCTGTCGTTGTGTATGTAGATGATTTGATGGTTGCATCTGATAATTTACCACTATTAACTGAAACTAAAATTTTGCTTGCGAAAAAGTTCGAAATGAAGGATTTAGGTGAAATTAAAAATATTTTGGGCATCCAAGTAATAAGAAAAAATCCAACAGGAAGTGTTTACATTCACCAGAGGTATCATATTGAAAAGCTTATTGACAAGTTTGGAATGAAGGAAGCGAAATCATCACCTACACCAATAGACTCTAATCACTTACTAACTAAAGAATTATCTCCAAAATGTTTTTCAGATGAAGTTGAAATGGCAAAATATCCATATAGAGAGCTTGTAGGAAGTCTCATATATTTGGCAAACGCAACCAGGTCAGATATTGCTTTTGCCGCTAGTACCCTGAGCAAGTTTTGTGCGAATCCAGGAAAAGATCATTGGACTGCAGCGAAGCGTGTGGTGCGCTACTTAAAAGGCACTCTGGACTACAAAATCATATATGAGAAGTTAGATCAACCGCTTTATGGATATGTGGATTCAGACTGGGGTAGCGACCGCGATGATCGGAAGTCTTGTACCGGATATGTCACCATTCTAGCCAACGGTCCAATTAGTTGGAAATCCAGAAAGCAGAAATCCGTCGCCCTTTCTACAATGGAAGCGGAATACATGGCGCTCTCAGAGGTTACGAAGGAAATTGTGCACAGAAGGCTGATGCTGAAAGAATTAGAAGTTTATCATCTCATTAATGGTCCTACAACTATTCATTGTGATAATCAGAGTGCAATCAAGCTATCTAAGGACACAGTTCATCATGAGAGATCTAAGCACGTAGATATAAGGTACCATTATACTCGAGACATGCAGAAAGAAGGAAGAATTGAAATCAAATACGTGTCCACCAACAATATGGCTGCAGACTTTTTAACGAAAGGTTTATCTAAAGTAAAACATGAAAATTGTATAAATATTTTGAAATTTAATAGTATTTGAGAAATTTGTAAATCAAGTTGATAAGGAGCGTGTTAAAAATGAATTATTATATAATCAACATGCTTTTACAAATACATTTAACACATAATGTTTATATACTTAACTTACATGCTTACATACAACTAATACTACTTTAACATACATGCATTACATTTTCTATAAATACCCTAACTACATTTTTATATTCATGCTGTTTATAAATTACACTCTTGAATTAAACTACTTATACTAAAATTGAAATCGGCTCCGTGTTTTTCTTTCTATAAAGTTTTAACTTTTCAGAACATAATTTTAATAGCATTCCTTGCTTTCCTTACATTCTTTTGGAATTCCTAAATTCTTTTAAATTCTCTAACAATCTTTTAAATTCCCTTGGAAAATATTGTTGAAAAAAAAGAGTTACCCCCCATTTCACAGTGGAAGTTTAGACTCCACTTTTAGTCCAAACTTTGGTTCAGCAGAAAAAATTTATGTAACTATGTTCAAGGCTTAAACGAGACTCTGAAACTGGCCACTAGCATACAAATTTGGAACCGTGAAATAACGAGAAGCGAAATAACGACAGTTTTAGAAATTTGGCCATAATTTGGTTTAATTACTTTACTTTAGATGGAGCTTACAGTTCAGGGTGTACTACGGCCTCAACCAACAAACCTCTCCAGCCAGCTCGGTCCCTAGCTAGCTGCCTCCAGTTATGCACTCCAAGTTGGTTGAGGTCGTTCTCCACTTGTTTGCGCCACCTTCCTCTGCTGCGTAGACCATCAGGGGTAGATTCGAAGACCCGTCAGGCTGGTGCGTCGGTGTCCATACGCTACGCTCCACGTGTCCCAGCCATCTCAGCCGCTATATTTTCAGCTTTTTGACGAGGTCGACGTCGCTGAAAAGCCCATAAAGCTCGTTGTTAAATCTTCTCCTCCATACTCCATCGCAGTGGCGAGGCGTCCTATTGTTCAATTCGTTCATGCACGACTAGCTTTCAGATCAAATTACTATGATAAAAGTTTATTAAATTAACCTAACCACCCACAAAACAAAATTCTTTTGCCTTTCTATTCAAACTAGTCAATTTCGCACTCAATTTCCAATTTTTAAACTCGTGCAACCCTTTTGTGCACGCAGTTTAAATAAAAACAAACAAAAAAAACCTGCTACTGTGACAGCAAAACTTCCACTCATTTTTAACCTTCAACTCGTTCACATGAATTGTGAATGAAATGTAACCACTAAAACACATACGGACAACAAAAAAAGTATAACCAAAATACTACCGACATATTCGTTCAAATCACCTGTGAACGAATTCAAGCAAGTGTGGTGAGGTTGGCTCAAGTTTTTACACTGAAATTTTGTTTGTTTGGTGTTTGGTGTTGGGATGGTTTCTGATGGTGGTGGTGGGTTCGAACTTCAAATGAAATTAAGCAAAAAATGTTTTTTGTGCTTTGTGTTCGATATAGGATGGATGGGTGAGTAAAGTATGAGTGGTTGTTGTATGATGCCTTTGGCTATTCGTGCAAGTAGAATATGAACGAAATGGAAAATATTTATCCCCATAGACAACGAGGAAACAGTTTCCTTCTACGCTGACACAGGGTCAGCCTACTACCGCGGCTAAATGCCAAACCTCCTAACAATCCACACCAAAATCACCACTAGACAACCGGGATGGAACACCCCGAGAATGAAAAAGTCAACGGATGCTTAAATTAATTTTGACATGTATTTTATATAATTATAACATTTTAAACCTAAGACAAAGTATAAAGTTAGGCCCCCTATGTGCCAACAAATGTAAATTTTTCAATGTATCTTATTAGTTGTAAGCCAAATTGTATATATTATGTTCAATAAAACAAATTGAATTGAAAATTGAAATGGAAAATATATACAGATTTGTTCAAGGGATTGAGTTTTTTTATGAGAAACTTCTCTGGGTTCGTTGAAGAGTAAAATTTCAAAGCAAAATAATTGAGTGCATGCAAAAATTAAGGTAATATGAAATCGAACATTACCATAGCTAAGTGGGTGGGTGGTAGAAAAAAGTAAACATTGTATTTATAGGATCATATACATAGGTATTTTAATATTTATGAATATGATCCTGCATTAAAGTAGGGGCTTTAGCTGATTATTCCAAAATAGAATTTTAAGAAAAAAAGTGTCTAAAATCAGGAGAGTGTTTTAGAAATTTGAATTTACATACATAGGTAGGTATTAGGTTTTTGATAAAAAGAAGATATGTATGTAGGTGTCTTATTAATTTTTTTTTTAACTTTGCAGCTTTAGGCGTTGTTTGAAGTTTAACAATTTCTTTTGCTTGTCAATTTCCTAAGGATGTTGCATCTATTCATTTATTTTTGTGGGACATTTTGTTAAATCATTTTTAACTACATTTTTGTTTTATTAAATTATTTTTTTCTTACATCGCATCTATAAATAATAAATGCATTTTTTTTCAGAAACTTCTGTTTGAAAATCTTTTTCTTAACTTAAAAGATTTAAAATCTACCTTTTCTAGGACAACTATTGAAAAAAAAAACTTCTAAGGAAAACAGTTCATCTCACAAAAGTGTAGTGCAAATATTTTTAAACAAATCGATAAAATTTGAATAAAAATACTAGTAGGTACCTACATAGCACCAAAAATTGTGTAAACTTAAATAATAAAATAAGAAAATAAAAATAAATGAAGTGAACGACTATATTTTTTAATCACGCGTCGCCACTGCTCCATCGATACATACTGGACCGAAGATCACCCGAAGAATTTTCCTTTCAAAGCACCCAAGCAGATTCTCATCCGTTTTTGACAGGTCCATGCTTCTGCCCCATATAGCAGAACCGGGATGATGAGGGTCTTATATAAGGTCTCCTTGGTTCTTTGAGAGAAGGCTTTACTACTCAAATGCCTTCTTAGCCCGAAGAAACAGCGGTTGGCAAGAGTAATTCTTCGTTTGATCTCTGCACTGATGTCATTTTGCGATGTAATAGTGGAGCCCAGGTAGATAAAGTCCTTGACGACTTCGAAGTTGTACCTATCCATCGTAACGTTTTGGCCGAGTCGACGATGTTGAGATTCTTTTCTCGATTATAGCGTATACTTCGTCTTGTCCTCATTAACAGCCAAACACATTTTCGGCGCTTCCGATTCAATACTTGCAAATGCGCCGGTAACAGCTCGCTTCGTTCTCCCAATGATGTCAATATCATCTGCATAAGCAAGTAGTTGAACTGATTTTTGATAAATTGTACCTCTGTTGTTGACTTGCGAGTTGCGTACAATTGCTTCAAGTACGATGTTAAACAGGTTGCATGATAACGCATCGCCTTGCCTCAAACCTTTCTTGACATCAAATGGTTCGGTGGTGTTCTTGCCGACTTTGACGGAGAGTGAGATTTCTCCATCGTCATCCTGCACAAGCGGACGAGTTTGGCAGGGATGCCGAGATGCGACATGGCTCTGTATAGCTCGTCTCTGTCTACGCTATCATACGCGACTTTGAAATCAATAAAGAGATGGTGTGTATCGATTTGGAACTCCTGGGTTTTTTCCAGAATCTGTCGAAGTGTGAACATTTGGTCGACGGTCGATTTGCGGGGCCTAAAACCACACTGATAAGGGCCAATCAGGTCGTTGACAAACGGTTTTAAGCGATCACACAGCACAGATGACAGGATTTTGTATGCGACGTTGAGGAGACTTATACATCTGTAGTTGGCGCAAGTCAGAGCATCTCCTTTCTTGTGGATGGGGCACACTATACCGAGGTTCCATTCATCGGGCATACTTTCATCCGACCAAATTTTGGAGATAAGTTGGTGTATACTCCCTACCAAATCATCTCCTCCTGCTTTGAATAGCTTGGCTAGAAGGCCATCTGCACCAGCAGCCTTGTACGCTTTAAGCTTGGTTATCGCTAATCGCACTTCATTTAGGTCGGGTGGACGGAAATTTTGACCATCATCGTCCAGGTTGAATGGATTATTCTGTCTAACAGTGGAATTTTGGTCATCTTTGCCGTTTAGCAGTCTAGAAAAGTGTTGTTTCCAGATCCTCAGCACCGACTGTGTGTCTACTACCATATTCACACTCTCGTCTCGGCAGGCTTCTGTTCTGGCCTTGTAGCCCTCGGTAGTTTGCCTCACCCTTCGGTAGAACATTCGAACATAATTTGGTTTACTAAAGTGAAATAACGCAGAATTGAAATGAAATGAAACGAAATGAAATGAAATAAAATGAAATTAAATGAAATTAAATTAATTTAAATTAATTGAAATCAAATAAACGGAGTTTCCTGAGTGAGACAGAAGACTCAAAGAGAGAGTCTTTTGTTCATAATATTCAAGACGAAAAATGTTTGCCTTTCCTCAAGAAACTCATTGAGTCATTAATTTACCCAATTAATAAACAATAGTCCTAAAAATATTATTTTAGAATGTAAAAACCCCTTGAAAATTTTGCTGGGAAAAACATTTGGCTTTATTTCCACCAAAAATAGTTTTACCGAATTTCGGTTTTAAATGGAAATAAAGTCGATTTGGCCTCATTTCCATTTTTAAAGCTATCTATTTTGTCTTATTTCGTTGGGCTTATTTCACGTCATCACGAAACGATTGTAAATATATATTTCATTGGTAATAAAGGCTAAAGTTTTGGATTAATAAAAAAGCGAAAGATCAACTTAACGATAGCTGATATAACGAGCTTGGTACCTTCTCATTATTAGGGGTCTTTGAACATCAAATTCACTGCTTTCTGCATTTCGTGAGATGGGAGAAAGCACGAATATACATGTACAGCTGTGAACATGAAAATAGCAGTGGTTTCACACAAATTGTTGAAGGTCTTCCATTTTTGGTTCTAGACTTTCCAATTAAAAAAAGAATGCATTTAGTGAAAACCTAAATCATAAGCATTATTAAGAAAGAGATAGCTTTAGTTAGTTTTTCGTGCGCTCAGAATAACGGTAGATTTAATCGTTGGGGATCGTTTTTGAAGTGAACATTAAAATAGCAGTATTTGGTAAATATTCTATTTATCTTACTTTTTTGAAGTGCTATAGGCCGAAAGCAAGTCAGTTGTAGTAGAAGAAATGTTTTTAAAGAAATATGAGCATAAACAAGCATTTTAAATATTTTTGTTTGCAAAAGTAGGCCGTATTTAAACACTTCACTGATGAGCAGTGCAACTTAATTCTGTTGCAGCTCAGAGAAGGCAAGTCATACCAGGAAATGCACAACATTTGTTGTTGCTCGGCTTAAATGATCTCAATTTCTATAAAATATGCGCAAAATCCAGAAAGAAGAGATGGAGTAAGAAAAATAACACCCAATGACGGAAGAAGGATCGTGCGATTTTCTAGAGAGAATCCACAAAAATCGACAACTGAGACTCATTAACTGCTCAATCTGTCTGTGAGTGATATGAACTAGAGGCAAATCTAGGAGCAATCATGCCGAAAAATAAGCCACCCCTCACCAAAACACATACAGAAAAACGGATGCAGTTAGCAAGAAACTATGTTAGATTTCCTGTGAGCGTAATATTTTACGGGCAGAAATGTCAAAGGTTCTTTTTTATGATAGTATTTGATCCTGCAAGTATGTGCGACGTCTACCTAACACTGAACCTTAACCCCAGTATTCCACAAGAGCGGTTAAAAATATATCATTTTTTCGTTTATTTTAAACCTACTGCTATTTTCGTGTTCACAACTGTAAAACTGCATATTTGTTTCCTAATTTATTATATAAAAATCTAGTCGAAAAACGTTGGGGGACAAATCCTCCATGAGTAACTTTTGTAATGTAAAAGTGAATCTCATCATAGCTGTTTGAATTTACAAAATTGTATAGATGTCCCTTCTTTCCTGCCAACAAAGTTGTAAGCACCAAATTTATTTTCATAATATTAAAAATCGATAAGCAATAGAAATTATCAAAATATTAAACCTTTTCTAAATTTATTGAAACTAAATTAATGAATTTTGCCTGAATTCAAATTTCATGCCGGATTAATTCTGTACATCATAAATTAAATAAATATTGCTGCTTATAAATTCTATGTAAATTCTTTCAATAAAATTGTTCGCGTTTAATGAAAGGGAATTCCTCATTCAATTAACCAATTTCATAAATGAATCAGACCACTGGGCAGGACACCATATAGGAGGTATAGCTGTATACCTACCTGTACCTACATAGCTTATCGTATCGTGATTTGAATTTAAAATTCAAAAATTTAGCTACCTAATTAAAAAGATTACAACTGTAGGTATATTGGTCATCGATTTATTTGAAACTCAGTAGGGGGGTTTGTATTATTTTGAAAAAGTTGTTTGATATACATAGCTGTAGCCATTTATAATTTTTTTAATACAAAAAAAGGATTTTTATCAATGTTGTTGTCGAAATTTATAAAGAACGAGGACTTAGGACAAACAAAAATAAAGGCAATTTAGGTTTCCGATTCCATGAATTTAATTTTTACTTTTTATCGCATATAGAATCAAATTAGTGTAAATTGACATTTTCAAATGAAATCAATGGAGAGTTCAGACAAAAAAATAGATACTACAACAGTTTTACACAAATATAGAAATTGTTATAAAAACATATGTAGATATACTACATAATATAGAAAAACTAATTGCAATTTAAATTGACTTTTATAGAAGCTAAAAGCAAAAAAATGGTTGTGTACCTATATTTTTACTTGCGATATACATAGGTACTATAGGGCAAGTTTTGGATTCGTGCAAAAAAAAAATTTCGAGATAACAATCAAACATGACATTACGATGATAGAGAACATGAAAAAAGTGGGTGGCACAATTCTGTCTGTCTGTCTGTCTGTCTGTCTGTCTGTCTGTCTGTCCGTACCTCAGCCTACAGCCTAAACCACTGAAGCGATTTTCTTCAAATTTTGAACTTAAGGTTTTTTTGTAACTCTCCAGAGGGGAAATTGAAATTTTTTTTTTAGCTCAAAAAATAACGGTACTTGCCATACAACCGTTAAGGAAAAGCTTATTTATCTCAAAAACGGCTCCAACGATTTTAATAAAAAAAAATCAGTGTATTATTGTAGACATGGTGTACTTTTTGGTAAGAAAAAAAATTACCAAAAACATTTATTAACGGTACCTGCCATATAACGGTTTTTTTGATTTTCGGTTTTCTCATTAACCGCTCATCCGATTTCAATAAATTTTTTTGTGCAAAAGCTTTATTAAAATATTAATAATACTGTATACCAAAATTTTGGAAAAAATTAATTTTGGATTTTTAAAAAAAGATTCAAAATTTTTTTTTGAAAATTCAATATTTCAAAAACGGGTTGATGAATTGTTTTGAAATTTCAGCTTTAAATGTATATTAATATATTCTCAAAACTGGCATACCAAAATTTTTTTTGAAAAATGTTACAAAAATTTTATATATAAAAAATTAATTTTTAAGAAAACGGCTCCAACGATTTTAAAGTTTTTTTTGCATATATTCATATTTTTTCAAGTAATCAGATGGCATACTTTTTTTTGAGCTCTAAGTTATTTATCAGACTGTTTATACAATTAAAAGAACGATTTAAATGCTTTCTATACTTTTTCTATAATAACTTGAATATTTTTTTTGTAAGTTATTGATGCTACAGGGTAGATCACAAATAAATGTATTTATCTGAGTACCTACTGGGTAGTTGTTACACAAAAGTTTTCAAAAGTATAGTATCTTCTAGATTACTATTCCGGATATAGTATTTTTGTCATTTTTCAGTTGAAATATCTTAAAAACCTAACTTCACAGAGCATTCCTAAAGTCGAATTCAAATTCAGATTATCACCTGAACAAAACCAGTCATTAGCTAACTTTTTTGTTTGCATTATAAGACCGCTTATTTTCACTTTCATCCAGAAATCAGATATACTTTGTTTTGTAAAACTTTGTACTTTAACTAATTGGTCAATAGTAAGCGTACTAGCAAAGATAATGTAACAAGTTGTTACTTGTATAACTTGTTATATTATCTTTGGTATTAGTGTACTAAAAAGAACATTTTGTAAAAGTAACTGATTTTAACTTCCTAATTTACATGAATTTTCTGTCAAAAAGTGCTTTTTAAGAATTAAAAATTTCAATATCAAATGATACAATTATGATTGTATAATTAATGAAAATCGTGAATAATAATTTGAATTTATATCCACTAAGAAAAAATTTTCAGAAAAATACCGTTAGGTATAAAAAATTGACTGTCAAAAATTCGTTTTTTTTTCAAAATTAACAAGCATTTTTCTTTTGCATTATTAAAACTTTTATTAGATGCCCCAATCAAATATGGAGTTTTATGTTATTAAACATTTTTTTGCAAAAAATGCTATAGAGTAAACTACATTTACTTGGAAAAATAAGCATTTTCGCCATTTTCTCGTGTTTATTTATTTATTTATTTCATCAATTGATCAAAGATCTGCTGATTACAAAAATTAGCTAATTAATATCTACCTCATATACAAGTACAGGCACTTGTGTTCTTAAAAATACATAATTATATCACATAAAACTTTATTATAATTTATTTTTAAAGCATTTATAAGTAAATTATTTACATACATTATAATTGCAAGCATTTCTTTTTTAATAAGTCCCTTTTCATGTAAAGGTCGATTTCATCGCATACCATATTTACAAGTCTTAGAGAACGCGTAATTAGTTCATTCAACCCATAGTTAGTTCTATGAGGAGGAATATAAAAAAGCTCATTTCTATTTTGTAAGACACGGGTTGGGGCATAGAAAGGCATTCATTAATGACAGCAATTCAGAACAAGATACGCGATTATCCAAAATATCTTTAATAAATAAGATGCATTGAACCTGCCTTCGACATTCAAGCGGTTTTAAATCGATAAGAGAACATCTTGCTTTATATTCGGGTAATGTTACATTCCAGTTAAGCTTTCTCAACGCATACCTGGTGAATCTTTTTTTAATTATTGTCATAGAAAGGGGACCAAATAACACAGAAGTATTCCAGAATAGGTAAAACTAAAGCCATAAATAATGTCTTCAATGTATATGAATCTTTTAAGTCAATTGAGTTGCGTATTAAGAAACCTAGCATAGAGTTACCTTTGGAGACAACATAGTCCACATGCGATCGAAAATCAAACTTTTGATCAAAATGCACACCAAGGTCCTTGATGGTATTGACTCTTTGTAGGTTATCATTACAGAAATTATATTTATAAATAATGAGAGATGATGATCTCGATGCACTAAATATTTTGCACTTAGAGAAGTTCAGTTTAAGTTGATTGTAATTGCACCAATCAAGAAAATTATTAGTATCTATCTGCAGAAGTGCACAATCCAATGGTGAAGATGTTGCCAGAAAAAGTTTCACATCGTAGGCATACATTAGACACTTAGGTACAGTACTTCAATACTGAGGGCAAATCATTTGTAAATAAAATGAAAAGGAGTGGCCCCAAATGACTTCCTTGTGGAAGACCCGATATGACGTCTATATGTATAGAGGACCAATCATCTATTTTAACGACTTGCTTTCTTTAAGATAAATAGGAATTTAACCATTTTATAAAAGCTTTGTTCAGACCTAATCTTTTTAGCTTTTGCAAGAGGAGACCATGGTGTACGCGATCAAACGCCTTGACAAAGTCGGTGTATAAGACATCAACTTGTTTCCCATTTTCTAATGAGTTCATACAAAAGTTAGTAAAGAGGCTTAAGTTTGTACAAGTTGATTTACCCTTTACAAACCCATGTTGGTAAGGGGACAAAAATTCCTTAACCGAATAATAAAGACGATCAGTTACTACCTTTTCGAAAAGCTTGGGAATAGCTGAAAGCTTTGAAATGGGCCTATAATTGCTCACTAAGTGCTTAAGTCCGTTTTTATAAATTGGATCTATAAAGGATATCTTCCATTCCTCAAGAAAAATGCCTGTTGACAGAGATTTGTTAAAGATAGTTGTCAAAACACAACAAAGAAAAGAACATTTTGATAACAGGATAGGAGGGATTGAATCAAAGCCAGCCTTTTTAGTAGTATCAAGGTCATTTAAACTTTTGAAAATTTCCTGTTCTGTTAATTTAGTTAACGAAAAATCTATTTGAGGAATAGTTTCCGGGTATAATTCATCAATATCTTCAATTATATCACTTTTATATGATGTTTTAAAATAATGCGCAAAGAGACAAAAGGATTTAATATCGTTTGATTTATTGCTGTCATACTCCATACATTGTGGAAAAGATGAACCTTTTCCTTAAGAATTCAGAAATACCCAAAAGGATTTAGAATTATTTTTTTTATTGGATTCGGTGTTATGCAACTAATGTCTATACAAAAACTTATTAAGAAAGTCAAATTCTTTCCTTAATTGAAAAAACCTTTCACGATCTTCAGACAGTTTTGTTAGTTTGAAACGCTTGAATGCCTTATTTTTGGCATTTTCTAGATTCTTAGTGCTAGGGTAACCCATGGAAGCTTAAAAGTTTTTTTTCTTCTTAAGGTAGGAACAAAAAGTTCTATACCTTCAAATAATATGTGTTTAAATTGAGTAAACATATCTTGTAATGATTTGCCATCCATAAAACTCTCCCAATTTACATTATTATAAAAACTATTAAGTCCAATGAAATCAGCCTTTGCAAAGTTATATAATTTTTGGTTTTTGATTAAATTTTTTGCATAATCATAGTATTCAAAAGATATACATACGGCCTTATGATGAATGGAATTGTTTATCAAAGGAAAATCAGACATTACCAGAGAGTATTTTAAATCATTGCTGATAAATACTAGATCTAATATTCTCCCTAAATAGCCTATTGAATAGACCTTTTAAAAAGGAACAATTACGTGCAAGGGTTTTTATTATTAAATATGTTTGTTTGGCCCATAAGCATGCTTAAAACCGAAAATGCTACTAAATTCACCCATGCGTTTCTGAGAGAATGGTCACACTGGCCACTTTTCAGTATTTTTATTATAACTCGAAACCTTAGCCGAATTTGACAATTTTACATATGATACTTTTTGTTCAAAATTAAATTTTCTATCGAAATAGATAATTTGGAAAATTAAAAAAAAAAATTTAAGCAGCAAAAGTAAACAAAAACCAACATAAAAAAAATCGAAAAATCAAAGATTTTTAAAAATTTTTCTAAATTGCGCATAACTTTTTTCGGAGCAAAGACACGCTCAAGACATGCATGAACAAAGTAAATTGGAGTTAAAGGGCTTTAATATGACATGTTAAAAAAGCCATATTATTTGAAAATTGACAGAGATATATCCATTAAAACTTTACCATTTCTTATCATTTTTCACAGTTTTTGCCCGAAAGCCTATTTCTTGGTACTTTATTACAAATTTAACGTTCCTAGCACCTAGTACCAAATCTTATGTTAATCGGACCAGCCGTTCGGTCTGTAGGTCTGAAAGCATTAAAAAACAGCCGAAAAACGAAATTGCGAACTTATATCCTTTTTATAAATTCTCTATAGTTCTAATGTCATATTATATCGAAATTTTTATTTCGAACATTTTTACGAAAGTGAAATTTGTCATATTGTACCGAAAAAGGGACTTTCGGGCCAAAACTGCGAAAAATTATAAGAAATGCTAAGGTTTGAACGGGAATATGTCTGTCAATTTTGAACAAATATTTGTTTTTGAGCATGCCATATTAAGGCCTTAAATCTCTACTTTATTTTTTCCCTGCATGTATTGACCCTATCCTTGCTTCTAAAAAAGTTATGCACAATTTATAAAAAAATTTAGATATCCTTGTTTTTTTTATTTTTTTAGGTTGGTTTTTGTTAACTTTTCATGCTTAAATTTTTTCGTAAAATTTTTTGAACTATCCATTCCAATAGAAAATTTAATTTTGAACAAAAAGTATTATATGTAAAATTGTCAAATTCGGCTTAGTTTCCAAGTTACACCAAAAATATTGAAAAGTGGCCAGTGTGACCATTCGCTCAGAAACGCATGGGTGAATTTGGTAGCATTTTCAATTTTTAGCATGGTAATGGGCCAAACAAACATATTCAATAATAAAAACCCTTGCACGTAATTGTTCCTTTATATTCCTCATTTTCCGGTCTATTCAATAGGCTAAAACTGTTCTTTACATTATTAATTTGAAAAAGACCCATAGAAGATAATGAGTCAACGACTCATGTATTAAAACATGATCATCTTCCATGTACCGCCAGACGATGTCACCTAAGTTAAAATCGCCAAGGATACATGGGAATTGGTTGGTCGTTAACTCATTTACAATTGCTTGAACATTAGCAATATGTTCATTATACACTTCTACTCCACTATTAGGACGAATATAACTTACAATAAAAAATGTTCTTAGAGGTTTTTACCGAAAACTAGAGCACAAAATTAACCGTTTTTCCAATGATGTCCTAGAGAACAAGTTTATCTGTCCATACACCTTAATAGTTTTGATCGGACAGGTACACGCTTCACAATCTTTTATTCCGCAACACTCTTAACTAACATTGACGAACATATTTATAAATATAGAAAAGAACTGAATTCAAAACTTACTGAAACAAATATTTTGGCATAACATTTTTTTCAATTCCAAAACATTATTTTAAAATGCTTCTTTTTCGTCCTTTTGCACTCAAATTTCCTACAACTCCAAAAGCCTTTCGATTGGCTGTTCCGAGTAATGTTCTCGAAGTCTTTTTCTGTCCCGATTTTAAGAAGTAGTAGATTTGAAACACACTACACATGCACATACATATTTATAAACAGTTTTTCGTTGGATTACTTGCCAAAAGTGATGAATTTTAAAAGGCTTCATTTGAAGTATGCCAAATCCCAGAGCCCTAAGCAGCAGCCGCGTCAAGTTAGCTTGACAACTTTAAGTGGGGCTGCTAGTGAGACCAACCTTTCATTTTGACCTGACGGGTTGAGCTTTAATATACAAATAGTCCATGTCCTAACTGTCAGAAGGACAAGAGAAGGGTTGCCAAAATCCCGAAATGTTGCTTATACATACATAAATCGAAAACCAAGGGTCGGACGATGAACCGAGAACTTCCGTTGGATTCAGCACCCTTGAAACCATAGGACCACATTATAGTTTTTCTTCCACCCCTCCCCTTGCACAAGGGTGGTGGAAAAAAGTCGTTTTGGAAAAAAAATTTGAAAAGTCAATAAAAGTTAGAAAAACATTTTTATTAATAAAATTTAAAGATGGTGTCGACGCAGAATTTCACAATCTACTACATTACATTCAGAGTTTATTGAAAACCTACTTTGTTTTTTTTTATGTGGTTTTCCTTTCGACCAAAAAAGTCGACTTTTTTCTGATTTTTTCGACCTGAGATCAACTTTTGCTTTCCATTCAACCAAAAAAATCGATTTTTTTTTCGATCTCAGGTCGATTCTTCAAATCTCAATTTTTAGCAAGATTTACACGCATTTGCACACACACCAAAATAAACTGACATAAATCTGAACGTATTAGTTTGCATTCGGCATTTCGCAGTGTTTACTTTCGATAAGAAGGTGGTGTTTGTTGGACAAATTCATCAATAGAAAAATAGTCACTAACACAATTGCAAAAGCAAATCAAATCTCATTTTGTGTTCTATTTACCACTAAAAAATTATGATCTGACCACCAAATCTGAAATGGTTGGATGGAAAACCACATTAAAAAGCCACTTTCAAAGTGCTGGGGCGGGGGGATATGAAAGATTATAACAAACTTAAATATTCATCTTGGAAAAATAAAAGCATATGACACATGTTTTAAGGGTATTTTTTAATGCCCAAAGTTACTAAATCAGAATGAGCTCGATACAACTACCTTCAAAAAAGTTATAGCCTTCTTCATAATTCATAACCGAATAATTAGCGAAACACGTAAAGTATTACCAAATTTCAACAGCATTGACACGAAACTTGGTTCACATATTTCATTTGTCATAAGCAACAAGAATCAAAAGAGTCTACAAAAATATTTGTAGCAAAAGGGTGTTAAGGAAATCGAGCCAGAAAGTTGGAAATATCCGCAGATCGTCTTCGTCGAAACACCAGAAAGTGAAATTCTGCACTGATTTCCCAAAAATATATATTGGAAATTACGCCAGAATAAGAAAAATGTTTTAAAGGTTTGATTTTCAAAAACCTAAATGGAAATTGAGCCAGATATAACAACATTTTCTGACTTTATTTCCAATATCTCAAATGAAAACTACCCCGGAAATGAAAAAAAAAAATATTTCCGGCTTTATTTCAGATAGTTAAATTTTACCAGAAAAAAGTGCCATCCCATTTTAAATACAATGAAAAGTTTTTAGCACATTGTGTTTAAACTATTTTTATATAACGGTACAATATGGCACTCGCGATTTGAAATACTTTTCGTTAGTTTTTAAATTTGTTGAGCAAAACAACGGTGGCGTGCGGGGTAGGGAGGGTGCAGTGGCGGTATTGGCGGGCAGCCAAATTATGCCAGAAACTTCCAGCAGCAGTGTTTGTGTGTCGAATCTTCTGAGAATCAAAGTTTGTAGCAGTGGACATCAAAAAATTTCCGTCAAGTTAGCATTACCACCAAAAATTTTGAGTATCTTATAATTGTATTAAAAAAATTAGTGGTGCTTGGTTTTTAAAAATAACCCCTGGTAATACCAACATATGGCAGTCAGTAGTGACAGCACTACCACCCCCCCGAAATAGGGTAAATAGACTCAAAATTATTTCAAAGTTGTATCGAAAATTGTCACGTTTTTATCGATTAACAATAGTTGCAGTTTCCAAATTTTGTGATTTTTACTTTTGTATGTAACTCATTAAAATCACTTTTTCTAAACCAACCCTTCTAAAGTTTCCTACAATAGAACTGTTTCAATAAATCAAGCACTACCAAATGAAAACTACTATAGAACTTGCTTATAAATACAATTATTGTAATATTTTGTGGCGCTATTTTTTCTATACAAAATTCTTTGAATATGGAAAAAGCACAACATCGATTTTTTTTTCTTCGCTGATGTCACGTTAGCATTGCAATCAGGGGTTATTTTTTAAAAACAACAATTTTGTGTAAGTATGTAATTATTACATAGAATATGTTAATCAATTATACAAAAGTCCAGAAAACGATACAACCATCCCTTGATATCAATCGACAAATTTTGTTGACCAAAGGACCATAAAAACCCTCAAAGATGCTTGTTGACCAAAACATGTTAATTAGGGTAGGTCAGGACCCAATTTCATAATAGATCTAATACTATTAGTAGAAAGTACAAGCTTAAAAACTATAAGGTAAAACCACTAATAGTTCGCTTTTCATAATGAGGGTGACCTTCCCAATACTAATAGTGATATAAACTAACTGAATAGTACAAAAGTCCTTTTCTGCTGCTTCAAAATGAAACGCGCAGTTTTACCACAGACTAATAGTATTTTTTTGTACTTTATTATGAAACAGGGCCCAGATAAAATTTTTTTTTAAACAGAAAAAGCTAGTTGCTGAAAAAATATGAACCAAACATTTCCTTTGATGCTTTTATCAATTATTTGTATTGAAACATTGAAACCCAAACGGATTTATGTATTTTATATAAGTTTTTAGAAATCTTTTGTTTGAAAAAGAAAACCTTTTATTTCTTCTTCTTTATTTTTGTTTTCTATGTTCTCTGATTTTCAATCGAATTTATACCAGATGCTTATGAGTATCTATGTATATTCCATCTATCGATTCCTTATAAGCACACATACCTAAGCTTTCAATAACCATAGTTATTTCTTCAGAAAATATCACAAAATGACATCATGTCTTCTTTGAATGATTTGACCATTCTCATCGGGAAATGAATCTTGTCAATCTCAGTCAGAGTTGCGGATTCCAATGAATACATGTTCCTACATATGAATATACGCCCTTTCAGTCAGTTGATCAATAAATTCTCCGTATTAACTCTATAACGCATTCACATTCAAGTCACTAATTAGCTATCGTTTCTGAGAATTGGCCTGTGTGCTTTCTGCATGCCAAACATTTTCTGATATGCCTGCTCCTGATGCTATTGCCACCCAACTTATTATCAAATAAACGAGCATCTAATTGGCACCAAAAGCATCTTGATTGAAGCACCACTCCCACACACCACACAAATATAGAGTAGGGGGGTTCTATTATATCTGCTCTGGGTATTTGAATTGAGAACACCTTTCCTATACATAACTCCGCACGAATATAGCCACCACGTGATGCGTATTCATCGCTCGTTTGTAGAACACCACATTAATTCCTTTCACGTTCACTTTTCAGGATTTCCCACCAAACACCCTCAAACATAATAAGTGAATATAATATCCTACCTACCTATACCCTTCTCTCGTCCTTAACATATGTAGATAGGTTCTTCTTATAAGTGCGTACAAAGGTACGTATCTTGTATCAACATCTGACAAACTTAGTTGTGTAACTCTTTGTTGGAAGAAAATACGAAAAAAAACACATTGATCTGACACATAAAAGGAGTCTCATCTGCTTTTCAACATGCCAAGCCATAGGGACCTCGGTAAATTTAGGCTTATACACTCTCATTGGTACATGGACTAAATTAATTGTTGCTCGACTATACTCGTAATTCATATGCCAGCACATGTCGAGCCTTCCAATTAATTACCAACTCCACCAAACTGGTTAGGATTGTTGATCACGCAGCACCTTTTTGGGGCCGTTCATTTGTATGTAATTGACATGGGGTGTACACAAGCACACACACGAACACAGGTAAATAAACAAAAGAAAACTTTAACAAGCCAACCCTATTTATTAGATTCCTCAAGGAGTCGCAAAGAGAGTCGAGAACATTCATAAGTAGCACTCCTTGGGATAGAACACCTGCTTTGTGCGTCATTAGAGACATTATGTGTACACTAGGGTGGTCCTTATAAAGGTTATTGTATAATTTAAGTGCGAGCCCCCCTAATTTCTCCTAAATGAATACAAAAATTCCTGTTAAATTTTAGCTCATTATAAGCCGCTAACCAGACCCCCAAGGCGAAAGGAGCTTTATACGGGAAATAACTCATGTAAAATGTTAAAACAATTTTTGAATTTTTGGTAAATTTATCGAAATTGTTAAATTCTGGTACAAACATAGTAAATACATATATGTTTTAAAAAATGAGGTACCGACTAGAAACATTTTAGGACACTTATTTCCGATAGCTTATAGACATAAGGAAAATTCGTTTTTTTTTTTTCAATTTTGCTTTATATTTCTAAAATTAAGGAAATATTCGGTCTCGATTCTATAGATTTTCGTACCGAGTCCTATAGATGAAGACATGAAATACTTAATTTGTACCAAAATTTAAATGTTGTATCTATTATTTCCAAAATTTTGAAAATTCAAAGTTTGATTGAACATTTTACATGGGTTTTCCCATATAAAACTTCTTTCGTCTTGGGGGCCAGGTTAACGGTAAAATAATCACGCCGATCACAGAATCTGACGAATGAGCTGTGGAGGGAATCTGACTCAATTTTGACATTTGGTTAATAGAAAAAATGTCAAAATTGAGTCTGATTCCGTCCGCAGTTCATTCGTCGGATTTTGTAATCGGAGTGACTGAAATCAATCTTAACATGAATTATTTTCCATTTACGTTGAAGACATTAGGTTAAATTAAATAATGACTTTAAATAGGACCACCCTACTGTACACACATATTTACATACTTAACATATTCACTTTTTTGGTACGTTCAGGGCTATGCTAGGGAAGGACAGGAAAAAAAAAGCTATGGTTGAAAATTTTATTGCTACTGTTTTTCTCTTGGTGTACCTAGGTAAAAGATACTCAACTTCGTTTATTCTTATCAATTGTATTAATTAATTTGCTTTAAATATGTTGGTTTTGATTATACAGGGTGTTTTGTGATGATGGCACTGGACACAAGAAAATATAATATGAACTAAAACTAAAAAACTAACAGTTCGATTGAGCTGAAAATAAAAATAATAATAAATTTTCACAGCTGGTGGAGAACCAGGGCCTAGTGACTTACAACTCTCAACCATTCCTGTGTGCGTGTTGTAGGCAGGAATGGAGGAGTCCTACAATTTTATGCTGATTCCAAACGGCTATATGAGAATATGAAGCACTTATTCATAGAAATTATACTCTTGGAAGATTTGTCAGTTCCTTGAAAGAGGCAGTACCTCGGAAAAAAGCATTTCTGTTTTTGGGTGGCAGCGGCTGGGAATCGAACCCACACCTTCGGCATCACAGTCCAACGCACTAACCATTATGCCAGGAGTTACTACAGCTGAGCTGAAAATAAGGCATTAATCAAAAAATTTCAAGCTTACCGATAGTGCTAGCGATGCACATCAAAATCTTAAACTTGGCTGAAACTTAAAATTAACAATCCGATTGTAGTTCAAGTTAGTGCCATCAGTTTTTCAGTGCGAGATCTTTTATTCTACTTAGATGTGAGTTAACCCTAGAAACGGCGCAGCAGGATATAGGTCCCGAATTTCTTTTTCGGGACTTATGTCCCACTTTACTGGGTTATAAGCCCCGAATTGAATTCGGGATTTCAACAAAATGGTGGATCGCTTATCTGTTCGTTTTGTTCGGGAAAATGAAAAAGATGGCACTGAATACAAAAATTTAAAAAAATCGTAACTGCAAATATTCAGCTTAGATCTGTATAACCTACCCTGTCAGGAAAATTAAATTCCATGATAAGCGTAATCACGGATACAGCTCTGAGGAAGGTTATCAACTGGGCTATGAGTTATGGTCTAGGAGTTAACCAAAGCAAACATGAATCAATGCTGTTTATGACCAGAACTAAAATACAGCCCTTCACTCTACCCCAACCAAAACCGGTCAATCACTCTAGCTATCTCCGAGTGAAAATACCTTAGCTTTATCCTAGACCCTAAATTAAACTCGAAGCAAAATATTGAAGAAAGAGTCGGGAAGACCTGCATAGCTTTCTACGTCCTTAGCAAAACCTTTGGTTAAAAGTGGAACCTTCTATCAAAGATGATCTTGTGGATGAACACAGTCGTGGTACAGCTGATTCTATCTTATGGTTCGATTGTCTGATAGTGGGCCGTACTTTTTAAAGCATATTACATCGATAAACATAAAAAGGTGCAAAGAACAGCTAGCGTTGGTACAACAGAGGCTCTTCGATCCAGCGCAACGGATTTGGGAATAGTAACAAAAAAGTTCATAACTTTTCAAACAAAAAAGAGGTAAACAAAATCCTACCATCATAAATATTGAACGAAAAATGACTGAATGATGTGTCTGCAAGTACCGGTATTATTGCTTAAAAACTTAAGTCTTCTAACAGTTATTTTGACTCTATTCATTGTCTCTGACATGTTTACAATCAACCTATGTACTACCTGCCCTGATATAAAATGCAAATTTTTTGGACTTTTGACCTGCTAGATTCGCTTTTGAGACCACTGTGCGCCGTGACGAGAGATTTTAACATAACTATTTATACTGATGGCCCAAAGATGGAATGCATTGTTGGTTCAGGAATCATTTCTGAGTCTCTCTAAACATCTCTTAGTCCTTTCGGTTACCCAATTTCTAGGGGAGGAATGCAACTGGCTATTTGACTAGAGCGCTGTATATAATAATAGCGGTAAAATAATGAAAGACATGAAACATTGCGGTGGTGTTCAAGAGATACAAATGTTTCCGTTATAGACTAATCGTCTATCAATTTTATAGCTCTTTTGAGTCCTATCCAATAGGCTCAGGTGGGTTATTCGAGCAATCGGCCCAAATATGAGAATTGTACTCGAGTTTTGGACGGATAAACGCTTAATAGACTACAGCCAGATCAGAAGGGGAGAAGAATTTCTTGCATCGTCGGAGAAAACCTAAACACTTAGCAGCATTTTTGGCGACTTCGAATGTATGATCATTCCACAAAAGGAAGTCGGTGATGCACATACCGAGAACTGAAAGTTTTTGGGCGAGTGCCACACATGGATAGTGGCATTTGGGGTTGGTTCCGTTTTAGTGGCAGAAGACAGCATTGAGTTTTTAAAGCATTACCTTTTACACGGTTTTTAATTCCCCATTGGACAATGCTGTCGAGGTCAGAATTCAATGTGCTAATCATGAGCTGCCGTTTAAGTTCCACATCCGAAGCACAAGGATATGAATCTAGAAACGAATATAAAAAGTTAAAAAGTATTGTCATCAGCGAAACAATTTAATAGACTAGAAGTTTCAGACAAGAGATCATTAATGAAAACTAAAAGGAAAATTGAAGACAAAACGGAGCCCTGTGGCACACCAACATTTTTGTATGACTATCAAACTTACAACCATCTAATACAACTTGTATTGAACGGTCTGAAAGATAATTTCTAATCCAACGAAGTAGAGATTCATCAATACCAAATGCACGCATATTCGATAAGCGAGCTTGATGCCAAACTCTATCAAACGCTTTTGAATAATCGAGTGCAATAATCTTACTTTCTCAGATCACCAGTGGACCTATTGCTACGAAAAGCCATACTGTCGTTCAGTTAGAAGCTTTCGTTCTTCAAGATATTGCATAAGCTGATAATTAATCAGCGTTTACATACATAACCTTGGAAAGAAGGGATGAAAGTGCAATTGGTCGATAGTTGGAAGGAGACGAAGAGTCATTGAACGATGGAGAATACCATTTCAGAACAATGGGAGGGATACTATCCGGGCCATTAGCGCAACCAAGATCAGGTGGAGTCATGACACTCTCTGGCAGCGTCGAATTAACAGCAAACTGTGCTGCAAGCAAATTGGCTTATTCTTGTGAGCTGACAGGAAGAGCATCATAGAAGACGAGCATTGAACCGAAGACGAGGTAGAATCACATATATTTTTTGCAAATGACCAACAAATTTTACTACTGATAGAGTTTATCCTGTTCGGAATAAAATTTCTCATACCGTGAAGAATTAAACTTGTAATCAAATCTTCACCGGAGTCAACGTCACTACCGAGGAAGCATAGTGACCAAATAAAGTTCCTGAAGAAATTATTGAGACCGTCCCTGTTCTCATAGACGTTATTTTTCCAACTGGATTAAGGCACAAGAAATTAGCAGATATGACACAATGGCCCAATGTGCCTAGAGGCAATAATACACCAATAGCGTTTTTGTAAGGGTCAGAGGTAAGAAACAAGTCTAAAGTGTTGGGGACCTGCAACGTCTGGGATAGGAGTTGGCTCTTCAACAAGCTGAGTTATTTGGTCAAACTCAGCAAAGACCTTGTGTAGTCCAACTAGAAACCACAGTTGAACCATTCATTAATAGAATTTCAATTTGTTGAGTTGAATTCGTCCATAATTTCATGCGCATGATCTGAACAATCACACCTTCGAATCTCCCATTTACAAATTTCGAAAGTCCACTGAACTCTTTGCCTCTTTTCGAACTTTTTTTTTCGTGCAAAGCACACATCATTTCCGCAAATCGATCTTTCAATTCCCGACTCTCGATTGTGACACATCAAAAGGTAACTCATTTAGGCCTTAAGTAAAATCTTAAATAATACCTTCATAATTCCTTTTTGATATTTCTCAAGTCCTGATATACTGGCAGTAAAATCAAACGAAACCAGACATCATTTCATGGGAAAAAAAAACAATCTGATTTTCTGGAAAGACTGTCTTTTCCTGCATAAGAGTGATTCTTTTCCTAAGAACCCATTGAGTTTGGTCATATTAAACGTGGTACAGTTGTTCCACAATACTAATTTTGAAAGGTGCTTTCTTGACCACAAGAGCCCTCAGATAGTCAAAAGTGAGCTCAATCAGGTAATTTTAATCTTTTTCCTTATTTGCATCATTTTTGCTTAACATATTTCTTGGACTCCATCAGGGTCCATCGAGAGTCCAAAATCTAAGCCAAACAAAACTTGGATCAGAACCACCAAGCATCGTCAACATCGTTCGCACTTGCCTAAAGAGCTCACAACCGATCTCCATACCAGCAAGTAGCCCTAGCCAGCAACCGTGAGTCGTACGAACTCCACGGACTTGCTTGACACGTGACATAAACTCAATTGGGTCACATTGGTTGGCACTCTCCACCAAGATAAGAAGGGGATCGCGCCCAAATCAAAACTTCACTTCTGATTGCAATCAAAGAGCATTGCAATACCGTAAGCTTCGTGCGTACCCACCTTATCAGTGCTTATCTAAACTCGTCTTATCTGGGACACCAAAGAGGAGAACCCAAAACGACCGACACTCGCGTTAAGCTATCCAGCATCCATGGAAGACAAGTGCGTCTCCTTTAAATTCCAGATCTAATCCCAGAACAATCAAAGCTCTGGCAACGACACTAACCTGCATACATCATACATATCTACGATAATCAATAATCATCACCAACCATAATCATCTGTAATCATCATCATACAAGAAAAATTAAATCTCGATCATAGACGTACACAATAATTGTCATTAGCTTAAGGAAAACCTAATTTGCGTGACTCATCAACTAAAACGTAACTTACTGTATCAAGAATAATCATTATCGTTCAACTTGGCAAGAACTTTTACCCCAACTAATTATCATTTAGCTGCACCAGAAAAAAAGATCGGTGCTCAAACGACAACTAAGAAGCTGCTGTGCACAACATCTTCAAATGTCGGTAAGTCCTATATCCTAGTTTTTATTTTTTTTTGACAAATTGAACGAATAATTACCAAGATATTTGAGTCGATGAATTCTCAATTCCTCTAAAAATTAAGTTTTGTATTTATTTGAGTGCTTTTTCACAGTTTGAGTGAGAATAACTAACCTGAGAAAAAGATTTTTTTTTATGAGTTTTATTGATACAATTGTTTTCGTTGTGTTCTCCTTTAACTTGAGCCGGAGATCGTAGTTTAAACTCAATAGTGTTTATGTGTTATACTCACTCAAGCTCATGCTTAAGCTTAAATTTTTTTTAGATTTTAGTTTTGTTGATTTTTTTATTGGAGAACTCAACATTCATTGATTAGCTTTGAAAGTATAAACGATTTTGTTTCCATTATATTTATTTACTTTGAATTTTGATATGATGAGCTCACATTTCTACAAATTTTTATAAATTTAATAAATGACATTTCCTTATGTTCTTACTGAGGTCCATTGAAATTTATATACATTTTTTTTTTTGATGTGATTGATTTTTGAATAATGGAGTGATTTTCTTTGTGCAAAGGGGAGGGTAAGAGTGATGCTGCAATCCAACGATGTTAATGAGATAAGCATTTCTTAAAGCTTACTTATCTGTTTATTTGGGGCTATTGAGAATGTCAAATAGAGTGGCTCGATAGCAAAGGAGTTTTATTTCTTTTTTTTTAAGGGAAAATAAAACCGAGGGAGGGATACACTCCGGATCCCCGGATTACACCTAGGGGTTCCCAAAAGAAAATTTAAATCGGTTTGTTTTGTTTGTATTCGCGGTTATTTGGACTTTTTATATACATATTTATTGGCATGAATATTAATGTGCGGTAGTTCAACAAACAGGTACAAGTACCCACCCCACCGACGAGCTGGTCAATGGAATAAGCTAGCATGCCAAGCCGTGCCTTAGTTTGCTGAACAACTTATTTTACGTGCCATGGTTGGACTCAGGGAATCCTGTGGACCTGAGGACACTATGGTAAAGCAGGTCATCGCTTGTGGTCAAATAAGAACATCTAAAATCCGTTACACAGGTGGCGCCCAATGTATGGGGCTTCGAAAATTCTTATTAAGTTTCGTCTCACCTTGAAACAAAATGGTGTTCCTTACAAAATTCTTCTTCCTTCACCAAAAATAAAACTTATTATTGAAAATAATAAACACTCTAGCTAACGTCCTGAAAAGCTTCGGTCTGTTGATCATATTTTGTGAAGCGTTTACTTGAGTGTATTTAATCAAACAAGTTTTCCAATGAATCAATGACCGGGAGATATCATGTACTAGATACAACTTCTCCGCCTGTTGCATTGATTTAATTGAATACTTGGAGATGTTTTGGCCTTATGTAAGTTAATTTCATGGACGACCAGAAGATACCAGTTTCAAGAAACTCATCTCCGTTGGTTGCGTCCATGATCTTTAAACTGCAGCTCATGGAGTTTTGTAAGCTTAACATACAAGTCCCAAAAAAATTTTTTTTTTATGTTTTTTTTAAGTTCTAATTTTAAACTTTAACCGTAAGTACATATAGGAGAGGAATTCAGAAGCTAACGACCTAAGAATAAAGGTCTAACGTTCATCATTTTCTTAGTTGCGTCATAGATTCTTTACCTAATCTCTAAAGTCAATTTGCTAATCACAAAGAAAATTTTACCGATTTTATATTTTTTTTTCTCATCGTTGTTTTTGCACATCACAAACTGCCATTACCCAGTACATATTTATGGTTTTTAAGTTTCTTTATAATTTGCAGTTTTTTTAAATAAATTAAAATTTGGTGGCTAATTCCTTTTATCTATCATCTTTTGAGTTTAAAGAAGGTACATTGGTGTTTTTTTTTTTTAATTAAAAAACAGTCTAGTTATTAATATTTTTTTTTTTTAACTTTTTGTTATATGTTATAACACATTCAAGCATCAGTTAAAGTTCTGGCTAAATAATGCCACCAAAACGAGATAAATCTAAAGAAAAATCCACTTCTGCCACTCGCAATGCGCGTAAGGGAACCACAGGTGTTGCCGTTGCTTCCACATCTAGTAATGTGCCTGAAGATGGTGATCATCAGCCTCAAGAACAATATGATGATTTGGTAGATCAAAATAATGATCAAAATAATGCTCCGTCGGAACAAGTTCCAACTTCTGTGTCCTTGAATGATAGCTTGCAGCGGTATATCACTAATATTGTTAATGCTACCATTGGTTTAAGTAGGGCTGAAGATCTGCGCGCTAGAAAGGCTGAATATGATGAAGAGAGGGCAAGAATAAGGGAAGAAGTAGCCAATACCATCCGCGACACACTAAGAGCACCAACTCCCCCAATTGTAAATGACTCTTTTCGAAACATGAATCGTCCACAAGAACATAGTACTGCTCAGCCATCAATGAGACCAGTTGACAATATTGAACCGCACCAGCTAAGTGAAAATGCCCAAAATTTCTTAAATCGAATGAATGCACTCGATTTAAATACGCAATCTCCTAATCTAAGTCGTAATGTGTCTCACACTAGCTCCAGTCGAGCTTTCGAGTTCCATAAATGGGGTCTCAAGTTCGACAACGTTAGAATGACGGTCGACGATTTTATTTTTCGTTTGAAAAGACTGAAGGAAAGCTATAACGCTTCGTGGGAAGATATCTTCCTTCATTTTCACCTTTTTGTGACGGGTACAGTTGAAAGTTGGTTTTGGACCTTTCTGAAAACTAACCCAAATGCACATTGGCAAAATTTAGAATGTGCTTTAATGGAACAATATCGGAGTATCGAAACCGACTCGGAACTTTCGAGAAAAATGTTCGACCGACGTCAAGGTCAAAACGAAAGTTTCGACAGTTTTTATAACGACATTCTCGTTATGAATGCTCGGCTCCACTCACCCAAGCCAAGACGCGAACTCATAGAACTGATCAAACAAAATGTAAAGAGAAGAACAGGAGAGCTTCTTATTACTTTTACTACCGAAAGTTTAGCAGAAATGGTGTACGTTTGCAGATCGATTGAAAAACATTCTCAAAATGAAGCTTTCAAGCCAAAACCATTTCAATCGAATACCGCAAAAAAACAAGTCAGTGAGTTAGATGAATACTTTAGTGAAGAGAACTTACTAGACGTTGATGCTTTAAATGTTTCACGCAACCAAAGAGATCAGTCCAACTATACTTGTTGGAACTGCAAGCTCAAAGGCCATTCATTTGTTCAGTGTCCTAATGCTCAGCGAAACTTATTTTGCTACAAATGTGGCATGGAAAATACGACCACACCGAACTGTTCAAAATGTTCGGGAAACCGCAAACGGGGCAATACTACCACCGGGGAGTTTTGTCAACCGAAAGAGAACCCGGAACAAAAGTAAGCCAAAATTTCGATCACATCCTTAAACCAGAAAACTCTGTATTACCAGACATAGAAAATCAACCTGACTTAACCACAACACCTGAAACATCGAAAACACCTGACGATTCCAAAGTTCAAATCCTTAAACGTGAAAAACATAAATGCGACAGACCATCTCTAGCGTTAAATTCACCTGTTTCTCTTCACGAACGGTTGCGTAATTATTATGACGTTCGTGGCAGAATCTTTGCTCAAGTTCCTGAGCGAATTCAAAAACTGCGAAGCCGGTTTGAGGTCAAGAAAAAAACTCATCGCGAAATTTGTGCTACCACGATTTGCAGCACCGAAGATCCTAGACCATATGCTAACGTGTCCATCTTTGGAAAGAAAATGCTAGGTCTATTGGACAGTGGTGCAAGCATCTCTTGTCTAGGATCGGGGTGTCTGCAAATGCTTCGAGATCATAAAATTCCGTTTAAAAACTTCAATGCCAAGGTGAAAACTGCTAGTGGCCAACCACAGCAGATAGCCGGAGAAATAACCACGATAGTGGAATATAAAAATGTTTCAAAGGAAATGAAAATTTATCTAGTCCCATCCCTAGAGCAAACTTTATACCTCGGTATAAATTTTTGGAAGCTGTTTGGGATAGCTCCTCAAATAGTTTCCGAAATTTGTACCCCTTCACTCCGCATATGTGACGCGAACGCCCATGAGCTATCAGGTGATCAGTCGTCGGAGATTGAAACCGTTATTCGCCTATTTCCATCCTATGCCAAAGAAGGGCTTGGAAGGACGGCATTAGAAGAACACACAATAAACACAGGCGATATCGAGCCTATTAAACAACGAAACTATCCCGTGTCTCCAGCCATTCAGAAACTGATGTATGAAGAGTTGGATAGGATGTTGTCATTGGGCGTAATTGAAGAGAGTGAAAGTGCCTGGAGTTCCCCTGTTGTCTTGGTTCGCAAACCAGGGAAAAACCGTTTATGCCTTGACTCCAGGAAACTCAATAAGGTTACGAAAAATGACGCCTATCCATTTCCTCATATAGAGGGTCTGCTTGGTCGTCAATCAGAAACACACTACATTAGTAGTGTGGATCTGAAAGATGCATTCTGGCAGATCCCTCTAGCTGAAGAGGCAAGGGAAAAGACGGCGTTTAGTGTGCCCGGTAGACCCTTATATCAATTCAAGGTTATGCCCTTTGGCCTCTGCAATGCAGCTCAACGCTTATGCAGACTTATGGACAAGGTGGTTCCTAATGAATTGAAACAAAATATATTCGTATATCTCGACGATTTGCTGATAGTTTCACGGACGTTTGAAGAACATGTTGACTTACTACGTACCCTAGCTTCACTGTTGCGAAAAGCAGGATTGACTATTAATCTTGAAAAGTCACGTTTTTGCTTCAAAGAGTTGCGATATTTAGGTTTTATTGTTGGAGGAGGCTGTGTCAAAACAGATCCTGACAAAGTTTGTGCCATTCAAGACTTTCCAGTGCCTAAAACTCCTCGACAGGTAAGACGGTTTTTAGGTTTAACCGGATGGTACAGACGTTTTGTTCCAGGCTACTCTACTCTTGCTGCTCCAATAACCGACACCTTGAGGAAAAGTAAAACCTTTGTTTTCACACCAGAGGCACTCAAAGCATTCGAAGAACTCAAACTAGCGTTGACCACAGCTCCGGTTTTGGCGAACCCGGATTTTACGAAACCTTTTATTATCTTGTGTGACGCCTCTTCAACAGGCATTGGTTGCGTATTGAATCAATTGGACGAAAATGGTGCCGAAAAACCAATTTATTATTACTCCTATAAACTGAACCGAGCGCAACGTAACTACAGCGTTACGGAATTAGAATGTTTGGCTGCCGTATTAGGCGTGGAAAAGTTTCGACCTTACGTCGAGGGTCATGACTTTACCATTGTTACCGACCATTCGAGCCTCAGGTGGCTTATGAGCCAAAAGGACTTAAGTGGTAGATTAGCGCGGTGGAGTTTGAGACTCCAGAAATACTCTTTTGTTATAGAGCATCGAAAGGGTTCCCAAAATGTTGCACCAGACGCACTCTCTCGTGTATATGCTGCTGATGAATTAACAAGCGACATGAGCCCTTCTGATGTTCTTCAGGTCAATCTCACTGATCCGACATTCAAGTCGGATGAGTATATGAGTTTGATCGAAACTATAGAGAAAAACAAACCCCAACTACCTGACCTTCAAGTCTCAGAAAATTTTGTGTACAAGAAGGTCAAACATTGTACAGGGGATCCCAGAGAAGACGACTGCGTCTGGAAACTGTGGATTCCCGCCGCCCTGACCAATCGCTTAGTCCAATTGGCACATAACCCCCCTCAGGCATCGCATGGTGGGGTTGCAAAGACTTTGTATCGTCTACGGGAACGATTTTACTGGCCTAATATGGCGGCTCAAGTAAAATCGTTCGTCGGAGAATGCATCGTATGTAAATCATCCAAGGCCCCAAATCATATCCTAAGACCACCAATGGGTCAATCATTTGTTGTTGATAGGCCCTTTCAACACCTTTTTGTCGATTTTCTCGGTCCTTATCCGAGATCTAAAGGCGGAAATTCATATATAATTGTTTGTCTGGATCAACTGACTAAGTTTATCCTGGCAAAAGCAATACGAAAAGCGACAGCTGAGGTGGCAATTCAGTTCTTAGAAGAAAACGTCTTTTCGCTGTTTGGAATTCCAGAATCGCTCCTTTCTGATAATGGTAAGCAATTTATAGGAAAGGAGTTTACCAAATTCCTAGGTTCCTATGGAACAAGACACATTCGGACGGCATCTCACGCACCACAAGCAAACGCTAGTGAGCGCGCTAATAGATCCATATTGGCAGCTATAAGGTCATATATAGGTTCCGACCAATCGAACTGGGACCGACATCTTAGCTCCATTCTAAGTTCTTTAAGAACAAGTATTCACTCCGCAATAGGAATGTCGCCTCACGAAGCCTTGTTTGGCCAAAGCAAAATAGAACACGGTTCTGATTATGAGTTGCTGAAAAAACTGAATGCTCTTAACAACTCAGAATTTAACATATTGCCCAAGGCCACGAAAATGAATATGATTCATAACCGTGTTAAGGACTCCCTAGCACAAGCACATAAGCTTTATGAAAAAACTTATAATACGAGAAGCAAAGCATGCAAATTCCAAGTGGGACAAGTTGTCCTCAAGCGCAATTTTATACTTAGCGATAAATCCAAAAAACGAAATGCGAAGCTATGCCCGAAGTTTGTACAAGCCAAAATTAAAAAAGTAGTAAGCAATAATCTCTACGAATTAGAAGATCTGAAAGGTAACTCTCTTGGCATAATACATGCCAAGGATATGCGACAGTAGGAGAGGTAGTACAAGCATACTTACAAAATTTTGTATTCTAGGCGTGGGTCGAATGTGATTTAATGAATAGCAGTTGCCATTTCACCTTCGTGTCTGGGCAGACAAGAAAATGAAATGTTGTGTGTAGTCCAACTAGAAACCACAGTTGAACCATTCATTAATAGAATTTCAATTTGTTGAGTTGAATTCGTCCATAATTTCATGCGCATGATCTGAACAATCACACCTTCGAATCTCCCATTTACAAATTTCGAAAGTCCACTGAACTCTTTGCCTCTTTTCGAACTTTTTTTTTCGTGCAAAGCACACATCATTTCCGCAAATCGATCTTTCAATTCCCGACTCTCGATTGTGACACATCAAAAGGTAACTCATTTAGGCCTTAAGTAAAATCTTAAATAATACCTTCATAATTCCTTTTTGATATTTCTCAAGTCCTGATATACTGGCAGTAAAATCAAACGAAACCAGACATCATTTCATGGGAAAAAAAAACAATCTGATTTTCTGGAAAGACTGTCTTTTCCTGCATAAGAGTGATTCTTTTCCTAAGAACCCATTGAGTTTGGTCATATTAAACGTGGTACAGTTGTTCCACAATACTAATTTTGAAAGGTGCTTTCTTGACCACAAGAGCCCTCAGATAGTCAAAAGTGAGCTCAATCAGGTAATTTTAATCTTTTTCCTTATTTGCATCATTTTTGCTTAACATATTTCTTGGACTCCATCAGGGTCCATCGAGAGTCCAAAATCTAAGCCAAACAAAACTTGGATCAGAACCACCAAGCATCGTCAACATCGTTCGCACTTGCCTAAAGAGCTCACAACCGATCTCCATACCAGCAAGTAGCCCTAGCCAGCAACCGTGAGTCGTACGAACTCCACGGACTTGCTTGACACGTGACATAAACTCAATTGGGTCACATTGGTTGGCACTCTCCACCAAGATAAGAAGGGGATCGCGCCCAAATCAAAACTTCACTTCTGATTGCAATCAAAGAGCATTGCAATACCGTAAGCTTCGTGCGTACCCACCTTATCAGTGCTTATCTAAACTCGTCTTATCTGGGACACCAAAGAGGAGAACCCAAAACGACCGACACTCGCGTTAAGCTATCCAGCATCCATGGAAGACAAGTGCGTCTCCTTTAAATTCCAGATCTAATCCCAGAACAATCAAAGCTCTGGCAACGACACTAACCTGCATACATCATACATATCTACGATAATCAATAATCATCACCAACCATAATCATCTGTAATCATCATCATACAAGAAAAATTAAATCTCGATCATAGACGTACACAATAATTGTCATTAGCTTAAGGAAAACCTAATTTGCGTGACTCATCAACTAAAACGTAACTTACTGTATCAAGAATAATCATTATCGTTCAACTTGGCAAGAACTTTTACCCCAACTAATTATCATTTAGCTGCACCAGAAAAAAAGATCGGTGCTCAAACGACAACTAAGAAGCTGCTGTGCACAACATCTTCAAATGTCGGTAAGTCCTATATCCTAGTTTTTATTTTTTTTTGACAAATTGAACGAATAATTACCAAGATATTTGAGTCGATGAATTCTCAATTCCTCTAAAAATTAAGTTTTGTATTTATTTGAGTGCTTTTTCACAGTTTGAGTGAGAATAACTAACCTGAGAAAAAGATTTTTTTTTATGAGTTTTATTGATACAATTGTTTTCGTTGTGTTCTCCTTTAACTTGAGCCGGAGATCGTAGTTTAAACTCAATAGTGTTTATGTGTTATACTCACTCAAGCTCATGCTTAAGCTTAAATTTTTTTTAGATTTTAGTTTTGTTGATTTTTTTATTGGAGCTATTTTAATAACTCAACATTCATTGATTAGCTTTGAAAGTATAAACGATTTTGTTTCCATTATATTTATTTACTTTGAATTTTGATATGATGAGCTCACATTTCTACAAATTTTTATAAATTTAATAAATGACATTTCCTTATGTTCTTACTGAGGTCCATTGAAATTTATATACATTTTTTTTTTTGATGTGATTGATTTTTGAATAATGGAGTGATTTTCTTTGTGCGAAGGGGAGGGTAAGAGTGATGCTGCAATCCAACGATGTTAATGAGATAAGCATTTCTTAAAGCTTACTTATCTGTTTATTTGGGGCTATTGAGAATGTCAAATAGAGTGGCTCGATAGCAAAGGAGTTTTATTTCTTTTTTTTTAAGGGAAAATAAAACCGAGGGAGGGATACACTCCGGATCCCCGGATTACACCTAGGGGTTCCCAAAAGAAAATTTAAATCGGTTTGTTTTGTTTGTATTCGCGGTTATTTGGACTTTTTATATACATATTTATTGACATGAATATTAATGTGCGGTAGTTCAACAAACAGGTACAAGTACCCACCCCACCGACGAGCTGGTCAATGGAATAAGCTAGCATGCCAAGCCGTGCCTTAGTTTGCTGAACAACTTATTTTACGTGCCATGGTTGGACTCAGGGAATCCTGTGGACCTGAGGACACTATGGTAAAGCAGGTCATCGCTTGTGGTCAAATAAGAACATCTAAAATCCGTTACAACCTCAACACACCTTCTTTGGGGTATTGTCTGGCCAAAAAAATGAAGCCACGAAGAATTATGTACATTGAAATCATTCAAAACAAGAATCATTTTTTGTATGGAGTCGGACAGAGCATCAAACTCGTTAAAAGTTGAATTTTTGTCCAAATTTGGGATCCAAGAAATGAAGCAGGTATGAATGATGTGCTTTTTGACCGGAAATTTCAACCACACGAAGTTGAAATTTGTGTTTGAGCACAAACTTTATTGCAGTTGAAGCTGGTACGCAACATTATTTCTTATGTAAACGGCAACACCATTGTGAGATGATTAGACTGATTAATTCCGAACAACCAGAATTTTCCCCTATTTGATTTTCACTCAAAACGATGGGAGTCACTCCTGTGACTAAAAGGACGGCAGGTTCTGACTTCTGAAACTGTTTGCACTACAAACTATACATGCAGGGCTGTATTCTACTGTTACCATTTGCTTCGGGTACGGGTACTTTTCTTGTTTGAATGCATCAGCTCAAATCTCGCTTCAATATAGGAAGATGGCATGTATCAGCAATTTTCGTTTCCTGGCCGTAGAACTTCCATCCAACATTTTTGCCATTTGATCTACTTGGAAATCCATATTGTCGTTGGCATCATCTCATTCTTTAAAAGGAATATCGCGGTGTTTTCTGTGAGTTTTTTCATCCAGAAATTTGTTCTTCTGATGACTTCATTCAATTTTCTTTGCGCACATTCGGTGTCTTTTGCCGTTATCAGCGCTGCAATTTCGTGGATATACCCCACCAGAAAAGTGTCTTCAGACATTTCCATACGAAGGATATCATCGCTGAAGATGTTCCATAAATCATGTCCCAAAATGGATATTCCTGCGCTGCTCCGGAGTTGATAACCTTTCTCCTTATTATTATTACCTATATTTGTTCTTGTATGTCAGCTCTTGGTCACTGAGTGGATGAATATATCACTACAGCAAAAGCTAAAAATGAATATGGGATCTTCTCCTGAGCGCACTCAGCATTTCCTTCCTGGCTTAATAATTGAAAGCCCAAATTCTTCAGAAAAACGATCTTTCTGAAGTAGTGGTTTCCCTGTTTGGTAGTTTGGGTAGCAATCACTACTTCTTCTATGGTTCTGATCGTAGAGTGATCTTTCAGGTAGTGAAACAGGGTTTCAGCATCTTCTTTTAGAATTTGTCTGCAGTGTTCAGCATTTAATTGGATCTGTATGCAGATGGGGAAACCAGATATCTTTTGTTTTTGCTGATCAGCACCAGGCGTTGTTTTATCCAATTCATCATAAAGGTCTCTTCCTTGAGGCAGCTGCTGTACGTCCTCAATAGTATTTTGAGACATGTTTGGACTGCAACTTTCAATCAGCTCTTCTGCTGGTAATCCATCAATGGCCAAGCTGAACTCTTCTACGCTGAAAAGTGGTGTACCCTGTTGCTGGGCCAATGTGATGTCGAGGTGCCTTATAGGATGCATTCGGAATAGCACATCTCACATTTTCTTCGTCAAAGGCAGGAGTGGGCTTCTGGGGCTCTTAGTTTCCACATAATGTTCTTATAGCCTATTCCCCAATCCTTTTGCAGCTATTCGGCTATTACTAAAATGATATACACTGTGGCGTATGCGCACTATTTTTAAAACTGACAAATTATTAAAAAAATAAAAGACAAATATGTGTATGTTCATGTACTAAAAATAAGCTCTTGGTACTATAAAATATTTGTTCACATAAGAAACAAGGAGAGGATCGGGAGAGTATCAGGAACCGATGATTATTTATCTGATAGATGCGTCCCTGAATAAAATTTGTTTGCTAATAAACCTAGGCTAAGGCAGACCACACACAAAAAACTTCATAAATCATCCCAAAAAAAAAGCAACTAAATCCTCAAAGTAAGGTGAATGTAATTTTTAGTCCTCTTATTTAGAACATATACCAACGCGTACCTGCAGCAACAAAAAAAAAACTATGCGAGTGTCTATATATCTTATACACTACCCGCATACCTCCTTGTGACACGGCAACAGGATGTGGTTTTGTTGGCACTCACTGCTCACAGGCACTTCTAACCGCTTTTGCCGCAAGGAGCAATAAATTGTTTTGTGTGTCGTCATTAATTTTTTCCCTCATTTACTCCTTCAGAAAGATAGGATGGGATGGAAATGGAATCCTTTTTAACTCAACTCAGAGCTTTGTTCCCACTCCAATCTGATGTGGCAATAGCATCAAGAAGAGTTTCAAGGATGCTTTGATGCGATGGTAAAGAAGAGAGATGAATATTCTGCAGCAATGATGAAGACGAGAGACGACAACAACGTATAACGTTACAGATGCGGTTTGCATTTCCTTGTATTGTTTTTCTTTGTCCTTAAAAATAAAGAGGCACCCGCAGCTCAGTGGGTGGGTACCTGGGCCGGGTGCCCTGGTGGCCGTGCTCCAGCTCGGAGATACCACTACAGCCATCCTGTTCTGCATGATGCGAAGACAAGTTGCTCCTAATAATGCTTGGGTATTAAAATGACAAATTGCATTTAGACGGATAATTTCTTTGCTTCCGTCGTCATCGTCATCGCCATCCTCTTCCTCGCAGTCCGCCGTCCTTTTTGGGTTCCCTAACATTATTTCTTTTATTTTTTGTGTATATTTTTATTTTATTTGTGTCGTTTGCTCCTTCCAGGATCCTGGGGACAAACAATTTACCTTTCGGTGGTGTCGCAGTATTACTACTCTTTTACGATGGTTTGGTAGCATGTGGCAGTAGCACTATACAACAAAACGAAAAGGATAAGACACACCTGCTTTACATTTCTTTTGTAGCCCGAACCAAACATGCTGAAGGTGAAGAAGGTGAGTTGTTTACGGAAGCGGAAGCGTATGTTGTTGATTTTCCGCGCAATAGCGCTGATGGCTTATTGATGGTTGTTTTCCTTTTTTATTATTCTACCTATACAGTAACTTGAGTTATTATGGAGTCCTTGGTGTCTCGGGGGCTTTTGATGGAGTTCGAGTCAGTAGGAAGGGGGTAGATGAGGTTCTGGTGGCTTTTGCAGTTCGGCCTTCAAAGGCAGACGATTGTGAGCTAATGAAAATAGTGGTAAAGTATGTTGCAAGCAGCGCTGCTGACAATAATGATGATGATGATGATGATGATGATGGTGTAAAGGCGCAACTCAAGCTCTCATAGCACTGTTCTGCGTGGTTGCTATATATAATATTGGTTTGGTAGATTGCGCGGGTGTTGAAGCAATTGTTTGGCTTTTATAGCCACTTGTACCGAAAGAGTGACAATTTATTTAACAGCATTAGTGTCGGGCTTGGCTGGCAGTGGGGTTTAAATGAGATGGATGGATAGGATATTAATGGAAGTTTTTATGGGACTGGGAACCTTTTTTATTTAGAATTTATGAGCTCAGTGAAATTTAAAGTGTATTGAACTAAAAAAAAAAAAGATAGGTATATAAACCTTTGATTTATAGTTAAAAATAAATTGAACTAATGCAATAAAGATAATGCAAACATAAATGGAAAGGATATATTTGAATAAACCTATTCATACAAAGGTTCATAAGTTATCAAAAATTTTCATTGAATTGTAGCCCAGAAAACAAAATAAAAAGGCACCATACCAAATACTGTAATACAACTTTTTAGAAATTCTTCAACAGTGGGTGTTGAGGAAAAAATACGTGATTTTAGTAAGATTTTTTTTTGAATTTTTTGAGATTTTTAATATAACATAAAATATTTGAATCGTCAAAGCTTTTAAAAACTACCCAAGAAGTAAAATTTTTGAAAAAATCACTATGGAGGCTGGTTTAGGTTCGTTTTATTAGAACTTATGAAAAAGAAAATGACCCGGAACTTTGCAGACGATTTAAGTATCATATTTTGGACTATCATTAGTTGCGTAAAAATGGTTCGATTTCAAAAAGTGAAACGGCAATCGATTTTTCATGACAAAATCTTCATACGCATGTTTTTATTTTCTTTTTATCTACCGTATTAAAATAGTTATGATAAAAATGAAGGAAGTGCCAAAAAAAAAATGTTGAAAATTTTTGGATTATTACCAATGCCGTAAAAATGCATTGATTTCAAAAATTGAAACGGCAATCACTTTTTCACGACAAAATCTCGATACCCCATTTTTTTTTTTTTTTTTTATTTACCGTAATAAAAAAGTTATGACGAAAAAAAGTAAAAAAAAGAAAAACTAAGAAAATATTTATTTTTGCGTGATTTGAAACTCATTGAAAGTTTCAAAAATGTATATTTTATTTTTTTCTACCCCAAAATCATGTTTTTTCAAGGTTGTTTCTTGAGTAAATTCTTCTTCCGGAAAGGTACGTAGGAGACATTTTAAGCGATTTAAAATTGAATTACAAACAAAATAAATACATATTTCATTTTTCATTGACAATTAAAAATGTCAACAAAAAAAAGTCAACAGCAAAAATATTTTTTTTTTAGTTTCTTAAACGTTTACAAAAATGTTTACCAACTTTAAGATACTGTATAGAAAAAAGAGTCTTTTGTCAAATGCTAACTAAAATTTTGAATCATTTGACGTATTTTACAAATTTGTTTGAACTGTTGTATTTTTCTTTTTTTTTTGAAAAAAAAACTGCAAAGATTCAGTTTACATATTCACTTCATCAACGTTTTTTTAAATTTTTTATTAATTTATAAGCATTATATAAAAAGAAAAAATTTATACAAATGTATGCTTTTGTAAATTTTCCATTATTTGATATATTTTTAACTTTCTGAAATGTACCGTTATTTTTTATTTTCATTTTTATTTTTGAATTTTTAATATTTTTATCGTGGTTCTTAATGGATTTGATTGAAATGTCTTTAGAAAAAAAAAATTAAAAATACTTCAAACAATGCAAAATTAAATAGTGAACCAAAATATGTTTCTGATTTTGTTACATTCTGTTTAAAATTAAATTTATAAAATTGGTTAGAATTTTCACATTCATCAAATTTTTTAAAAAAAATTAAAAATTTCATAGATTTGAATATAGCATTCGCAAATTAAATTAACCAAATCGCAAATAGGTTTAACCTAAACGCAAATAAGTTTCACCCAAGCGCAAATAGATTTAACCCAAACGCAAATAGAATTAACCTAATCGCATTTCGATTTAAAAAAACGCAAATTTAGTTAAACTATACGCAAATAATATTAAACTATTAGCAAATCATTTTAACCAAAACGCAAATTGAATTAACCTTAGCTTGATTTATTGTTCCAGCTGTACTTTTTTGGGTCTAATGGATTTTGGTATCATCCATAATTGGACATTTTAAAATAGATTCAATGAAACACTTGTTTTATTTTTCCACAAATTAAATTATTTTATTGATGAATATTGCAATATTGATGATGATTTATTGATGAATATTGCAATATTCATCAATAAAATAATTTAATTTGTGGAAAAATAAAACAAGTGTTTCATTGAATCTATTTTAAAATGTCCAAGATTAATTTCCACCAAGTGTTAAACCCTCAATCTATTGATTATATTCATCCATAATTGTTAAAAAGCCATTATTAAAGGATTGGCCTTTTATTTTGTCGCTAAGTTCTTGGAAAAATGCGCCGAACTAGTTGGATTTACAATTGGGGGTTTGTCAAAATCTTATGGTGAACTATTCCTATTATTATAAGCCTTCCAATTCTTCACCACACATCTGGAACAACAAGTTGAGCCCGGGTCAATTCAATTTGCGTTTTGGTTAAAATGATTTGCTAATAGTTTAATTTTATTTGCGTATAGTTTAACTATATTTGCGTTTTGTTTAAATCGAATTGCGATTAGGTTAATTCTATTTGTGTTTGGGTTAAATCTATTTGCGCTTGGGTGAAACTTATTTGCGTTTAGGTTAAACCTATTTGCGATTTGGTTAATTTAATTTGCGAATGCTATATATACAGTTGCGGTCAAAATAATAGTAGTACAAGTAAAAGAATTGCGTAACTTAAGTTTTGTAAATTTTATATTGCGTTGATAGTAACAAACTGTAGCATTTTGACTTAATAACATTTTCTTATAGTGAGGCGGCTAAGCGCCCATATGAAGCATGATTGTGCACTTTGTGATAAAAGCAAATAATTTTAATCATTGTTGGCACATTATAAAAGAATGATTTTAAGATGTTGGGCCACTTCGTATCTCCACCCATTTAGGTGGGCGGGGCAATTTTGTTTTGAAAATGACTTGAAATGGAAAAAAAATTATAAAAAATAACGACAACACTAACAATATTTTGCTATATCTTTTTTGAAAGCCAAAACGCCATTCTTAAATTCTGTTTTTAAATTAAGGTATTTGAGTAAATAGTTTTCGAAAAAATAATTTTCAAACTCAAAGTTTTGAAAAAAAATGTGGAAAAAAAATATGTATACTGATTTATTTTTAACTTTGCGTAGTTATATAAAAATTAAATTTTTATTTTTCAATGCTCCTATCAATTCTGGGTCGAATTTTGAAAACCAATTTCTTTTAGACAAACTTTTTTTTTGAGTATTTGTCTAATTCATAACGTAATTTTTTATCAAAAACACCCTGAATTTGTACCTATTGACAAAAACAACAATATAGACCAGTAACTGTCAAATCCCCTCCCTCGTCAAAAAAAAAAATATATATTAAAGAGTAGGAAACCTCATATGACAATTCTTTTTATTTAATGACTTAACGCAAATAAGAAATAGAAAGCAAAAATTCAATTTAAAGACACTTTGTTACAAGTTAGGTTAAAACATCCTAAATTATAATACATAATCCACTAAAAATAATATATTGTAAGACCGGCTTATACTAGAAATTTATAAATAATACATAATGTGCATACATGTTAACACTTGTGTACAAGTTTGCGAAACCTTATCGAAATTCTACCCTGCCACAGGAATGTTTTTTAATCAATTTTCTTCATATTAAACAATATCGTGAAGGTCGTATTCATCGGTGCCCTTTGGTCAATGAGCACAGCCGGGATCGGCGCAATAGCCACATATTGCTGTTCAGTGGTGTTTTCCCCGAAAAAAAGAGTAACACGTTGAACTTCGAGATTTTCAACCAGGCATAGGCCGTTTTAGAAACCGTCAACTGCGTCAAAAATGCATTTGCAGAATGTTCTTAAACGTAAACTGCAAAAGTCTTCTGTTCGAAAACGCAAATACAAACTTTACTGTATTAGCATTGTGTTCGATAATGCAGCTTGCTAAAGTCACATGTTCGAAAACATCATCTGCGGTGCAGCTGTGCAGTAAAAAATTCGAGTTGACGTACAAAATATATAAAAGCCAGAGAGCGTGTTTGCTAACGTCAAATGCGTTTGCAAGTAAATTGACTGACGTTGATCAAACTGATTTTGTGCAAGAAGGACAATTGCATATTTGACGATCATTTGATGATCAAATTGACTTTGATTTGACGTTTTCGAAAACGGCCATAGGTTGTGTTAGGTTAGGTAAGGAGGGGCGTGCACAGAGGATGTTGCGAACAAGGGAGCCTATTGCTCCATTGTGATCCCCTTAAAAAAACTATTGGTTCACACAGACTGGTTCACCAGCCTGTGCTTTCTATGAACTTTCCTGTTTGCCATTCAGACATGCGCTTGATAGTCCTGTTCTCCAACAACCCTGTTTCCAAAGTATGTAGGTAATGGTTGGAAATTGGATGTGAAAACACTCAGTCTGGTGGCCATTGTGCCAATGAATGGCGCAATGACCCGTTAGTACATCTATCAAGATTCTAATGTTCTTTTTACTCAGCGATAAAATATACTGAGTTTTCTTTTCATTTATTCTAGGCCTTAAACTTCTAGAGATAACGCACTAGTTCCTGAGCATCCAGGAGTTATTGATTTACCCTTTCGTTATTAGGTCTATTCTACTTTTAATCACGCCGATTAAGACGTCTGGTCAATTTTTTAATTGGCTACTTCTATTTCTATTTGATACCGACCCTTTCCTTGCCAGTTCATCTTCTATTCCTTTCTTTATTGTTATGGCCAGGAACCCAGCAAAGTTTGACTTGGTTATTGTTACAAATATTATTCGGTATTTCTCGGTATTTTTCTACTGTCTTGGATCTTATAATCTCACTGGCTATTGCTTTGATAGCAGCTTGGCTGTCCACGAAAAATGTGATCTCCGAAGAGCTCAGTATCCTTGTGTACCATTGGACATAATAGGGACTTTTTTAATTTGACAAAGTGGCTACATTTTTACAAGCCGTTTGAGGAAATTGCTCTTCTTGTATCTTTGACTACATGTGTGGTTGCTCATGATTCATGAAAGCTGATCAAACTTAGGAACGCTGAAGGTTTAAAGCCATGAAAGCGATATTTGGTCAGCGTTTCAGCGATATTCATTAAGGAGGAAAGATTAAGTTCGTTCACTTGGACGTTTGACCATAACGACAAAAATCGACACTAATGTGCAAATAAACCCAAACCAACTGTTTCACTGTCTCGCTTGCGTTTTGAGAAGTAATGTTGAGCCTTCTACTTACATGAGGTACGAATTAGTTGCACAAACCCCCAACTCTCTCTCATGGTACGGTTCTGCGAAAAGGTACAAGAACAACTCATCTCACTGTTTTAAAGTTTTCAGCCTGTGGGCAAACTTATTTGCCACAGGCAAATTCAAGGTCGATGAAGGTTTTCATCTACTGATCTGTTTTGTTCTTGGTTTCTGTTCTTTGACCAGAGGACACCGATGAATACAACCTTCACGATATTGTTTAATATGAAGAAAATTGATTAAAAAACATGCCTGTGGCAGGGTAGAATTTCGATAAGGTTTCGCAAACTTGTACACAAGTGTTAACATGTATGCACATTATATATTATTTATAAATTTCTAGTATAAGCCGGTCTTACAATATATTATTTTAAGTGGATTATGTATTATAATTTAGCATGTTTTAACCTAACTTATAACAAAGTGTCTTTAAATTGAATTTTTGCTTTCTATTTCTTATTTGCGTTAAGTCATTAAATAAAAAGAATTGTCATATGAGGTTTCCTACTCTTTAATATATATTTTTTTTTTGACGAGGGAGGGGATTTGACAGTTACTGGTCTATATTGTTGTTTTTGTCAATAGGTACAAATTCAGGGTGTTTTTGATAAAAAATTACGTTATGAATTAGACAAATACTCAAAAAAAAAGTTTGTCTACGAAAAAAATGGTTTTATAATTTTCAATTTTTTTCAAAAACTAAAGGACTTAAAAGAAATTGGTTTTCAAAATTCGACCCAGAATTGATAGGAGCATTGAAAAATAAAAATTTAATTTTTGTATAACTACGCAAAGTTAAAAATAAATCAGTATACATTTTTTTTTCCACATTTTTTTCAAAACTTTGAGTTTGAAAATTATTTTTTCGAAAACTATTTACTCAAATACCTTAATTTAAAAACAGAATTTAAGAATGGCGTTTTGGCTTTCAAAAAAGATATAGCAAAATATTGTTAGTGTTGTCGTTATTTTTTATAATTTTTTTTCCATTTCAAGTCATTTTCAAAACAAAATTGCCCCGCCCACCTAAATGGGTGGAGATACGAAGTGGCCCAACATCTTAAAATCATACTTTTATAATGTGCCAACAACGATTAAAATTATTTGCTTTTATCACAAAGTGTACAATTGAATAGCTAAGCCGCCCCACTATTAATGAGCGGGTACACATACATTTTTATTTGCAACGGTACTATGACAAATAAGCAACCGTTATAAATCAAAGCTACGAATTCTGTCGGTCAAAATAATAGTAGTGCGACGGTTTATGTGAAGAAATATTATTTTTTCCCTAATTTTTTAAATTAAACATTTAAAAAAACGTTGGTTTTTGTTTATCCATAACATCTTCATAGTTATTATTGAAAAATTGGTCATACTTTTGCCTAAAATGGGCAGAGGCAAACACCGAACACCGGAATAGCGTGTCTTAGTTAGACGACTGATATCGAAAGGCAAAACTTTTGCGCTGGTTCAATGCCAAGTTGAACACTCACCAACAATGGTAAGAAAAGTCATTACTTAACTGCCAAAGTCAGAAAATGGCGGGCGGAAGCCGCTTTTGCCACCAAAGTAGATGAAACGAGTCATCAGGCATTTAAAAATCACTCCCGTTACGCCAGCTTCTGAAATTAAAGGCATATTTTATGTTATTGCCATCAATAAAACGGTTCGTAGAAAGTCACGAGAACATGTTCAAGCCGCCCACAGCCTGGAGGGGTACCATTGTTGACAAAAAACAATGTAACAAAATGATTGAAATTCGCAAAGGAACCACTTTGACTGGCCTGCATCAAATCGGAGTAATGTTCTGTGGTCAGACGAGTTGAAGATTGTTTTATATGGTGGAAATTGACCTCATCAATATGTAAGAAGGCCAACAAACACAGAATATAATCCACGTTTCCAAGCAAAAACACTTAAACACGGAGGACTCAGCATAATGGTTCGGGCATGTTTTTCCTTCTATGGTGTTTTTCCAATACACAAAATTGAAGGTATCATGGATTTGGAAATCTGTATTAAGATCATGCAGGAAGTAATGCTATTCTATGCTGAAGATGAAAACCCCACTGAAACGTGTCTTTCAGTGAGACAATGACCCAAAGCCTACTAGTAAACTTGCGAAGCAATGATTCCAGGCAAATAGAGTTGATGTGATGGACTGGCCGCACAGTCTCCGGACTTAAATCCCATTGAGAACTTGTTGTGCGATGCAAATAAATGTTGCTAGTTGCCATCCAACTGACAATAAAGCCCTTTGGGAAGCTATACAGCACTCATGGAGCTCGATAAGCGTATAGAAAGATGTGAAAACCTGATAAACTCAATGCAACGCGGTTGTGCTGCTGTTTTTTTACAACAAGGGACTTGCGACTAACTGTGAGTTTAAGGTTCAAACCCTCAAATAAATCTTAAGATACAAATTTTGCCCTAAATTTGATTTTTTGTGATATTTAAAGGTGTATTATCTGCGCACTACTATTTTTTTGACCGCTGTTTTTCAAAAGTTCTTCAATAAATTTGAAAATATCTTATAAAATATTATATTTGGAATTTTTTCTTTTTTTGAAAATAAAAGCTTAAAAACACCAATTTGAAAATCACATGGGTATTAATTTGTTAAAAATTAAGGGATCAACTTTTTTTCCAGTTTGATTTTTTATTAAGGAGTACTACTATTATTTTGACCGCAGCTGTACCTAAATGACAAATATAGGACCTTCTGTACCTACAGAGACAAAGTAAAGCTTTGCGACCATTCTGTTGGAGACAGAAAATGTCAACAGTAGATTGTTGCCGTAAAATTTACTACATCAAGTTTCAACAACCTATTCTATTTTTCTTTCTCCATTTCTAGCCTTTCCTTTTTCAGTTGCAGCTCCAAACTTCTTGTAGAGTCAGTAGGTACCTGGCACCTATCAGCCAGAGACCTTTTCTTAGAGTATTTTGGAAACGCAGCAGACATAGGTCTCCGAATTGAAGTTGGCGGGTAGTCCATATGACCCACAGTATATTGTATGACGGGCGGTCCACAAAATTACATAAAGCTGTGAAACAGGTAGTCCACACGTACTATTAAGCATACATTGTGTGACGGGCGGTCCACAAGATCACATATTAAGTATGTGTGACAGGTAGTCCACACTTGCCACTTCTACATCTACAAAACGACATGTCTATGTGCGACAGGTGGTCAACATAACGACATGTTTTATCTACCTCTTACATTTCATCCTTGATGTGACAATTGGTACACAAGTCTATCGAGTGTGTGACAGGTTGTCCACACGGGATTTAAAAACATGATGAGTCCAATCCATGTTCAACGATATGTGTAACACCTTGTTCAAACCAACCTAAATTTAGTATGGTTTAATGCCCACTTTAGTGTCTTAAACACGAAAGAAAAATCACTTTGCTACGTGTTTCCCTATCCCCTTTAAGTTCTGCGCGAAAGTCTACGGTCTAGAATAATTAAATTTTCGCGTAAGTCATCGCATCCAATCTCGTCATTTTAGTTAGAAAACGACAGGGATCCCATCTGGAAGAATGTTTTCCTCTCATTTCGTTGTCTGGGCCGGTCTGGGCTGGGGACTTTGTTCGTGGTTTTAAATAATTTTTCGCTTTTCTTTTAGACCAACTAGATTTGACGGAGAAGGGCTGAACTCGTCCACTGAGCTACTGTTGATGTACATATCACCAACATGAAAGAGATTGCATGCGTGGCTGGGTTCGACAACGGCATGCATCCCTGCAAAAAAGCAGGGGGTCTCAGTTAGACCGTGACAGAATACCTCCTCGGACTAAGTTCAGAGTAGGATGGCCATATGGTTGTGGCAGTTTGGAAGAGCCAAGTCCGCCATCTTTTTGACACTTTTGGATTTATTCGAAAAAGTTTGGTGGTGTTTTTGAAAAAGACGAAAAAAAAGCGGAATATTATCATCGATTTTCTTTCTTCCGAATCAAAAAAAAAATGAGTATTGTTGAGAAATTTCCAGTTTGGGGAATTTTAAAAGGGGAAAGAGTGGAGCTATATCCAGTGAGGAGGAAAGTATTTCTCCAGAGGTGATTATATCTGTGCACGAGAGACTTAGCCAGGTGGGCAAGACTTGAGGAGATAGGATCCGTTGCAAAAACAAGCTAAGTATTTGGTTGTATCCTAAATTCAATTGTGCAGTACAGGTACAGGATAAATATTTCTCTATTCCCTTCTCTCTTATTGAATACAATAAGAGAGAAGGGAAAAGAGAAATATTTCCCCGGGAATTGTCATTTAGAATTGCGCTGACAGTTTGTCATTGAAATTATTGAAAGCCAGTAAGAAAAGCCGATGAGGTACTCAAAGAAGCAGAAATTCTACAAAGAAATGAAAAGCACCAAAAGCAAGTCAATAAAGAGTACCGATTAAGAAACTAAAAGTATTTCTCTTTAAGAAAAACCTGCCATAGATTTGGAGGATACAGGTTTATATGGACCTAATTTTATAAAACACAATACTGTATTTTATAACAGTACCACTGCATTTTCCAACATTTTAAATTCAAAGCACTACATTTATTATCGCTTAGGGGGGCAACACTGGTTGGATGGCCAGTTGAAAATTGCTTTTCTTCACTTCTTAAATTCTCAACTCGAGAGTTGATCTCAACTCGAGAGTTGAGATTTGAAAGTTGGTCTACTTCAGTTTTTCAAAATATCCCTGGGATGTATAGAAAAATAACGGTACCTCCCTTAAATACAAATATTAAAAACCGTTGAAGAAAATCTCATTTTTTTGAGAAAAATAAAATTAGTCTTAATTGTTTTTTAATATTTGGATTGTATAGGTGCGTACAAACATGTGTCCCAATATTTCTGATTGAAAAACAATTTTTTATTTAAACACTCTTCTTACAGTATCTCAAACCACTATAGTTTTTTTTTAAATACACATCAAGTTTTTTAGACTAAAAGTTGCATCAGTCCGAACTCAAAAGTCATTTATTTTAATCTTCTTTCATTCAAAATGATTTTTTCAATATAAATGTCAATGAAAAATATACACATATGTCCATGTTATTCATCTACAGCAAATGCGGTCATTTATTTAAATACACATACAAACATACGTCCTAATCAATAAATATCTTTCAAATAGTATTTGTATATGCCATACATACATATATGTGTATTTAATACCACTTCTTGGCTAAAGCAACTTATTTAAAGTCACAGCTAACTTTTCTCCCAATGTCCACATTTCAAATAAACTAAATTTTCCATTTTCAATTTGAGTATAAATGTCCAGTGAATAGATAGACGTTTACCGCAAAAGTCCCATCTCCACAGATATATTAGATATACATTCACACTATATTTTTTAACAGTGACGGATTGAGTGGGGAAAGCAAAAAGTAAAAACCGTCTGATGGATCTTTTTAACTTATCAGCTGTTCAAGATGAAACTTTTTTTAACCGTTGTTGCTTATAGTCGCGCGCTGTAAGCAGGGCAACTTTTACCCACGCAAATGGGACCTTCACAGGAACTTGCAGTTTTTTTTTTGCATTTCTATTCCCGATTTTACAGTTCGCCAAATAAGGGTGTTACCTGTTTACTTCACTTTGAAGTTAGCAGGTCACATGGTGTATCGCAGGAACCAAGCGTGATGCTAGGAACTTGTAGTAAGGCTCCAAATTTGCAGTTTGTTTGCATTTCAACGTTCAAAATTGGAAGTCCTCAATTTGAAAAAAAAAATTCATATTCGCCATGACATTTACACGTGGTTTTTGGCATTAAGGATTTTCAAATAAATTGTTTCAAAGATTTTAAAATAAGCTTAAAACATGGCTCAAAAGTCCAGTCGTGGTCCCCAGTATCATGGTCAATGTGTTCGTCTTGCTGTGATCTTGTCTTATCAGCTTACACAAGGATCTGTGCCGTAGTTTTCTCGCTATGATCTCGTTTTGGTCTCGCCGTGACATTTACACGGTTTTTGAAATTGAGCATGATTTTGCCGTCATCTCGCTTTGGTCTCGCTTATTTCTCATCAAAAATATTTTTTTTTCAAAATAATGATTGCATTTTACTATCCATTTAATCTGATCGCGATCAGATCATGATAACTAAAACAGATAGGATCTTAGTGAAAAATACCCATCACTTTTTGGCTTAGGTTTGTTTATTTTTTTCATGAGCTTCCTGCCTTCTTTTCCTTGCTCTCATAATCACAGTAGTAAATAGCCTCAAAGCTACCAGAGTGAAACCTTAATTTTGGATCTTTGAAATAGATCCAGATAAAAAGCAGGATCCCATGTTGTTTTTGTAAATACATGTTAAGAATAGATCCGGATCAGATCATGTGGATAATAAAAGATATCTTTCAAAATGCCGTAAGCTAAAAAAATCTATTGAAAAACACTTAGAATATTTTCAAGCGTGCTCGTCACTGAAGCAACACAATGAAATATTAATGTTTTTATTTCTTAGGGAGATCCTTACCCTACCGAGTTCTAGTGACAAGTTCTCAATGATTTGGTGATGAGCACGCTTAAAATGATTTTAACATTTGGAAACACAATATTTAAAAAAAAATGGAAATAACTTTGGCAAGACTTTAGCGAGACCAAAGCGAGATGAGCGAAAAAACTTAATGCCAAAAACCACTTGTAAATGTCATGGTGTTCCCCGTGTTAACGTTCATTGTGAAACTAGAGCGAGACGAATACAATGACAACGACACGGAAAACCACGTTTTGACGACCACAGCGATTTTGGTTTAAAACATACATATATTACTTCCAGTTTTTTTTTCGAAATGTAATTAAAAGGAGTTACATATAAGTACTTTTGGAATTAAAAAGGAACTGAAAAGTATTTAAGTACAACTCATTAGTACAAAAGTAATCAATACAAACATTTCAAGTAATTTTATGGAGTTAAAGTACCAGTACAAGTACCAGTACTGTAACTTGAAATTTTTAAGTACAAGTATCAAGGAATGGTACTGGTACTTTAAAAATTTCAAGTACAAGGTAATTTTACTTGTACTTGTACTTATGCCTTAAGAACACAGGTCTGTTTTCAGGTAGATTTTATTTGTAAGTACTTTAAATGGATACTGTTATTCTTCCCAGTACATTTTCGAGTACAAGACCATTTTCAGGTACTTTCAAAGTACAAAATAAAATACTGGAAAAGTGCTTTAAAATCGATCCAACTTGATAAGTTCCATGTACCCAGTATATACATCTACTTAGAAACAAGTACTTGAAATAATACTTGTATGTATTTGGTGATTTTCAATTACATTGTACTTGTTTTTGTCAAGTTCATCACACGTGTAAGGTATTGGACTGGATACTTGAAAGCTTACACTTATGGTCCAGCGTAAGTACGGACATGATTCTGCGGCTTTGGTAACCGCACGTTTCACTTTTTTTGAGGGGAATTTAAACAGTGTCATATTTCAACATGTTATGATGCAGTATCGTCCCTATGTTGGTTGGACATATTAATCTCTGGTTTTTGATTCGTTTCAACACAAATCTTTGTATAGCCCAAATAATGCGGTTGTCAAAGTTCACTGCGTTTTCAAAAAATTATTTTAAAAATGTTTTAATTTTCCTAGGATTTCAAAGAAAAATTATGATTTTTTCAGGGACATGGTTCAGAATAGGTAAAACTTAAAAGTCTGCAAAGAAGAGCCCACCAAATACGATACGAAACGCCTTGTAAATCTGATTTATAGATCCACCTCTGCAAACTGTCGAACATACAATAAACTTTAATTTAAAATCTAATTCGTTTTGAGGCTGAGATACATATCTGAATTGAACTCCTCGTTTTAAATATAAAATAAGAACTTTTTGAATGTATTCAAATTAAACAAAAGCATCTTTGTACACTTATAAGGAACATCATACATAATGTATGAATACATATGTATTCTTATATCGATTGTTTAATTGACGTTAAATGACTCAAACTCAAAATCGTGGTTTTTGATTGAATTTAGATTTCTCTCTTTTTGTCTAAATGTGGTTTTATTTAATCAATTAAATAGTCAAATGGTAAAGAGAAGATGAACTTTTCCAGAGATTCGTTCGTTTCGAGTTGTGTATGATGATGGGAATGATGTGAAGAAAATGGTTAAAATCTTTCTCTATATCATGACCACTTTTAGCAATTTAATTGAAAACTACCTATACATACACATTTCCAAGGGAAATAATACTCTGTTGTGATGCTTGGGTAGACTGTTAGATTGTGATTCTTGTTGAGGAAGTAAAATTGAAGTTCAAAGGTTAAAGCGAAAAGTTGGTATTAACAGACGTTTAGCATATCTATCTATGCTTGTGTAATTTTTGAATAATGTTCTTTTTTCCGTAATGAAAAGAAAACCTGAACTTGGAGTTTAAGCCTGAATTTAAACAGGTTGGATTCAAAGAAATTTTGTTTTTAAAGTTCCCAAACAAATTTTCAAATGACCGAAGTTTTGAAAAATAGTTTTGGGATACCTACAGAAATTGAAAACTACCTTTTTACAGAAATTTGATATTGCGGAATGTCAATATGAAGAAATTTGGAATACTAAGGGCCAGTTTCAAATGTTACGCTTAAAGTTTCGGATAGATATCCGACACATAACCCTATCCAGCAGATAAAAGTTGCTGTTATTTATTTTCTGTTTCATCGTCAAAGTCTTGGATAAACTTACCAGTGGATAAATTTACTAGCCACTTACAGTTTGAGAACAACAAAAAACATCAAAAACATACTGAAAATTCAATTTTTGCTGTCAAAACAAACAAATTTTTACGTTTTTATTTAAAATGTCAACAATTTAAATTCAGTAAGGACGATGGATCGATTTGCAGACCAAATTCAAACTATTACCATCCAATCCTCAACGTTGGACTTAGGATTTTGGACTGCAAACAACAAGTGTTGAAAATAGATTCCGTATTCGAACAAAAAGAAGAGAAGGAGACACCACAAGCGGTATAAGATTATACAGCAAATGATGCCACCCCTCACAGTACCTGTCCGACAACCGCTTGCCCCTTTGACTATTCTAATGTCATTTCAAAAATGCACTGGAGTGTGAAGCTTTGGAATATGATTAAGATGAAGTATGTAAATTGTAAATAGCTGAAATTAATAATAATATGCACTAAAAATATAATGTACAAAAATCCTTACATCTTATTCATCCGTTTATGCATTGTCAAAAAAAACAGGATAGATGGAACTTTAGCAGTGTTCTAATTTGGTTGAGTGGCTTCATTTTTTACATAGGATATTTTTTTACATTGGTTCTAAAAAGGCAAATGTCTAATTTGTTAGTTTTTGGAAAGTCAAAAATGCTGCTTTTTAATGCTCATTTCTTTTGATAATTAAGGTTTCTATAACCATCGATATTTTGTTAAGAAGCAATTGGAGCCAATTGGCCCTCATTAAAGTCGTGGAACATCTCCCGCTGATTCAAATAGTGTACTTATGTAAGTCAATATTGGTCAAGGTACAGATTTATACAAATTCGTCTTCCAAAATTTGCATAAATCCATAAATCCAGGATACCTATTCCATTTGACTGCATTTTACGCTCTTCAACAAAAAAATGGTCTGAAACTATATTTTTTCCAAACACTTCAAATTAATATTTTTCTTATCTTCTGGATAAAAGCTTTAACAGCTACTTGAACCGGTGGATAGGCTATCCGAAACTTTATGTGTCGGATATCACTAACCGAGACATCTGAAACCAAAAGTTGAAGTTTATCTTGCGGATAAGTTCCGGATAGGCTATCTGAGACTTTAACCGGAACATTTGAAACTGGCCCTAAATGATCTTACAGAATTTTTATTACGTTTCAATTTTGAAATTCATACAAATTTGCCATAAATTGTACACACCAACAAATTATAGAATCGCTCATAAAAAAAATGAAAAAGTTTTCGCTCTTGCAAACATAAGGGGGCAAACATTCATAAATGTTATTTTAGCTGCTGCTAGGCAAAACTGGTTTATCTTATGGGAATTTCATAAGATAAGCTCCAGTTTTGACTAGCAACAGCTTAAACAATATCTATGAATTAAATAATGGCCCAATATCTTCACACCGCACATTACCAAAGTCCCCAGCAACCAGCACCAGTGGAAACTTAGTTCATTGAGGAACTTAGTTCTCATTTAATGGGAACTTAATTCAAATCAGTGAAGTGGAGTCTCAAGAAAAATTTAAAAATTGGGTTTGTATATTGTAATGAAATGTTACACTTTCAACTCCACCACTGACTAAAAATTATCACCGACCCTTCACAGTCTATTTATAAAACAATACACTCACCCCCATCAACATGAATTACCAGCATCGTACATCTCCACTTAACCACAATAGACCAGCCATATTATGTATATTGTATATACCAGCACCCGCCCAAATCACCATTCAACCAACGCACCTACCAGCCTCCCACCAAGCACCGAGTTATCGAAAATAACAATAATAGTGCAGAACAAATTCATCCGCACAAGTAATAATTTTCATTCGTACTTCTCCCAGCTCACACCCAGTATCAGCAGCAAAACTAACAAGAGGAAGTACGAAATTGGACAAAAGTCGCAGCTTATTAACTGATACTACTATTCTTAATCACCCCTATTACAATTGTCAATTATCAATTTGATAGTTGATAAATTTAAAATTCAATGTTTAAAAATCCATCTTATAAAAGTTTTGATCATTGAGAATAATGCAGACAGTTGCTAATAACAAGAAAATAAAAAAATATAAAGGAATTGTTGACCAGTTTATTAATAAATTGAGTTTAAAAAAACAATTTTCAAGGTTTATCAACTATCAAATTGATAATTGACAACCGTAATAGGGGTGAATTATTTAATAATTTTGAATTTTAAGAGCAGTTAGGTTCCAGCAGTTCACTGGCTGAACAGAATGGAGACGGTGCTGCAACTGGAATAGCTGTCAAAATTTTGAATACACACAAATTCAATGATACGAACAGAACACGACGCAACTGCAGACGGAGCTGCAGACGCAGCTGGACAAGTTGGCCAACTTTTAACTTTTGCTTGCAGCTTTTTTGACGTTTCAAAATTGCGAACAAAACGAAGTCTTTACATGTGGGTTAAAGTGATTTTTAAACTCTTTTCAATCACTCATAAAGACGTAAAGTAATTTTAGCTTCTTTTTCATCATTATTAATTTTTATTTTTGTTTTCATCTTTATTTTCGATACTAAAATGTCAGAAAGCTGTACAGCTGCATTGTGGGCGTGTAAAATAAATCACATACGACAATTTTTGACATCTATTCCAGTTGCAGCTGCAGCTCCAGTTGCAGCACTCTATTCTGTTCAGTCAGTCATTGTTGGATTGTTGGTTGGTAGCCACGGCATATAGATTACATGGTAAGATATTGCGCATGTCGTTATCATATCTCTCTCACGCATTTTGTCAACTAGTGACGCAATTCTCTTTGCATTTTTTTTTTGTTTCTGTTTTTTGTTTTTGATTTGTTGGTGTCTTTTCTACACATTTTTGTCCACAAGTGACGTAGATGTGCAGAATGAAAAAGAAAATCAACTCGGAAGAGCATACCATTGTATTCTTTTCTGTATACCTTGTGTGTAATGTGTATCATTTAAAGAGAGCATTTTTGCCTCCACCGCACCGTTAATCTCCCGTTGTTTTCCCTTCAAGGGAGTCCCTTAGATTAGCCTTGGGCTGGAATCAAATTCCTACCATTGATCTCCCTGCCTACTCCTTTGAGTTGTTTCAGAGCAAAAAAAGTTGTTCTCCCTCGGATTGGCCCTGGGCTGGAATCATATTTCTACCGTTGTTTGTGGGCAGAGTCTACTCCTTTTGCTCTACAGAACCGAGCCTACATTTATATGAAATACAGTGTTCTTTATCTTAAGTAAAAACCAAAATTGTAAGATTGTAAATCCTCTTTTTATTAATTAATGTATAAGTAGAGAAAATATTAAAAAACCACAGCGCTTTTAATAAAAAACGCTTATTCTACCTTTATTCTTCGATTTTACTAAACCATGGAATAAGAGTTAAGCCACATGTTAAAATTTCTCATTAAAAAAATGTATGTTCGTGGAATAGTAAAGTGACGTTTACCGTACGATGAGGCCTGTTAAGAATCTTGAAATATGTACCATGTTTCGGAAGCTTGGGTTCTTTTCCGTATGGGTTTTGACATTTTAAAATTTCAAGTTACCAAACATACCTATGAATTGTCTTGTTTATGTCTAACTAAATTATTATTTAGGGAAAATTTAATTAAAAAAAGGAAAAGAAGCGAAAGTTGGAGCACCAAAGACAAAGTAAGTTCATAAAAATTAACCAAACCTTTTGTTTTATATTCTTCAGAACCTAATGAAATAATCGTGCATAGAAATAAAATGTTATTGAAAATGTAAATCTTTTGATACCAATGCCAATAAAAAAAAAGTCTGCTGCTTATTCCTTCGCTAAACCATCTGCTTCAGTGGTTTCACATAGTAAACGTCACATAGCAGAAATTTTATTAGTAACATTTTGCACTTAATCCATGGAATAAGGCTTACCTTTCGCTATTCCGCGTTTTTTAATTTGGCTGCTAGTATTTAGTTGGTCCGAGTTCTTTAGTTCTTAACCCGAGTTTTATTAACTTTCTTCGGGAATACCCTGGAAGTTTTGTGTAAAATATTCAACTTGTATTTGTTCCGCCTATATTGGGCAATATAAAAATAATAAATATTGTTCTATGGGGAGTACTTACATACATACCTATACTGTTAGCAGTTGCCCTGTGTAAAATGATTTTATATTTAAAAGTGGACCCTAATAATTTTACCATTCAAAAAAATTTATCAAAATCCTGCATATAGGTACATATGTACCTACATATTGTTTAGTACCTATCTTTATTTTTCGGTAAGAACTGTAATAAGGACCTTTTATTGAGAAATAGTCAGCCCTCCGACTGAATTATACTGCTTCATGGAACACAAACTAAATTATTTTAAAAATTTTTTTTTTAGGATTTCAACGCTAACTAGTATAAGGAAACAATTATAGTTTAGAAGGTTTTTATCAAGTTATAAACTAACGAAGAGCCTTTAATAACCTTGTACGGACTTTAATTATGGTATTTGAATTAATATTGCGAATTACCAAGAGCTATCTCAGTTTCGTAAAAAATGGATTTAAATGGTCTTCATAGAACGACGATGATTATCTGAGAACAAAATCGTGTAGCTTAGGCCTTAAGTCAACATAAATTCATATTATAACCACTTACAATTATAGTATATTAACATAGGTATACACTTTTTTTTCTTAATAAAATCTTATCCCTTAAAACTTTCATTTTAATATTTTCACCTATCCTGAAATCTGAATTCTAATATGGTTTTTCCTAGAACCACAACCTCTTGTTTTAATTAGAAATCCACTCAACCAATTCCTTTTCAATTTACATATTTTTCTTAGCAAAGGTCTTCCCTTATACAAAACATAACCCGCAGCAGACTCCAAAGTCTTTTCCCGCAAAATTCAATTTTAAAAGATTTCCTCCAAAATATAGCTATGTTTCCGCCAAATTTAATTTATATTTTTCTTTAGGGTTACCTATGCAAATCTGTGTGGGTAAAAACTTTTTCCTCCGTCATTGTATTATTCTATTTGTAAATATATTCACTCTTGAAAACTCTTTCTCTCTCTCTGTTTCTTTGCTAAGTGATTATAAAACTATAAAAAATGGTATCACAACCACTTTGAATCCACCACCGCTTGGAAGAATAGGTAGTACTACATAATATCCCCCCGCCACCATCGTAGATTTAAATCTGCAAAAGTTTTAAACTCAGCAAAACTTATCTGCAAACAAAAACAAAACTTTTCATTTTCAAATAAACGAAACACGATCTACCTAATTGAGATACAATTTTTCACTTCTAATTAAATTCCTTCCAATGGTTTCTCCATTTCGTTTCAGCAATTTTATCGCCCAAAGTCCTTCCCTCAGTCGTCATTGCCACCGTCCGCCTCTGCGCCACCACACCGTTGCCATTGGCACAGAAACAGAAGAGAAATTTGAATCTTTATCCGAAAAACCCGTGGGGATGTGAAGTGAATTCTTCGCTATGTTAAAGGAATTCCATTTATACCTACTTCCAACTCCGACCCACTCTAAGATTTGGTCAGTTATTATGTCTTATGGAATAGTCCAACGGCTATTCAAAGTGCCCTTAACAATGGAATCTTCGGTTTGTTGGGATTTGAAACTCCCGGCCCGTCGCATTCTGCCAAAGTTGCCATTCATCTAGCCGCCAGCCCCCTCTCCAAAGTGATTTTGTAAGCCCGAACCGCATTGCAGATTAAAACCGAATATAATCTCTGCCTCCCTAGGGCAGACTTCCTGTCGTCGTCGTGGGTGTTTTCCATTAACACTTCATATTCCGTAATAAATTCCAAAGTAACAACTCATTTCCATCTTCGTTCCGGCCGTTTCTGACAACCATGATGGTGATGTGGGGGATAGGTCGGGTCGTTCCATGTCGGACAACGACGGATAGGATTGTTATAGCTGATGTATCTTTTGCACAACACCCGCCTGCCACCACCACCATCACCATCAGTTCCATCCAAAAATGAGACTTAATAAATTTCTCGGAAACAAGGTGTCTCGAGGGTTCCTGCTAAAAAAAACCTTAGTTCCCAATATGACTATATTGTTGTTGTGGTAACTAAACCAGCCTTCGGGCGATACGAATATCGTAATTGAAGTTTCGATTCATACTGCTGTTGGAGCCTCCAGCTACATAAGCTCCTTGTCAGAACGAACAAATGCATCAACAGCGCCATCTGGTAGAAAACTCAACACCAACGGCACAACTACTGCGCATGGTGCAATATTTTGAAACTTACCACAGTAATAGTGGTGAATAGATGGACAAGCTATTGTGCGGTACTTGCAGATAAATCATGACACGGGTTTTGTGATTTCTTTTGAGTGTCGGATGTATGAAAAAAATCACAGTAATATGGGTCACTCGCTCATAGTGAAAATACAAACACGCGCATAAATACTGACCCGACACTGATACACGCAGACCTCTTTGGTCCTTCGACCCGAACATATACAATGAGTAGCCAAGGATATACGATTACAGATGGTATGGCCTCTTTGCGCCACCATCGTTCACATTCTTCCTAGTAACTCGGATTATTGAATGCTGTTCCAGATACCCAGTTCTGAATGCATGATTGATTTTTATTAAAGGAATATACTGGGCCGCGGCGCCATGCCACTCCAACCACCCGAATACAATGGAGTCAAATGAAGCTAGCAACCATAACATGGCAGCTTCCACAACACCATGGGTCGTCGTCATCGTCGTTGTTGTCATCATTGAAGTCGAGACTTTGTAAATGGGGTTCAGTTCAAAATACTACTTCATTGCTTCGCAGGAGCTGGGGTATATGCCAATTTAGCGTTGACTTCTTCATTGGAAATAGCAGCAGCAGCAAAGAAGGCATGGAGGCAGCCGCGGCGCAGCGTGGGGGTAGCAGGTAGAGACTTCTTATATGAATGTTCCCCATAATGATGGACGATAGTATCGTCATGGCAGACTTTGCTCGATGAACCGAACTAAAGTTGTTATGTCGGAGCTATGCTATACCTTTGCCATCATCACGTTGTGTATTTGAGGGGATACTCGTTCCTATAATAACTACTACATGAAAGCGGTTTAAAGTGAAAGGATCTTTCTATACGATGGTAACCAAAGCAACGACCGTGGGTGAACATTTGAAAGGAACTTTTCATAAGGGATTTCTTGTGTTGTTAGATACGATGAGAGGAAATCGCGTGTAGTTTTCGGCATCACGGTAACATTTTAACAAAGAGAGAAAAACGAATGAAAATTATATCCCATGTATGAACACGAAAATGAACATATGCGTGATGATGATGGCTTTGTTATAGAAGACTTAAGACATGCTGGTCTTAAAGATGCCCGCTGATGGTATCCTGAAATTTAATAATTTAAAAGAATAATCATATTTCTGTTTGTATTGATGAATTTTAGTACTTTAGACAAGAAATTTGGATATAACTTTCTGCAAATCTTCAGGAAATTTCTCTTGTAATCCTACTTTTATTTGATGTTCATATATAAGTAGTATAATACCGTATATGTATACTTTTTTTAATTTAAAATCCGTGACAGCAAGAATTATTTTCGAGAAATCGTTGGGGAATTTTGGAATTTTGTTTGAATTTTCAAAGTGACTGTGCAATAGGGTGTGTCATTTATTTCAACTCTGGAATTTCAACATCTTAATCTTATCAAGAGATGCTTTACATATTAAAATTAAATTCTTCATTTGGAATTTTCGTTTAAGTTATTGGCTTTGGCTCGCTAAAAAAGCTTGAAAAGAACATTAAAACCGTTTGTTTTAGGCTATTGATTATGTCCTAAAAAATAGGGCAATAAGGAACTAAGACGTTCATGGGATTTTATTGTAACAATCTTCAAAGGGGTAATTGAAGATGAGAAAACCGCGTAGAGCTATTAAATGAGAGGGTGCATTTTGGAGAGGGGGTGCAAAAGCACCCTTTTTGGGTTTTTTGCATATAACTCGAAAACGGAGAAAAATTTCGAGATAATTCTGAAAACCTTTTTTGTAGAGAATAAAATATACCATTGAAATGGATTTTTGAAAAAAAATTAAAAAAATTTTAGCTAGCTAAATAAAAAAAAAGTCATTGCAAAAAAAGTGCAAAACCGCATTTTTTGGTTTTTTATACTTAGAAAATGTTGAGCTCGTCTGGCAAGGACTTTCAACCGCAAAACTGGTCTGACACTATTTTTTTTCATGTTCGAGAAGGTATAGGAGCAAGTGTGTTGATTTTGGAAATTATTTTAAATTTTGAAAAAAAACTGCGAAAAATTTGAAACTTGACTTTTATTTTTGACTTAACTGGTCATGACTCACTAATACACCCAGATGTTCAAAGGGTAGACACGGTGCATTCAAGAGGACACAACCGTCCACAAGCTTTTTTTTCAAAGCGAACCTCTGTCTATCAACTCCTACTCTCACCTCCAAGTGCTGAACATCGGGTGCCTAGTACCTTTAACTGAAGATGGGGCTCCAATCCCTGTGGACGGTTTTAGGGGGCAGCAAACGTCTACAGTTCCAGTTAGGCTGAACTACTTAGTGAACACCTTATACGGGCTACAACGACATATTCGGAGCTCAGGCCTATAAGGAGCGGTTAATCCGGCTCCCCGCCCTTGGAGTTATATTGTAAGGGTCTGGTCCTCCAGGTTGGGGGTCGTGCCGTCGGGGTGACTTCCCGGCCACGTAAAGCTATTTTAGTTGCGAGGCAACAACAAGCCTCGGATACGGACGGATTTACTGTTGACGAACCAAGCAAACGAAATAAGGACAACGAACTTCGGATCTGCACGTGGAATGTTCTGTCTCTCTATAGACCACATGCAGCCGAACATTTAGCGGAGGCCCTAGACTGCTATAAAGCAGACATCACCGCCATCCAAGAAGTGCGATGGGATGGGCCGGGCAAAAGAAAACTGAAAGACTGCGATATATACTACGGTGACTGTTACCGACCACAAGGGCAGCGTCTTTTTGAATGTGGATTTGTTGTTAGAGGCAGACTTAGGCAAGAAGTCTTGAGTATCAATTATGTGAACGAACGCCTCACGAGAATTTGCATCAAGGCTAAATTCGCCAACATCAGCCTCATATGTGCGCATGCCCCCACAGAGGAGAAAGATGACGACACCAAGGACGAGTTCTACGAGCTCCTGGACAAGACATATGAGCAATACCCTAGCTATGACATTAAAATTTTCTTGGGTGATTTGAATGCCAAGTTAGGAAAAGAAGACGTCTTTGGTGGCACAATCGGAAGATATAGCCTGCGAGACACCACTTCCGATTACGGACTCAGGCTAATAGACTTTGCTGCGGGGCGAAACATTGTGGTAGCTAGTACGAAGTTCCCGCATCTCGATATACACAAGGGAACATGGCGAATTCCTGGTCAATCAACCGCTAACCAAATTGACCACATTGCGATCGACGCAAGGCACTCCTCCAGTATCAAGGATGTCCGAACGTTCCGAGGAGCCAACGTTGACTTGGACCACTACCTCGTTGTAGCCAAGGTAATGCTACGGATATCCAGACCAAAGCCAGAACAGGGAAATACTGTGAGGAAGTTCGACGTTGGACGGCCACAGTCGCAAGAGATCGCCAGGTCCTTTTCCGATCGAGTCGCTCGCGCCCTCTTAATTAGTCCCTTGCCGCCAACTGCAAACACCGAGAACCAGTGGAAAAACTGCCAGGAAGCCATCAGAGATGCCGCCTCTGACGTGCTGGGCTTTGCACGACCACCACAGCCAAACCCCTGGTTCGACGAGGAATGCCGGCAAGTACATGCAGCCAAACAACAGGCATACAAAGCGGTGCTGCATAGAAGGACCAGAGCTGCTCGCGAGCTCTACGAGCAGAAGAGGAGAGAGGAACACAAGCTTCTTAGAAGGAAAAAGAAAGAGCATGAGAAGCGCGCGATCGAGGAATAAGAGGGATGCCACTGCAGGAATGAAGTTCGGAAGTTTTATCAAAAAGTAAAAAGAAACTCACAAGGTTACAGGGCCCGAACCGAACAGGGCAAGGACGATCAGGGGAACATTGTCGTGGAATCGCAGTCGGTGCTGAGGATATGGAAAATCATTTCTGCAAATTGTATAATGGCGATGACGAACTGAATTCCGCTACCATGCAAATTGCACCATTCAACTTGGACGACGTAGGCCAACAATTCCGTCCACCCGATCTTGACGAAGTGAGGATAGCCATATCTAAACTTAAGTCCAATAAAGCTGCTGCTGCTACAGAGGCATCAGTCTTCTTAATATCGCCTACAAGATCTTCTCTGCCGTACTTTGTGAACGCCTGAAGCCATTCGTCAACAACCTGATAGGTCCATATCAGTGTGGCTTTAGGCCAGGGAAGTCCACCATCGACCAAATATTCGCACTACGGCAGATCTTGGAGAAAACCCAGGAGTTTCAAATCGATACCCACCACCTTTTTATCGATTTCAAGGCTGCGTATGACAGCATCTATAGAGACGAGCTATATAGAGCAATGTCTAGTTTTGGCATCCCTGCCAAACTCGTCCGTTTGTGCAGGATGACGATGGAGAATGCACGCTGCTCCATCAAGGTCGGCAAAGACCTCAACGATACCTTTGATGTCAAAAAAGGTTTTAGGCAAGGCGACGCGCTGTCATGCGACTTCTTCAACATCGTTCTTGAAATAATAGTGCAAAACTCTCACGTCAACACTTGAGGCACAATCTTTCAAAAGTCCGTCCAACTACTCGCTTACGCTGACGACATTGACATAATCGGACGAACAAAGCGTGATTTCAGTGGCTCTTTTGTGAGCATTGAGAAGGAAGCCAAGAAGATGGGTCTAACGGTGAATGAAAGCAAAACAAAATATATGCTGTCAACAAGAAAGGACACCCAACACCGACGTCTAGGACAGAACGTCACTATAGACAGCTATAATTTTGAGGTGGTCAGAGACTTTGTCTACCTAGGATCCGCTATAAACTCAGCGAACGATACCAGCGCTGAGATCAAACGAAGAATTACTCTTGCCCATCGCTGTTTCTTTGGGCTAAGAAGGCAATTGAGAAGCAAAGCCCTCTCTCTAGCAACTAAACTGTCCCTGTATAAGACGCTTATCATCCCGGTCCTGATGTATGGTGCAGACGCATGGACACTGTTAACGCTGGATGAGAACGCGTTAGGCTGTTTTGAGAGAAAAATTCTCCGGGTGATTTTCGGTCCCGTCTGCATAGATGGGGAATGGAGAAGAAGATACAACAACGAACTGTATGGGCTGTACAGCGACACCCACCTAGCCACAAAAGTGAAAAGCCAACGACTGAGATGGCTGGGTCATCTAGAGCGAATGGACACCAATGCTCCGGCCCGGAAAGTCTTTGAATGCAACCCCGTGGGACAGCGCAGTAGAGGTGGACAGCGTAAAAGGTGGCGCACGCAAGTGGAAGAGGACCTCAACCAACTTGGCGTGCGAAACTGGAGACAGCTAGCTAGAAACCGAGCCGGCTGGAAGAAGCTTGTTGGTTGAGGCCCTGGTCCACCCCGGACTGTAGCGCCACCTTAAGTAAGTAAGTAATACACCCAGTTTGAGCGTATTATCTAACAAGTCCATTAAAATAGCCAAAAATGCCATTTATAAAGCTTTAAAAATTTAAAATCAACCCAGTTTGAACGAATATTTCTCGGTCGCTTTTTATCCAAACCATTTTTTGAATAATTCATTTTATAGAAAATTTAGTTATCTTTCTTTTATGTTGGTTGGTGCCTATACCTATCTCCGCTGGTAAAAAAGTTATAAGCAAATATGTAAAAATAAAAACAAAAAAACTTTTTTTTTTAAATTCAGCTAACTAAAAATTTTTATAATTTTTTTTTTTTTAAATCTATTTCAATGGTAAATTATTCTCTACAAAAAAGGTTTTTCAGAATTATTTCGAAATTTTGCTACGTTTTCGAGCTATATAAAAAAACCATAAAGGGTGCTTTTGCACCCCCTTCTCCAAAATGCACCCTCTAATTTAATAGCACTCCACTGTTTTCTCATCTTCATTGACCCCTTTGATTATTTGTACAATAAAATCCCATGAATGTCTTCGGATTTGTTATACATATTCGAGAAATTAAAAATTAGAGAAAAGTGTTCTGTGAAAATTTTTAAAAGAGTGACAAATTTCAACTTTGGATTTCGGCGTGAGAAGTCAAATGATCTCAAAATGGATTTTAAATAAAGGAAAATTGGGGTTTCAGATTCCAGAAGGAGTTTTTGAAGAAAAAAAAAAATATTTCGTGATGTAGCATACCCTCAAATATGGCGAAATAACGTTTTTTAATGCTTTTTTAGGTATGGTTATTTCAAAAAGGTTTCCTTACAAAAAAATTTAAGTGTCATTTTCTTTTTCAGTGACATAAAATTAGCCTATAACATATTTTTGGATAGGTTAAAATTGATTTAAAAAAAATTATTAATATCTGTCGCACTTGAAAATTGTATAAAAATACAATTTTGAGTGATTTCGAATTTTTAATTCAAATTTGTATTGCCTTAAATGTTTCTATTTTTAATTGTTTGTATTCTTATGATATGATAATAATTACAAAAATGTAAAATTGTGTTGCAAAAGAAACGTGCATACACCCAGCCTCGCACCTACCCCTAATCCTATAATGTGCCCAAGCAGGGGGATTGCAGGGGGTCAACATGCCCCCCCAAAAATGTAAGGCAAAGCATTACGGCGAATAAACAGTGAGGTATTGGGGTAGGTGCAAGGCTGGGTGTATGCAAAGTTTCTTTTGCATTTAAGAAATCTGGATTTAAAGAAACGCACATTAAAGTGAAATTAATTCCCCCAAAAAAGTGAAATTATTACTCACTTTCAGTGGGAAATAATTTAACTTCAAAAAAGTGAAATTAGTTCCCACTAGTGGTGAAGTTAATTCCCATGTGAAAGTAGTTCCCGTGAAGTTAATTCCCTGCACCACAGGAGTAGGTACCTACCTAATTAACTATAAAAAAAAAAACTATAACAACCTTGCAAAAAAAAAAAAAAAATGGCCACGAAGATTTAAATTTGTAAATATTAAATTACTCTAAACCCCGACAATTTTAAGATGAATTAAATTCTTGGTTCATGTTTTCAACGAAAAATAACTGTCCACCCACATCAATAGCTAAAAATTATAGATCTTAATTAACATCACATTTCAGCAAAGAAATCACTCCAATTAGGCAGGCAGATACCTAACTCCTTTTAGAGTGCATGAAAAATAGCTTGAAATATTGAAAATAAATTAATTGAAAAACTTCTGGTACAAGAAAACCAAACTCGAACTACCTTCGAATGAGTTTCTCTATCTCAATTTTTTTTAAGTATACTTTTTCTTACTTCAAAGTAAACTACCAGAGTTCAGACAAGAGAGACCAAACAAATCGAGCCCGAAACCACAAACAAGTTTTTTTCTCTGTCATTTTTTGTGTGTTCTGCTCATACTTTCAGTTTTTTTTACATTGACTTAAAAAAAAAAGCTTATCGTAGTCGCAAGTACTCACAAGCTACATGCTACCATTGTATATAAATTCTATAGTATTCTCATGAAGAAAAAAAGCTCGTGGCCATCTATGCGTCCAAATGTAATACTAATTTTTGTTAAGGGATCTCGGTAAGGCGATCACAGCGAACCTATCGACCAAATGTCTACCTACAAAATCGTGTTTCATGAGAATACTATAGATTGGATATACAATGATGCTACAATGTTCCTATCCTATTCCTCTCCCTTATTCCTAAACACAAGAAAATCGAAAAAGGAACCAGTTTTTCTTGTTTTTATCTGCCATTTGTTATGAGCTCTTGCTGTTTGCTCAGTTGTTTTTTTCTCTGAGTAAGGGAATTTTTAATTTCCCTCTCTCTGAGAAGCGATCATACGCCTTCTGGTTTGTGAAGGAGTCGAGAAAAAATTTCGTCTGATGATAATACTATTAGATTTATATACAATGGTTATATTGAAAGATCAATCTTGCTCTACCCTTCATTTTACAGGTATACACATTTAATTTAAGTGAAATAAATATTTTACGCTTGACTCTACTTGCGGAGCGAGCATACAACCACTAGGCCAATTTGCATTACAAATCGTTGGTGTCACACATTGATGATTAGATACCTGCCATGTTGTGGTGCTTTATCCCTTCGAGAAGTAAATTGGGACAAGAAAGTCGTGATTTAGGAATTTTTTGTAGGTGATTTGCAACTATTCTCAGGGATTAGCAAATTACGACAAAAAAAACGTAAATCAATGATTGTGCAATGTTAATTACTAAATATTTATCGCAAATCAATATTTTTAAATGCTGTTTGTGAAATTATGCTTTTGGAGAATAAATTACGCCAACAAAGTTGTATTTTGCTATGAAAAGTATGAAAAGCTTGAATCATTGATTTTAATTGCAAATCACGAAGGAACAAATTTTGTACATTGCTATGTTTTGAATGTTAAACTACCAGTTTTTGTATGTATTAATTTGGGATCAAAATGCCTTGATTTACGAATAAAACAGGATTCGTAAATTGCAACCGCAAATTTTTCAATTGGTTCAGCCCCAATTTTTTCATTAAAATGACAAGAGTACGATAACTCAAGCAACAAGAAATATTAACGAGTTTTTGTAGAGCAGTTAGATACAAGAATTGTTTACTGTATGTGGGGTCTATCTCCTCCCATTTGGGCGGAAGGCCAATTTTCTAAAAACAAAACATTTAAAATGAAAAAAATATTTAAAAATAACGGTAATACTTTTAAGTTCCTTCTGTCATCTTGTTCTGAACCTGGCCATACAAGACCGAGCCATCCGATCCATTTGGCGGATTATAGTTTAACCCGTAACAGGTAAGCATTTTAATTTGCGAAACTTAATCATTCAGTTTTGTAAGTCATCTGTTTCATCGAAATCTTCTTCTTTTGGAAATTTGATTCACTTCTATGATTTTATTTTTAGTTATGAAATACCTACATAATGTCATTATAAAAAGATTGCCAAGAAAAGAGGTTTTTATAGCTCGTGCCACTAAGGCTTTACTTTTCGCAAACAATTTTGTATTGGTTTTTTATACTTTTTATGTACAAGTACGCTTTATTTTTTACCTCTCAAATGATATCAGTTGTTCTATTAATACTTTTTTTGTTAATCATTCTTTTTTCCTTTTTCTTTTAGTAGACCTTATTGAAGAATGTTTGAACAAGAAGATTTATGTTCATACAAGAAATATCACTTTTCACGAAAAATACATACATATCTATACTTGATTTTTTAAAAATTATTTTATAAACAGGGTGTCCACCGGGAAGGTATACTACTTTGTTTGTTTATAATTTTTGATTAAATTCTTTCATTTAATGAATGGATCTTATATTGATAAATGTTTTATTTAATGTTGGCAATTATGTATGGAATACAACATCATCCAACTAACAATTTAGCTTGTATAAGGTTAAATTTTTCGAATTAGGCAAGTCATAGCTTGTATAGGGCTTGTATAAGGCAATCTTGAGCAAGCAAAGAATTTTCCACCTGAAATTTAAACAAATAGCTGCTATTAGGCCTTAAAATATGAGTAACACAAGCTCTATACAAGGCTTGTAAATATAAGTTATAAATGGTTTGTATAAGGATTTCCAAATTTGTTCACTGAAAATGTTTAAAATAATAGCTGCTATAAGGCTCTCCATGACAAGTCATTGCAAACAACTTGTATAAGACTTGTTTGTATTTATTTATTAAGCTTATTGCAAGCGAATTACTTAACTTATTTTATATTATACAAACTTTAATTATACATAATATACTTAACGCTAATAGGAAATTAATACGGTGGAATGAGGTTAGGGAGAGAAGGTATATAGAGTTCTTCTAAGGGAAGGGGAACTAATGGAGAAATCGAAAATGTCTTGTGCTGTATTGGCTAATCGAAGCATTCTGCTCATTGGATTGAAATGGCCGTAGTTGGTGCGGTGAATAGGGAGGCTGAAGAAGGGGACAGCTCTTAGGCTACGTGGATTGGTATTAATATTAATCCATTCGAGCAACGCCGGAGAGTCTATGGCTCCAATGATAAGCTGATGGACGAATATTATGTCAGCGATACGGCGACGTTGAGAAAGGGTGTACATGCCAATTAGTTGCAAACGGTCTTCATAAGGGGGTAAAATAACGGGATCAGACCAAGGTAGACTACGCAAAGCGAATCTGAGAAATCTCCTCTGAACTGCTTCAATTCTAAGAGATTGAGTGATTTGGAAGGGAGACCAAACCTGACTGGCGTATTCTAGGATAGGCTTGACGTATGTGGTGTATAAAGATTTGGTGACATGGGGGTTGGAAAATTCTTTAGACCATCGTTTGACAAATCCGAGGGAAGAATTCGCTTTCCCAATGATATGATCAATATGAGAGCGAAAATTTAACTCCTTATCACATATAACCCCGATATCACGAATAGATGAAACGATAGGGACGGACAGGTATGTTACAGAAGTGATAGATTCGAGGATTTGAAGGCAAACGTTTACGGGAAAAAGTCATAGATTGGCATTTACTAATATTAAGCTCAAGAAAGTTTTTGTTACACCAGGTAAGAAAGGTATTTAGATCAAGTTGAAGCAGCGAAGAATCATGAGATGACATGATTACGTTAATTTTTTTAATGTCGTCTGCATAAATAGAAAGTTCTGAGAAGGAGATGATTCTACCGACATCGTTTATAGCAAGCACAAATAGAAGTGGACCGAGATGGCTACCCTGGGGAACGCCAGAGGAGGCGAGGAAGGGATCGGACACTTCATTTCTGAAAACAACCCTGTATAAACGGTTCTCGAGGTAAGATTTGACCCACTTGATGATCGATGGTGGAAAGCCAAAGGCTTGTAGCTTTAAGTAGATAATTTGGTGACTGATTTTGTCGAACGCCTTACTGAAATCAGTGGTAATAACATCAACATCGAAGCCTTTTTCCATTGCCAAGAGTGTCATGGAGACAAACTGGGTAAGATTAGTCGTAGTGGATCTTCCCTTTAAAAATCCGTGTTGAAGTGGAGAAACAATTGATTTGAAATAAAGGGAATCATACACTATACTTTCAAAGAGCTTGGGGATAACGGAGAGTTTAGCAATCGGTCGATAGTTAGTGACTTCGTTCGTACAACCCTTTTTAAAAATTGGAAAAATAAAGGATTCCTTCCAAAGAGAGGGAAAAACTGACTGTGAGAGCGAGAGTTGAAAAAGATTAGTGAGGGGTTCACAGAGTGCAAAAGCGCAATTTTTAAGAAAAATTGCAGGAATACCATCAGGTCCTGGTGAAAAGTCATCATTCAGTAAGCTTAACTTTTCACGGACGGTATGCGAACTAATGTTAAGAGAAGACAGAACGTGTGCGGGCTATTTAAAAGAAATTTATGGTAGTCAAGGTCAGGCTCATTTGAATTATTGCTATAGGATTGGCTAAAAAAGGTAGCAAATAGGTTAACAATTACTTTAGCTTCAGAGGAAGTGGTGCCGAAGAAATTGAATGTTGAAGGAAGACCGTCGGATTTTCTTTTCACGTTAATGAATTGGTAAAAGCGTTTTGGTTCAGTGATGAGACAGGTTTGCATTTTATTGAGATAGATTCGGTATAGAGAATGGCAGAGAACAGAAAAATTAGAAGATGCTTGTTGGTAATAAAAATAGTTTAAAGGTGTTTGGGATCTTAGGTAAGTTTTCCATAACTTATTTCTAATATTACGGATGTGTCGTAATTCTTGTGTGTACCAGGGAGGAGATGATACACAAGTTTTTTTTAACTGTGTAAGGGACACATTGAATGAAACAAGCAAAGATAGAGGTGTAAAAGAAAGAAAGCGATATATCGATGGGAGTAGTGAGGTAAAGGCCTTATACAAATTAAAATAATAAGTGAAGATCAACAAGTGTGTCTTATAAAATATTCTGCTTATAAACAAAATCAGATTAAAATAAATAAGAACGGTGAATACCCATGTCCATGTGATTTAATATTCGCTTGGCGACAAAAGCAAATGCAACAGCAAATTGGCATAGTGGTAGAGCGCTAGACTGGTACGAGGAAGGAATCGAGTTCAAATCCCAGGTAAAAGCAAATTTTTGATTTTTATACCAATAAAATAAAAAACGGATAAAAAATACTTTTTTTATTTCAGAATCAGCTTTGCTAAAACATTTTTTTTCTCTCGATGGCAAAATAGATTTTCGCGAATCGTGACGACGTAAATTATTCCTCATGCAGAATAAATTTGGGTAAGGCCTTATATAAACATCCAAGGCAAGCTTTTGGCAATAGCTATCAAAATGGCTTTCGTAAGCCTTATATAAACATCCAAGGCAAGCTATAGCTTGTTCAGCCAAGCTAATAGGAGTTCATGAAAAGCTATTTGCTGCTATAAGACCTGTCAACAAAAGTCTTATGGCAGTTAATAAGCTTGCGTAAATGCGCCAAAATGACTTGCATAAGGCCTTTTACTGTTTCTATAGCAGTCTGAAAATTGCTTGTATAGAACCTTATACAAGTTAAATTGTTAGTTGGGTCACAGGTTAATGTCCGCCTCTGTTAGTCTCACAAATGCGAGGCCTTTTGATCACATTTTTCATTACACTCTCACACATTTCACGCGGTATTTCATTAATTTCATCACAAATATTTTGTTTGAGTTGCTCAAACGTTTCTGGTTTGTTTGCATAAACCTTGATTTTCAGATATCCCCACAAAAGAAGTCCGGAGCAGTCAAATCAGGTGACCGTGGAGGCCAATCAACACCACCATTTCTTGAAATAACTTGTAGTGGAAAGAGGTCTCGCAGTAATTCCATTGCAATCCTGGCTGTATGCGATGTGGCACCGTCTTGTTGATACCACATGTTAATCAAGCCCAAAACATGCAGTTGAGGCGTTAAAAAGTTTTCAATCATATCACAATATCGATATGGAAGACCAAGCTCCTGAGCACGGGGGCTTCGAATTGAGGTTGATGGATTGTTTTGAACACTTCCTTGAGCAGCAGTAATGTTTTCAACCGATCTTGCAGTATGTTGTGGTCCATGCTTGGGCCTATCACCTACAGACCCCCTTTCTTCGAAATCATTCACTATACACGACAAATAGTGCGTTTTGTTGGCACGTTCTTTCTCCCAAAAATTTCACGTAATTTTCTCATCGTCACAGTAATCGATGTTTTAACTTAAAACACGTTGGTTTATAGAATATTTTTTCATAATAAATTTGCCACGTGTCTACAGTCTACTTCACGACTGCCAAATGTGAACTGTCAAGACTAATGTTTACAAAAATGATGGCAAAACAAAGAGTATACCTTCCCGGAGGACACCCTGTATAAAGGGGTTATTATGTTTATATGTATGTATAAAGAAATCAAGACATAAAGTTAAAAATAACTGCTTTTGTTCCAGAGAAAAAAAAATATATCGTGAGAAGTCCAAAAATCTCAATTTTAATGGGAAAAGTAGGGCTTCAGACTCAACGCATGGGTTTGTGACCTGGGGCAAAATGTTGTTTGATCTAAAACTTTTTAGAATACATAAACTTTTTATTAAGGCAAAGTGTGTTATGAAAATATATACCTAGATATCTACCTACCCTAATGTGAATCACCAACAATTTTCTAGATTTAATTAATTTTTAATATTCTGATAGAGAGAGAGTACTCACATGGAGAAGCTAGTAAAATTTAATTGCTGCAAGGAAAAATCTGTCACACAAATGATTAAATGACAAGAAACGAGAAATTACAGGTTCAAATCTTCTAGGGCACAAAAGTTGCACCCTTTAATCAAAAGGTACAACGCTTAAGTATTCTATTCGACTCTCCCAAAACTGCACAAGGTAAAAACTTCTTGTCCTAGTTCTGCAAGCAACTTTAGTAGGTATTCTCTTATATTCTCGAAATCCAGAAAACTTAAATCATAAGGGCACATTATTTAGTTTTCAACTGCCAGACCATTAATTCTCAAAATGATTCTATACCGAAACACGTGCTGCTGAAGCTCTATTTCCTCCTTGACTGAGTTTTCTCAACGAAGAATATAATTTTTTTCCATTCTGTTTAATTTCACTCACCGTTTATTTCTGTCGACAAAAAAAAAAAAAAGTACAAAAAATTCCTAGCTTCTCTTGGAGTTGCAAATTGAATCCATCTTTCAGCGTTCACTGAATTCAGAGATTGGCAGAGAAGTCAGCTGGCAGCATGGTGAATGGGAGACAAAATGGTCAAAAGGGGGAAAAAATCTTTCCCAATTCTAACTCCTCTGAGTCCTGATGACGGACGCAAACACAAAAGGAATATTTTTTTTTGTTGTATCACTTCGTTCCTTTTTATCTAAAAAGTTTATATTTTTTTTTTCATTTTTTTTTCTGCATATTCGACCATGAATCTTCATTTTACAGTTTAGTGATTTCTGATAAATAAATCATTATTCACGGAATTTTGGATTTTTTTTTTTAATAATAGGTAGGTGGGTATAGCTTTAATAGGAAGTAAAAAAGAATAAACGAAATGTGACTCGAATTCTTTATTCCTTTCGTTTGGTATAGAAATAATGAAACTGATTTCTTTTCAAAAATGTGTGATACTGGAAAATGAGTAGTTTAAGTTTATGGTATTAATTAAAAAGTGAATATTTTTGTAAAATTTTTGTTTCTACAAGGTCTTCCAAAAAATTGCTTCGTTTTAAATTTTAAATCATTTTTTAACTGTCATGATTAAACCTTCAATGCATTCACTTTTGATTGATAAAGACTATATACTCTCCCGTTCATTTGAATAGGTTCAAAATTTTCGAGTGCGTTTAACCGTTATAATTCCGAATTGAGCAGACTAAATGAATTTGTATAAATGGCATTAGAGAAAGCATTCAATTTAAGAGCGAATAAGAAAACACACAATCTTAAAATAACCGTCATTACAAGTTTTATTATCATTTCTTTAAATTCATGTGGAAATCGTAGCCCTTTTTTTGGTTCATTTGAATAGGTACACTGCCTTCTTCATCACTTTTGCTTTGAACTAGTTGAAGGTAAGACCTTTTAAAGCTATTTTTGGGTTTTATAATCATGGTTTCTTTGACAAGACACAAAAAAAATGAGAAAAAGTGGACAATGGGTGGAGGGAAAGCTCTTGGCGCGATTGAGTACGCAGAAATTTATAGTTTTCATGATCAAGGACAAACGTTTTATCGAGTTTTTCATTCAATGAAACAAATTTTGTTCGACTAAAGAAGATTAATGTAAAGAAGAAACACTAAGGCGCCAGTTATAGCTATCATTGAAACTCATCATTGAAAATTTCAGTTATTAGGTGCCAGTTATAGCTATCATTGAAACTCATCATTGAAAATTTTAATGATTGATTTTGAGACGATTAGGAAAGAAAATCGTTTATTATTTTGATGGAAAAATAAACCTTACGACTTAATTAATATATCTAGCCAAAAAAAAAATTCAAACAGGCCCAACTTTCCACAAAAATTGACTTTTAATTTTTCAATGATCATTGGTAAGGTAGTTCAATCATTGAAATAAGAAAAGTCTTTTTATATGGAAAGTTGGGCCTATTTGAACAATTTTTTTGGCTAGAAATATTAATTAAGGCTTTAGCTTTATTTTTCCATCAAAATAATAAACGATTTTCTTTCCTAAGCGTCTCAAAATCAATCATTAAAATTTTCAATGATGAGTTTCAATGATAGCTATAACTGGCGCCTTATTTTGATGGCCAAATAAAGTTTAAGACTTAGTAAATATATTAAGCCAAAAAATAATTCAAATAGGCCCAACTTTCCACATAAAAAGATTTTTCTTATTTCAATGATTGAACTACCTTACCAATGATCATTGAAAGTTGGGCCTATTTGAACTTTTTTTGACTAGAAATATTAATTTTGTCTTGAGTTTTAATCGTCCATCAAAATAATGAATGATTTTGATTTCTTAACGTCTCAAAATCAGTCATTAAAGTTTTCCATGAGCTAGCTTCCTAATTCACCTTAATGGAATTTAATTTAAATTGGATCTGATACTGGATACTACTCCGCTTACGTATGGGTTTTAAAAAACGTATACCTAGTTCCAGATCGACTCTGATGCACCTTGACCTACAGCCTAATTCACCGAAGAGATTTTCTTCAAATTTTGAACTCAAGGTTTTTTTTCGATTTCCTAACCGAAAAAGTGAAAACAAATTAAAGTCCAAAAATAACGGTACCTTGTCATACAACTGTTAAGGAAAAGCTAATCTATCTCAAAAAAGACTATTTTTTGTATTTGGTGGTGCAACAGCTCTTGGAGAACCAGGGCCTAGTGACTTACAGCTCTTACCCCCTCACGGTTTTCGCCTTGACGGTGGCGAGGGGGCTTAAGTTTGTTCCTCCAGCAATCCAGCTGCAGGGACAAACAACTAAGTAAAACCAACAAAAACAGGGATGTACATCCAAATATTGAAAAAATTATGGAAAAAGAAAAGTTTACAAGTAATGAAATTCGAGTGGGGATATACACTCAAGTGTCGGCAGAGGTCACGGCTAAGTCGCCAGTGACAACTGTAAGCAAAGAAATTAATAAACCAGTGTTGAAAAGACAATCCAACGCTCTCAACCTTTCAGCGACTCTTCTTCCTGCACTAGATAGCTTGGCTATTGACGGTAGGGAGACCTTGGACAGACTTCCCTCTATAGGAAGTCAAACCGAGGACGAGTTACTGGAAGACTCGAGTCACGAAGAGACTACGCTGAAGCCTACTGCACCCCTCAATGCTTCGAGGCAACGCAGTAACTACAGATCCTCTAAGCGATTCGTGAGTGCTACGGAGAAAAAAGACCCATCTTCTCTCAGTCCGAGAGACAGGGCCCTACTAAAAAAGCATAGGAAGTTGGTGAGAAACTATGAACGGCAGTTGGCAGCGTCTGCCACTGCACCCACTGTTTCCACCCAGCAGTTGAACGCTAAAAAGCCGGACAGCGAAAGAGTAAATGCTGCTACATCTAGGTCTATCCCTAAAAAGATAAACCGTGAACAGGCTGGCAACAACTCTACTGCTCGTACCGGCTCAAATCCGAATCTGGCGTCCTCCAGTAAGAAACAGCAGACCAACGCTATATCAAACCTGAAAGGGAATGAGAAAGCACAGGTAGGCAGCTCTTCTGGAACGAAGCCAGTTTCAATCAAGAGAGCAAGATCGGAGGAGGCAACCAAAACTGAAGGCTCTAAAAAGTTTAAAACCAATAGTTTTGACACCACCCCGATCGATCTGCAGGTGGCCATAATAAGTAGAGACGACCCAGATGGGAAAATCACGGCAAAAAATTGGTTACTTGTGGAAAATGAAATCCTCAAAGCCATGATGGCGGCATCGGAGAGTGATAGTTCTGAAGACTACACCTTTGATGGAGCTGGATGGCGGAAAGGCGTTAAAGTGGTATGCTGTGGGGACCAGAAATCCCGGGAGTTCCTCACACAATCGCCAATATTGGCGAACTGTGGGAGGGAGCTTCTCTCGGGGTTCTTCCCGTCACATCTATTCCGCTTCGCCAGCAGGTTAATATATGGATTCCTCCTCCTGCCACGCACGAGGACTCATCCATAATTAAACTGCTGGCGAAACAGAATAAGGAGTTCTCCATACTCGAATGGAAGCTCCTGCATTCCAGGAAGAGCTTTAGCGGGGAAGGGAAGGACCTCTTGTTCGTAATTGACAAGATATCTGACCTTCTCCTCAAAGAGAAAGGGGACGTGCTGAGATATGGTCTCGGAACCGTAAGGGTAAGGAGGCATGATGGCAAAGGGGAGTCAAAAGCTGCTAGTGGTGCAAATTAATTTGCACCACGCCATAGCAGCAACGCACGACCTGATGCTCTTCATGTCTCAAGAGGCCGTGGATGTGGCCTTAATCCAAGAACCTTGGATTCGTAAGAATCAGGTACAAGGATTGAGGTCAAAAAACTATAACCTGTTCCACTCCAAGTCCGAAGGTGAAATAAGAAGTTGTATTCTAGTGAAAAAGTCAATTAACGCTTTCTTTTTATCTAGGTACAGCAACAGAGACAACGTGGCAATCAGCGTTGAGACCAAGGAAGGCAACTTCGTCTTGGCATCAACGTACATGCCGTACGAAGAAGAAGACCCACCATCAAAAACGGTCCGCGACCTTGTGGGTTACACCATAACACGTGGGACACCTTTGGTGATGGGCTGTGATGCCAACGCACACCACACTCAATGGGGCGGTAAGGATATCAACAAAAGGGGTGAGTCAATTTTTGAATACATTCTCTGTTCTAACCTCATGTTATGTAATAAGGGTAATCACCCAACATTTCGAAACAAAAACAGGGAAGAAATTCTTGATCTCACTCTTATGAGTTATAATGATAAGATCTCTGTAGAAAACTGGAGAGTCTCACCTGAGGAATCCTTTTCGGATCACTTTAGGATACTCTTTACTTTAGACAGAAATCAAAATGATATTAAACCTTTTAGAAACCCTACTAGAACAAATTGGACAGAGTACACAAAATGGTTGAATGAACGTATCAACCCACCTGAGGAAGAAACGTTTTCGATAACCTCAACCATTGACACTGTTGTTCAAAACCTAACTAGTAAAATGAGAACGGCCTTTGAAAAAAACTGCCCTATATCTCGTAACATTAAACCCACTAACCCACCATGGTGGAACAGTGAACTTAAGAAACGAAGAACAGGGGTCAGAAAACTTTTCAATGTAGCTAAGCTGAGCAAATTAGAGAAAGACTGGATTTCATACAGAGCCGAACTTAACTTATACACCAAAGAGTTAAGAAGGGCCAAGAAAGATTCATGGACTAGGCACTGTGAATCCATTGAGAACACAAGTGAGGCGGCGAGACTTCAAAAGGTTCTTACCTTTAACCCCACGAATCCAGGATACATTAAGCATCCCGATGGATCATGGTCGAATTCGAGCCAAGAAACACTTGAACTCTTCATGGAAACACATTTCCCTGGGTGTAAGAGTCCTGAGATCTCAGGTTATTCACAACCAGACTCCTTAGAAATTTTACAATCAACACCAGAATTGGAACAGGTTATCACAGAGCAGAAGATTATGTGGGCTATAAACTCGTTCAAACCCTATAAATCAGCTGGACCAGACGAGATTATTCCGGCATTTCTTCAACATGCTCTACAGATAATCACCCCATGGCTTAGGGTAATCTTCAAAAGTTGTGTCAAACTTAGATACGTCCCTACTAGCTGGAGAAAGGTTAAAGTTGTCTTTATTCCAAAAGCTGGAAAACCGACACACTCGACTGCAAAGGATTATAGACCTATAAGTCTCTCTTCGTTTCTCCTCAAGACACTGGAGAGAATTATTGATCTGCATGTCAGGGACCTTCTTAATCCAAACATTTTGTGCAGCTACCAACACGCTTACCTCAAAGGTAAGTCAGTGGAGACTGCATTGCACGAAGTCGTTACACAAATTGAGAAAAGTCTCGAACACAAAGAACACACCCTTGCAGCATTTTTGGACATTGAAGGAGCGTTTAACAACGTAAAAACGGAGTCCATTAAATCTGCTCTGGAAGAGGTTGGGGTTGAGTCTGCCATTGTGGACTGGATTTATACCATGCTCAATGGTAGAATCATAAGCTCGCAACTTGGAGATACGATTGTTGAGAAAACAGTAACAAGAGGCACTCCACAGGGAGGGGTGATTTCGCCTCTTCTTTGGGTCCTGGTTGTTAACAAAATTCTTACAAGATTTAGGAATCAGGGCATTAAAATCGTGGCCTATGCAGACGACATAGTAATTTTGATATCGGGTAAGTACCTTACCACCATCAAAGATATTATGGAATCCGCACTCAAAGAACTATCTTCGTGGGCAGTACAAAACGGTCTTGGGGTTAACCCTTCAAAAACTGAGCTAGTTTTGTTCACGAATAAAAAGAAATTAGAGGACTTTACTCCTCCAAGGCTTAATGACATTCCTTTGAAACTTTCCAAAGAAGCTAAATATCTTGGCGTAATCCTTGATTCCAAGCTAACATGGAAACAGAACACAGAGGAAAGAATGAAAAGAGCACTATGCGCTTTCTATACATGCAAGAAAACCTTCGGTACACGGTGGGGAATGCGACCGCACGTCATCCAGTGGATGTACACGGCGATTGTTCGTCCTATACTAACCTATGGTTCTATTGTTTGGTGGAAGGCTGTTGAAAAAGTAAGCTATCTCAAAAACCTGAACAAGGTACAGAGACTAGCCTGTATAGGAACAACGGGGGCTCAGAGGTCTACGCCACAAGCAGGGTTGGAAATTATTTTAAATCTTCCGGCACTTGACGAGTACATAAGATGCACAGCAGCCAAGAGCGCACTTCGACTCAAAGAACTGGGCTCTTGGAAGCAAAGCACCTATGGTCATGGGTCTATCCTCCAGAGGTATGACTCAGTGGCCGCACTTGATGTGACGACTGACTACATACCACCTTTTATAGATTTTAATTAACACTTCTCTATTTTAATACCCCAAAGGCATGGCTGGGAACCCAACTCACTAACCAGGGAACAGGGTATCTCATTCTACACCGATGGGTCTAAAATGGAAGAAGGAACGGGAGCTGGGGTGTTTTGTGAAGCTCTGAATATTAGATATTCGTATAAACTCCCAGATGAGTGTAGTGTCTTTCAGGCTGAGATTTACGCTATTGAAAAACCGGCAGAAATGGTACAAACGAAGAAACTGAACTCGTCGGAGATCACATTTTTCGTTGACAGCCAAGCTGCTATCAAAGCTTTAGCCAGTGAGACTATAAGATCCAAAACTGTAGCAAAATGCCGAGGCAAACTGAATGATATTTGTGACACTAACCGAGTCAAACTCTGCTGGGTTCCTGGACATAGCGATATAGAAGGGAACGATATAGCAGATGAACTGGCAAGGAAAGGGTCAATATCAAATAGAAACAGTAGTAGCCATTTAGATATGGGACTTAACATCCCGATCGGCGTGATTAGAACGAAAATAGACCTAATAACAAAAGAGCAAATCAATAAATCCTGGAGGACTAGGAACGACTGTGTTATCTCTAGAAGTTTATGGCCTAGAATTAATGAAAAGGAATCTCGGTATATTTTATCACTGAGTAAAAAGAATATTAGAATCTTGATAGGTGTACGAACGGGCCATTGCGCCATTGGCACAATGGCCATCAGACTGGGTGTATTTGCACCCGATTTCTGCAGGAGCTGTCAAGACGTAGAGGAAATAGAAACCATTAAACACCTGCTCTGTGATTGTCCAAACCTCCAAACAAATCGACTCCGTTATTTTGGAAACAGGTTTTTTGAAGAACTGGAAGATCTGGCACAGGTCTCAATGGCAAACATGAGAAAATTCATAGAAAGCACAGGCTGGTTCGCAAACGATCCAGTCTATGTGAACCATTAGTTTGGGTGCATCTCTGCCTTCTTTTTTAAGGGGATCACAATGGACCAATAGGCCCCCGTGTACGCAACAGCCTCTGTGCTGTGCACGCCCCTCTTAACCTAACCTAACCTACAGCTCTTAACCATTCATGTGTGCGTGTTGTTGGCAGGAATGGTATTTCCTCGTTCCATAATGTTTAGTGCGTTGGACTTACTGTCTTACTGAAGGTCTGGGTTCAATTCCCAGCCACCTAAAAACAAATGTTTTTCCTGAGGTGTCTCTTGCAAGGAACTGAAAAATCCTCCAAGAGTATCATCCAGCCGTTCGGACTTGGCAAAAAATTGTTGGTCCCCTCGATTCCATTCCATTCCATTCCATTCCATTCCATTCCATTCCATTCCATTCCATTCCATTCCATTCCATTCCATTCCATTCCATTCCATTCCATTCCATTCCATTCCATTCCACTCCATTCCATTCCATTTCATTCCATTCTATTCCATTTCATTCCATTCAAAAACGGCTATAACGATTTTGATCTTAAAAATCAGTCATCACTGTAGGCAAACTGTCTTTTTGGTAAAAATAAACTGTTTGCCGAAAACTGCTACTACCGGTAACTGCCGTACGGTTTTTTTGATTTTTGATTTTCTCAAAACGACTGTAATGATTTTGATCGAACTTTTTATGCGAAAGCTCCTTTAAAATGCTAACAATAAATCTGTTCGTGTACTTCCTAAAACTACGATTTTTATATTTTTTTATATGAGATAAATTCGTAGTTTTGGGAGGTACGCGAACAGACATAATATTTTTTTTTAATGAATTTTTTTGAAACAAGATTTTTAGATGTATATGAATTGGCAATTCAAAATAAAACTAAAATTTTGTATGCAAGAAATAATTGTCTTAAGAAAACTGCTCTATTTTTAAATTATTCCTATTTGCTCCATGAAATTTTGTATCATGTAAGAAATCAGTGCCATCTATTAGGAAAAATGTTGAAAAAATCATGCAAATCCATCGTAATGGATGGAATAGCATGATTTTTTCAAAAGTTATTTGACGGAGTCCAATTTTTCAGCGTTTCGTTTCATTGTGCACCGGAGCGGACAGAATTTTTTGGATTAAATAATATTAACGGCAGTGACGGTGCGTCAATAAGACGTTTTAGACAGTGTCTACCCTACCGTAAAGAGAGAAAAAAAAATGGATTATGTTGCTCAGGTAGAATTTCTATGTGGAGCAAGTAGACAGATTCGAATCTGTCTTATTGCTTGTTTTGCTTTGAATTTTGAAGTAAATTCGAAACTTTTTCGTTGACCGTTAAGTGAAGAGAACAACTTCTTAATTTTTTATTTTTACAGTAGATTAAAGAGGAGTGGGCAGTTGTGTTGTAGGTCAACCCTAAAAAATGCAATAGGTAGGAAGGCTGGACTCTTTCGCAGAAGTACACTACTGACGAAAACAAAATTAAGGGAATAATAATCCTCCCTTGTGCGTTTTGAAGAGCTGTTTCTTTGGGATCATATTGAGTCGAAACAAAAAGCATTTTGAAGCTGTGTGCTTCTTCTTGTTTTGAAATTGTTTTTCAAATACATATTTATTTTATGGTACCATTATTGCCTCATTGCGACTGAGAGAAATGGTACGAGAATCAAATGTTCTACCTATTATTTTCTTTGTTTTATGAGTTTCTTGATTTTTTTTTATAAATCAATTTAGGTCTGCCAGTTTTGTTTGTTTGAGATTGGTGTACCTATATAACTTTTAGTCAAACAAATGCATACTTTTGTCTTTGATCACCATTATCTCAACAAAAAATAATAAGGATGAGGATGACATATTCAAGGACAGTTTTTAAGACTTGAAAAGGTTTTCAAAATAATGTTTTTAAAACTTTATGTGGGCTATGTACATATCTTGGCCCTTCAACGTTTGTTTCAAAGAAATACAAGCATTTGATAAATATACTTATCTGTGTCCAATTTTTTGTAATTTGTATTCTTGTATTAAATAGGTATTTAATTTTTGCTAATTTATTAATAGAGTTACTTATTGGTAGCCATGTTTTTTAGACACGTTCGTGAAGTCTTGTGTGAAGTTTAACGTTTGATTTCAAAGAGAAATACGCTGTTTTTTGGACTTTGTTAACAGTTTTAATTTTTGACTGGATTAGATGGAAAATAATGAATTTAATTTATAACTGTCTACCCAGTTCGTTCGAGTGCCGCACGTCACTGATTAACGGGATAAGTTGGTAAAAGAAACTTCCAGTGACTTTGAAGAAAGAGAATGAAATGGCTATAGTTTTTTTTGGTTAAGTGAATCATTTTAGTTTTTTTCTTGTTATTTTTACTTCTTAAGGCATATAACAGCAAATTCAATTTTAGACAAAATTTTTATGAACGATTTTTTTATTTGGTACAAATTAAAATTGAATTATGAAAGCGTCCCTGGTCTTCCCCGGTCGGACTTATAAAGCTCTGTATGGCCAAATTTTTAAAAACGGCGCGCGTTTCCTGCACATTTCATTGTAGGTATCTTTTTTAGGAAACGATTAAAAAGCAGTCTTCATAATTCCTTTATTCTTAACCTGCTTTAGGGCCATTCAAAACAATATTTTTGTCAAAACCGTCCCAAAAGTGGGCGCGAAAAATGGTACACACCTCGTTAAACAATGTCTGTATTGCGTGCCGAGGATGTCTTTCGGGAGATATTATTTTTCATTATTAATCTCAGAGTTTGTTCTTTTACTGAATTATTTTAATGATTTGAAGTAAAAACCCTTGTTGAATGACCCTGTATCTAAGCAGAGAATCCTACGAACCAAAGTATTTCAAATGGTTCTTTAAATCACCAATCATAAAATTACCACCCTCCGGGCACTTAGATTAATTTCAAGAAAAATTAAAAAAGCAAACCCCAAACAAAATATTAAAAATGTAAAATTTTATTTCAAAGGTAACCAAAACCCTTTCTTTTGCAAAACGAAACCACAGTGAACTCCACCACTTTCTAAAAATTCTTCTAACCGTACCCAAATCATTATCCTGATTAAATGTACATAGTAGCAAGACGCTGAAGCTGACTCTGCTTCATTTTGCTTTTTTTTTAATAAAAACAAAAAACTGTTTGTTGTATACAAAAATTCAAAAAGTATACAAATCTTTCATACCATCCTCCAGAATCACTCTTCAATCATTTAACCCTTTTTCTAATTTCATTCAATTCATTTCATTTCTTAATGGCCATGGGTTTGAATTTTCAAATTAAAATACAATTATTGTTTTTATTTGCGCTATCACTTAATTAAATTCATTTTATAAACCTCAAACAACAAACCGAATATTGATCGACCGACCAATATTCAATTTGAATTAATTTTGTAAATTATCCACAGTAAATTAAACATTCACTTTTTTTATTGTTGTAATGTACACGTCTAGGTTAAACGTACACGTGTTGGAGATGACTATTTTTAAATAGGAAATTATTATTCAAAATAGTTTAACACTTTTTTTTGAAAATAATGTAGGTGGTGCATTAAATCTTCTTTCGAATTATTCAAAAAATAAAAAGAATTAAATATACATCTTCTTATTGTTTATTTAATGCAGAACATTTTATTTTAATATAAGTGATTTAAAGTACCTCAATTATTTTAAATTCTGTAAGGTTTTTCGTGTTTATTGAAGCTAGTATGGCCTTGGAAGAATGTTCTTCTTGCAGTGGGAAAAGGAAATATAAGAACAACTATAGGTCCGAACTTATGAAATGATTTTTATTGAATGAATATAATTAATTTAGAAAAACTTAAATTATAAACAATTGAACAAAAGCTTAAATGATATTGTATGAACAAAGTATTTTTAAATAAGTAGTTTGATAATCTCTTTAACACCCTTCCTCAAACGAATTGTACTCCAGCTTTTGTTCTGAACTTCTCAATTTTTGTAGAGCATAGTGGTTTGGTAAGCATATCAGCTATCATTTCTTCAGTAGGACAATAGGTGCATACAATGTGATTTTGATCAACGTGGTCCTTGACGAAATGAATTTTTGTGTCGATGTGCTTGGTCCTGTTACTTAGCTTTTGCTCCTTAATTAAACGAAGACAGCTCTGATTATCTTCAAAGATTACAGTTGGTGAAGTTTGTTGAATTTGCATATCCTTAAGGAGCTGACGAATCCAGATAGCTTCTTTGCATGCAATGAATTCGGCTTCTGTGGATGAAAGCGAGACACAAGATTGCTTTTTGCAGCTCCAACTTATTGTTCCACCATTTATCTGAAAAATATAACCAGAGTTAGATTTTCGATCTAGTCTATCTTCCGCCCAGTTTGCATCTGCGTAGCCTATAAGATTTTTGTCTTTACTCTCCAAATTACTTAATTTAAGATAAAAATTTATGGTGCCCTTCAAATACTTAAGAACACGTTTAATTTCGGTCCAGTCTTCTTGGTTAGGACAGCTTACTTTTCTTGCCAAAATAGAAACGGAAGCAGCGATATCAGGTCTGGAATTTACACTCAAATATAAAAGAGAACCTATTAATTTTTGGTAATTTGTATTATTTAAAAGGTTTTCCGACTGAGTTTTTCCATATCCGGGGTCAAGAGGGTATTTAGATGCTTTTGAGTTCTCAAGTCCGAAATCTTTGAGTAAATTTTTAATGTATTGACTTTGTTGGATGTTAAAATTAAAATTTTGATCTTGAAAGACTTCCATTCCTAGATAACAGTGAACATTTCCAAGGTTGCTTACTTCAAACTTGCTTTTGAGTAAACTCTCAACCTCGTCAATTTTTATTTTATTAGAACTTGCTACTAAAATGTCATCGACGTAAATTAATACGTATGTTTTCCCTTCCTCGATTGAGCATTTTACGTAAAGGCATGGTTCTGCTGTGCTTTGAACAAAACCTCCATTTACAAGTACATTATGTATTGTCTTATTCCATACATGAGCAGCCTGCTTTAAACCATACAAACTTTTTCTAAGTCTGCAAACGTAATTCGGATTCCCTTCCTCAAAGCCAGGGGGTTGCTTCATATAAATGGTTTCATTTAGATCAGAGTTTAGAAAGGCTGATTTTATATCCATATGAACAACTTTCATGCCCTTAGAACCCGCTATGGATAACAGTGTTCGGAGAGTGGTTTGTCGAACAACAGGAGCAAATACCTGATCGTAGTCATATCCATATTTTTGACTAAACCCACGAGCGACTAAACGAGCTTTATATTTTTGGACAAGGCCTCTTACGTCACGCTTGATTTTGTAAGTCCACTTACAACCCACGATGTTGACTCCTGCTGGAGGAATTACTAAATCCCAAGTGCCATTCTTCTTCATTGCACTGATTTCTTCCTTCATAGCGATTGCCCACTTACTTCGTTGTTCGCATGTAATCGCTTCATTATAAGATTTAGGTTCTAGTTCTACTACCGATGAATCTAATGTTGAAGCCTTAAAACCTAATCGATCTGGAGGTTTGCCCTTGGTTGACCTTTCTGAACGACGAACACGACCCTCATCTTCAAGATTTGGTGTTCTCTCACTAGTATTCTCGGAGCTGACAGAGTCTATTTCGGCATCTAGGCTATGGAACGAAGTTTCATCTTCTAAGACCAGTTCCTGGTCTTGATTGCCGAGCTCGTTAACAATGCGCCTCTCTGAAGAATTATTTCGACTACGAAGAAATTCGAATTCTACCTCTGCATGGTGATTTGTTTCTGGCTCGACCCTTTTAGTTATTTCATTTTCTGTGATAAATTTAACGTCTCTGCTTATTGTGATTTTCTTGCTTTGTATATCAACTAAACGATAACCCTTTGAATTTTCATCATATCCAACAAAAGTTAGAAGTTGGGCTCTTGAATCTAACTTTCTACGGGTATCTTTTGGAATCAAGCAATAAGCTTTCGAACCGAAAACTTGAAGATGACTAATGTTTGGTTTTCTACCCTCCCAAAGTTCGAACGGAGTAGAGGGAATTGAACTGGGTTACGTACGAATGACCGACAAAAAAAAATGTCGACTGGTTAAAATGTCGACTTTTATCGACTTTTTTGAAAGTTAAAATACCGACTTTGTTTTTACCGACTTATTAAAATGTCGACAGTTTGAAATATCGATTTGACAAAAAGTCGACTGCCCTGATAGAAGTCGAGAAAAATATCGACTTGTCGGAATTTTTCCCATACAGAAAAGTCGATATAAAATATAAATCGACATTTTAACCAGTCGACATTTTGACTTGTCGATATTTTGTCTGTCGGTTATTTGAAAGTAACCCAAAGAACAACGCTCTGCCTTAAATGTTTGCACGGAATAGGTAACTATAAACTCAAGAATCATAAATTCTTGTCTGATTTTTTAACAGGAACTTAACAGTTTTTTGATGCTGTGGAAAATTTAAGACTATGTTTAAGATACAAGTTCTTATTTGATTCTTATAATAATTAACTTATTTAGGTAGTTATGAATTTTATATTATCTACCTTTTGTTTAGCTTCAAGAAAGTTTAATAGAACGCATTTTTGTTGCCTACCTACATTATACCTAATATTTCGAACTTTTAACTGCCTCATTTTCTGGATGTTTTACTATTGTATTACAATTAAAACACGTTACACACCCTGAATAAAAGGCAATTAAGACGTCAAAAATATATAGGCAACAAAAATTAAATTACAAAAAATGTGATTTATTGAACTATGATAATACGATATTAGATAATAATGATCAGATCATAGTTTAGGGAATGATGTTTACAAGCGCGCGCTTGTAAACATCATTCCCTAAACTATGATCTGATCAAAATGTAGACTTTCAAAATGTCGACTTTTAAAATGTCGACTGTTGAAATCTCGACTCATAAAATCTCGATCACTGTCGACATTTTGAGAATCGACATTTTGAAAAATCGACATTTTAAAAAGTCGGTCAAATTTGTGTCTATATTTTGATCTGTCGGTCTTTTAACCAGTCGAGATTTTTTCTGTCGAGATTTTAATAGTCGATCTTATGGAGTCGATATTTTAAAAGTCGACATATCGTACCCAATCCAATTGAACTAGATACCAAGTAGTTTTGTAGATAATTCGCTGTCATAAGCGCTTCTCCCCAAAATACATTTGACATTTTAGCTTCAGCCAACAAACAACGAGCCATTTTCATTAGGGACCTATTTTTCCTCTCCGCGACACCATTTTGCTGTGGAGAATAGGGTACTGTGTACTGATGACGAATTCCTTTGTTCTCAAGATAACGCTTGAGATTGTTGGAAGTGTATTCACCTCCATTATCTGAGCGAATAGTAGAAGGATATCTACAGAACTTGTTTTTTACTAGTTCGAGAAAGGATTTGAGTTTGTCGAAGACTTCAGATTTATCGTGAAGAAGGTATACACTATTGTGAAGCGGCTGTAGTCATCAATGAAGGTGAGAAAGTATAGTTTTTTACCTGGTGTCATAGTTTGCATGGGACCACAAACGTCCGTGTGGACCAAATCTAACACACGCTTGGATTTCGATTCAGACTTTTTGCTAAATGGTAGCCTTGTCATTTTGCATTCAATGCAAATCTCACAATTTTTTCTTATACCACAATCAGTAATATGAAAATCTCTTACCGTCTTTCCATGTTGCATCATCTTCACAGCATCAATGTCCCGGTGTCCAAAAATTTTGTGCCAATAGTGTTCACAGTTTTGTGACTTGCAATCCACAATCAGTGCTTTTTGTTCAGAAGGTTGACGTAGTTTAAACAGCCCACTGGATGCATCAGCAACTCCGATTTCCTTTCCGGTCTTGCTCTGGATGCTGCAACTGACGTCAGAGAAGATTTGTTTGAGTCCCATCTTTAAAATTTTTGTGACAGAGAGCAGATTTCCATGAAAAGAAGGAATAAACAAAACATCCTTCACATCGACGATCACTCTTTCACCTTTACTGTTGAGAAGGGTTATACGACAAAGCCCTTTTCCACTGGAAACAACAGATTGTCCATTTGCCACTGTCACCTTTTCACAAACGGACTTATCAATTGTGATGAAATCTGACTCACGAGCGCTGATATAACAAGTGGCTCCGGAATCCACAACCCAAATGCTCTTGTCGTTAGCCATTGAAAAGCAATAATTATCATTCAGCTCTCTATTGTTTTCTCGTGCTTCATTAACTTGATTATTTTGCCTCAATTTCTTAAGCTTCCAGCAATCCTTCTTGAAGTGTCCTTTGGTCTTGCAATGATGACAAATCTTTTTGCTACGTTCTTCTTGATTTACAGATGATTTCAAAGCGGAATTGTTTGCTGAAAATTGTTTGGATTGGCGCTGGTTCTCATCAATAAGGCTAGCTTCGACGACCTTGAGTGTCAATTCCTCAACCTTACGAGCTTCCAGAGCCGTCACCAACGTATCAAAAGAAGATGGAAGACTGCTTAGTAACATAGCCACGAGCCAACGCTCAGAAAATTGCTCACCTATAGCTTCCAACTTCTCGAACAACAGTTTCATTGCCATAATATGGTCCGATATGCTGCAATCCATGGAAAATTTCATTCCACAAATTTGTCTCATAAGACGTACGCTGCTTCCCAACGTATTCTTCTCATGATGACTCCGTAGTGCTTCCCAAGACTCACGAGCTGTTCTGGATTTCTTGATCAGCATGAGTTGACTATCTTCCACGGATAATCCAATTATCACAGTCGCCTCATCATCAAGTTTCTTCCAAGCTGCGTCTGGTTCAGCTGGTGCTGGCTCAGAAACACATTGCCATGCTCCTTGCCTCTTCAATATTAGTTCAAGCTTATATTTCCATAAATGATAATTATCTGCATTAAGCTTCGTAAAAGATGTTTTCAGAAAATCCATTCTGCCCTGGGCCCATAACCTCTTGCAGTGGGAAAAGGAAATATAAGAACAACTATAGGTCCGAACTTATGAAATGATTTTTATTGAATGAATATAATTAATTTAGAAAAACTTAAATTATAAACAATTGAACAAAAGCTTAATTGATATTGTATGAACAAAGTATTTTTAAATAAGTAGTTTGATAATCTCTTTAACAGTTCTTATTAAAAATAACCCAAACGCTTCAAAGACTTTTAACGGCAATAATACAGCATTAAAATTTAATTTGGGTAGATCTTTTATATTAATTAATAATGGAGAGTACAGGTACCTAGCTGAAATTGTGTTCAAAACACAATACAAACAAAAATGATATATAATAATAATATTAAATGAAACTAAGGAACCTCGATAAGTTCTGAGACAAAAATGGGCTTGTAAATACATTTATGTGCATACAGGTAATATTTTTAAGAAATTTAAGGTTTTATAGTTTGTTTCATAATGTCTTAATAGTCTTTGATTAGTTTTTCTTATTAAATTTTAAATTTATTTAAGTTCAGTACTATATCTACGTATAAATTATTAAATTAATGTTTAATATTTCTAAAACAACATCTAACATTTTTGGACTCAAAAGCCGTACATTACTACAAATCTGATTTTTCAAAAGAAAGGTGTTTTAAGTGAAAAAATATTATTCACAAAAAAATACAAACAAATTTGGAGGAAATACATGATGTTAAAGAAAAAAAAATAAACATTTGCCTACGGCAGCCCAGTCAAAGTGATATGACTAATAAACAAGCACTAACAAACCATACAATTATGCAGAAAAATAACATACCTACAATTGTACACTAACGATTGAAAGGTAAAGAAGTACGTATACGCCTGAGTGTACCATATTGTTTTAATCGCGTTGGAATAATAAAATTCTTAAGAATAAAATTGATATGAAAATGGAATAATGGATATGTACAGGGTGTACCAGAAAGAGAATGGGTGCCAGGAGTATTATCACCTTTAAGAAAATAGCTGAAAAAAGGAATATCTTCCACAACAAATAAGAAGATGTTATCTTTTTTTCTTTTTTGGAATTTTAAAATGTTTATTTGTAGAATTAGAATCTGAGAAACCTTTATAAATATAGGTGAAAAACCCAGAATTTTTTTGAAAACAAAAGAAAGTTCGCAAGTAGTTTTTATTAATTCGCAGAGGGCCAATTTTCCAAAAGGTAAGTAATGAAATTGAAAAGATAAAAAGAAAATAAAACAAAAGAACAATGGAGTGCCACAAAAGATACAAAGTGATATCACCGTGTGAAAGTTCCCGACAGGCAACGGAACTAGAAAAACGGTCGCGTGTTCCACAATATCGAGAGGACAAAGAAAACGAAACGAAGGTCTAACGGGGTGAACTTATGCCACTTCTCAGGCCACAAAACCAAACGATAAAAGAAATATTTTAACACAGTTTTGCTAACAATCAAAACACTGAATACTTAGCTTTTCTTTTCCAATCGGATCCTAGCTCCTCTGAGTCTTGCCCACCTGGCTATATCTCTCCTGCCCAGATATAATCGCTTCTGGCCAAATGTCTTCCTCCTCTTTTGTGGAAAATAGCTCCTCTTTTTTCTTCTCAAAATTCCCCGAACTGGGAGCTTTCTCAACACAACCTTTTTTATAACACTCGACAAAATCAAAAATCGAAATTAATTTTTCGCTTTTCCTTTTTCAAAAAAAAATATTACAGTGCAAATATTTATTTTTTTCTAAGCCCTTCATTTAGTCATTTAGCTGTTAAGTAGTTCATGGATTGTATATTTTTTGCAAGCATCTTGTTATACGCATATGCTGCAATTCCATATTATTATAAACGCTTCATATGTATTCGGTAAGTAACGATCTTATTGAAAGATTAAAAACTCGTGAGGATGGTCATCATGTTGAATTCAACTGTATACAAAAATCTATCTGGTTTATCTCTTTCATAATAATTATTTTCTTATAAGTCTTAATAACATTAAACAGGCATGATTCACTTAAAAATGCTTATTAGATCCATAATTTTCGTTTATCGTGAAAATGTGAGTATGTATATATAAAATATGCTAAACTAAAGTGCCATAAGCTGAGTCATATTAAAGCAAAAACCTTCTCAAAGGCTACTTCTAAGAAAAAATTAGTTCACCCTTTACACAATCGTATACATATTATCATATAAATTGAATTTTGATCGCACCAATAGGAACAAATTAAATCCCATTTATTAAATTTCTCCATTTTGTTAAATAGATAGTTAACATTTGCACAGCTAATTTATGACATGTATACAATTACAAAACAGAGGAACTTTGATTTGCTTTAATTAAGATTTTTTTTAAAGGAAGCCTATATAGAGATTGGATGACATAAACGACTTCTTAATAATAGTGCGTGTAATTTATAATGATGATAAACGCCCCTGATACTTCAATTTGTTGAACAAAACCACTTAAAACTGTGAAACCGTGGCATGAACAAAATAGCAATTTTCTGTAATTTATTGTTTGAGCTCATTGCCAATAATGTGCGTGAATAAATAATGTACATTATCTTATAGGTTTTAGCAAAATGGATATTCAATTCAAATTTTGCTTTTAACAAAATTAAGCCTATTTTTTCTATTAGTTTAAACAAAAATGGATTTTATTTTGGCACATATTTCATTTGAAATTGGTTTCCACTTAAAGATTACCTAAAACTTAAAAAACATTTCCGAAAACAAAATTAAAAATAATATTTTATTAATTCTTATTTTATCTTTATTTGCCATTTAACTTTGACTAGCCAAAGATACAAAAACATGAGTGAACTTTACAATGACTTTTACCTATAAGATAGGATTTGTTTGACCTAAAATAATTAAACTATCACTAGCTTTCTAAGATTTGAATGTTATAATCATCAGCGACTTTCTTTTTGAGTCCAGGAGGTACTTCCATAGCTGGATAAGCTTCTGAAGACATCTTTTGCAGTTTGAATGTTTGCTTAAATTGTCCTCCAAATATATACCTAAGGCTGGTCCTTTAAAGGTCATTGCTTAATCAAGTTGGTATGCCCCCCCTCCTTATTTCTTCCAAAAAATAAAAAAAAGCTGTATTATGTTAGCTCTTTATTTTACCATTATCCCGGCCTCCAAACAGAAACAAGTTTTATATGGGAAAATCCATGTAAAATGTTCAATCAAACTCTGAATTTGTATAACTTTTTTTATTATGAAGAGAAAAATCGTCTTCTTAGTACTGAAGTACCGTATACGCCAAATTTCATTTTTATTAGACCGGATATGCAGTCTTATGTTTTCGGTGGCGCTCTTATCGAATCTGTTATCCGTTTTTTTTTCTATCTCTTTTCGTTGCTGAGATATTCAGATTGGTTTTGACGTTCTGAATTATCAAGTTCACGAATTGTTTTTGTCAAATTTTCCGTACATTTTACTCAATTTTTACTTGGGATACAGGTACTATAGGGCAAGTTTTGGATTCGTGCAAAACAAAAATGTTGAGACAACAATCAAACATAATATTACGATTACAATGATAGAGAACACGAACAAAGTTGGTGGCACAATTCTGTCTGTCTGTCTGTTTGTATCTGGATCGACAGCCTAATGATGCGATTTTCTTCAAATTTGAACTTAAGGTTTTTTTGTTACTCTCCAGAGGGGAAATTAAATTTTTTTATCTCTATAAAAATAACGGTACTTGCCCCAAAACCGTTAAGGAAAAGCTAATTTATCTCATAAACGGCTCCAACCATTTTGATAAAAAACTGTGTATTATTGTAGACATTGTGTACTTTCTGGTAAGAAAATAAAATTACCAAAAACATTTATTAACGCTACCTGTCATATAACGTTTTTTTATGTTCGGTTTTCTCATTAACCACTCATCGGATTTCAATCAAATTTTGTCCACAAAAGCTTTGTTAGAATGTTAATAATACTGCATACCAAAATTTTAGAAAAAATAAATTTTGGATTTTTAGATTCAAAACTTTTTTTTGAAAATTCAATTTTTCAAAAATAGGTTGGTGAATTATTTTGAAATTTCTATTTTAAATGTATTAATATATACCCAAAATTTGCATACCAAATTTTATATTTTTTTATACATTTTCTAAAACTATAATTACTTGAATATTTTTTTAACTTCTTAAGTCCCACACAACTTGAACATAAGAGCAAGTACGTGCGATCCAGTCGTGCATTTTATTTGTTTAAGTATTGTTTTGACGTTTATGTGCTATTATCTTACAACTAACGTCATAAAACTTCCAAAGTCTGTTCAGTTTTGTTTGGACTTATGTGCTTACAATGGCACGTACACCATTAGTTATAGTTTCAAAACTCTCCTATTCCATTGTTTTTTTTTCGAAAATGAGTTAAGTATGTGGGAATGTTCTTTAGCAAAATCCTTCATCTACGTAATTAGGTAAAAATTATAAAAACTTATCATTTCCTAAACTTTTTCGTACTTGAAAAGTATTGTTTATTTCAAAACTATACACTATTCCACTCAGTCGTTCAATTCAAAACTCATCTATTCCCTTACAAATTAAATTCTACACCAAAAATCTTTTATTTCTTTAAGGTTTTTATATTTTCAAAACTCCTCTATTCCTATACCCACTCTTCTGAATCAAAAGTCTTCTATTCCCATACAATGCAATCGTAACTTTCAAAACTATTCTTTTCCAAATTAAATTGATTTTTTATAATTTGTAGGCTCACCAAATATGTTCAAAACCCTATGGATAAAGGTCATCTTTAACTTATATTTTAGCGTTAAGACTGATCGCTTTTTATTATTTTTGTAGCTTTAAACAGTTTTTTTCATTTCACTCAAATTCTCATAAGTGGAAAAGAAGAGTTTTGAAACTATTCCCCTCATATAGTACATACATCATACATGGCGTCAGATTCGGTAGTCCTGATTTTTTGCTGAGTTGTTTGTGATGTTGGCCTTATAAATAATAATCCAAGTTTTCGACCTGGAGCGCTGAACGCATCATGGTAAAAAATAAAAAAAAAGCGAAATTTTCACACTTTTTTAAGTAGGTAATTGTCAATTTTATACTTGAACGACAAGTTTTTGATGAAAACAACACTCTACAATTTGAAATAATTTAATTTCATTTAATTAGTTTAAAATCGTAGAGCAATGTTTTAGTCAAAAATTATTTATTTAGATATAAATCGACGATTACTTAAAAAAGCGTGAAATTTTCGCATTTTTTGAAATTTTTTTACCATGATGCGTTTGGCGCAAAATTCGGGTGGCATTCTTTTTTCGAGCTGAAACTATCAAATAAGTTTGTTTTTAGCGAATTTAAAGATACATTTAGTTTCAAAATTTTGTCTGACAAATGGGCTATTAATGGTTCTTCCAACTCCAATAGCAGTGTGTGGCTGTGTTTTTCCAAAGCCTGAAGAAAATTCGACGAAATTGAGGCTTTAAAATTTTACTACATGTATGCTGTTGTAGCTGTTGTTTTCCCAAGCTACAAGGAAACCGAACAAAAATACGATGTTCGGGCTTAACAATTTACGTGTTAAATGTGTTTTTTTAAAGCCTCTACGGAATTGACCCAAAAGACAAAGTAGACAAAAAATGCTGCGTTTTTTTTCCAGCTCGTAGAAATAAACGAGGTTAGTTCAGCAAATTAACATGTTCAATGCAATTGAAGAGCTTAAGGATAACATCTGATATTTTCATTTCATAATTTTTTACAGAAATTGAAACCAAAATTCCGATATGTAGATGTCTGTACTGAGTGAAAAATGTTAGCTTTTGCCTTGAAAATTTCTATTCAGGTAAATTTTGAGTACAGCATGATAGGGCTTTAAGCTGAATGAACGAAAGCTAAGGATATTGATAGAACTCATCATTAAGGATCCTATTGAATTTGACCACAAGAGCTAATGTCACCTTTGTTTCTATGCTCTTCTGTTGATATCTTTCGGGCTTAGCTGACCCCCGAGAAGTTTAAGATCTTATAACTTTAAAAACTGTGTTTCCGATGCAAAAAATAACTTTTTATGAAATGTTTTCGAGCAACCGAATCAAACAATATATTGTTTGTTACAATCAGTGTCCTCGACATTGAAACTAAAAATTTGCAGTTCGAAGATATTTTGACTTTTTCATGCGATTGCTTAAAACGATGCGATTTCAATTTAAGTTTCTCTTTTGGCTTTCATTAAAATTATTAATAAATTAAATTAACTAAACTAAATAAATTGATAAATAATATTCATTAAATATTTATGATAAGAAATGGTAGGATCATTCAAACAAAATGGCTTCGCTGTAAATGCTTTCTTTGGCCAATACCAATAACATGTTTTAACCAATATCTTTGGAACGCGGTAAAATTTTTCTCCCATACAAAATTCACCCCAAAACTTTGCCTAGTATTTTAGTCGAGCGGTACAAAACTCCAATTAAATTTGCGTTTCTTACTGTACCTCACCAAAGTACGTGTCAAAATTTGGTGCATGAAATATTTGATCGCCACATTATTTTTAAGATAAATTGGTACAGCTTATTTTATTCATGATATTTATAGTAGAAGATCCCGCCATAGGACGACCTACCCTCATAAAGGTACCAGATGAGCGGTATACAGCTTTGTAGGCAGTGTCTTAAAAAACAATTTGCGCATGGGTTGCCTGTCGAAAAGCAGTCAAGGCATAGGGTGGCCAAGCAATTATTCTGAATTTTTTGGGGTTTTCAATTATCTGCCCCAGCTTAGATGGTAAACCTTAAGGACATACAAAAAATACCATATACAAAAATATATTTAAAATTATAAACTACGTGATTTTTTGAAAATCGAAATTTCAGTAGGGTAAATGAGGGTAACAAAGAGAAAAGTCTAGAACCTATTTTCCAAATGAAATGTGCGCAAATGTCAAAAATTCACTCCACTAAAAATGAATGTTAAACACAAAATTTGAAAAATCCGAGTAATAGTTTTTAAATTATCTTTCTAAAAATAAATACAGTAGACGCTCGATTAAGTGAATCTCGAAATAGTGAACTATCCACAATAGTGAACACAAAAAATTTATGTAAACACGTATTTTGTATAAAAATTTTGCGCAAGCATATTACATAGCTTGAGAGCTCTAAGGAATTGTTTCTATTTTTGGTTTTAACCTGAGCGATAGCCTTGTTTAATGCTTAATTAAAATTAAAAACATTCATATCAAACGGAATGTGCATTTTGGTTTTTATTACTTCACTATATCGAGCGTCTACTGTAAATATTTTTCATAGAGTATCATTCCGATTTTTGGTGAACTATTTCTGAAAACTCTATTTTGCAATTCTTGACTTTCAATTTTTTTTTTTACATATGTGATGATTTTCTTGTATTTCAATAATCTAAGCTGGGGCAGATAATTGAAAAACCCCAAAAATTGAGAGTAATTGATTGGCAACCCTATGCCTTGGCTACTTTTCGACAGGCAATCTATGCGCAAATTTTTTTTAAGACACTGCCTACAAAACTGTATACGGCTCTTCTGGTACCTTTATGAGGGTAGGTCGTCAACTTTTTGTAAATTTTATTATCTTGAAATTTTCTACAGCTACTTCTTTTCCAATGATAAAATTTTTCATTAGGTATATTTTTGCTCTATGAAACAATTGTTTGACTCTGTCGACTGGTCTTCATTCTGCGAAAAGAAAATTAGGATTGGGAGAGAGACTGTGCCTTTTTTAAATGATGTGTCTAAAATAGGCACCTTGAGCCCCCCCACAGCCAAATCTTGGATCCGCTACTGTCCAATAGAACCATTTTTCGGAACTATTTTTTCTTGCAATTATAGGTACTATAAGGCAAGTTTTGGATTCGTGCAAAAAAAATGTTGAGATAACAATCAAACATGATATTACGATGATAGAGAACACCAAAAAAGTGGGTGGTACAATTCTGTCTGTCTGTCTGTCTGTCTGTCTGTTCGTCTACAGCCTAAACGGCTAGATCGATTTTCTTCAAACTTGGTACTTGGTGGTTTTTGGTGATTCTGCCGACACGTTTTTTTCATTTTTTTTTTAGAACCAAAAATAACGGTACCTGTCATACATTTTTTTTTGGCAAATTTACATAATTGTATTTTTCTCAAAAACGGCTCGACAATTTTTCTTAAAAAAAATTCAATAAATTTATTTTTGTAAAGGCTTTCTTTGGGTGGAAAACCATTTTTCAAAAATGGTTATTAACATTTTTGAACAAATATTTTTTGGATTTTTAAAAAATATTTCAAAATTTTTTTTGGAAAATCAAATATTTCGAAAACAGCATCATAGATTTTTTTGAAACTCAATATTTAAGACTTTTTAAGTACTCTCTAAAATATTCTTAGAAAAAATTTTACATTTATGAAAAAATAACGGTACCTTCCATACAAAAGTGAAAAAACCGCAAAGGAAAATATTTTTTTGCTTGAAAACGACTCCTACGATTTTGATTAAACTTTTTCATATACTAAAATTAGTACGATCTACCATTAAAAATTATAAAATTTTGCACATAGCAACTATTAGTAGTACCTGTCATAGAACGTATTTTTTTATTTTGAGTTTTCTCGTTATCAGCTTAACGGATTTAAATGATTTTCTTATATACAAATTTCAGATCAGATTAAATAATATTGCATATCAAAATTTAAAAAAAAAAAAGTTTTTGGATTTAAAAAAAAAGTTTCAAACTTTTTTTTTGAAAATTCGATTTCTCAAAAACGGGTTGACAATTTTTTTCAAATTTTGTTTTTATATACACATAGATATAAAGTTTAAATCTGCATACCAAAATTTGTTCTTAAAAATGTTTTAAGAATTTTATATATAAAAAATTAATTTAAAAAAAAACCGCTCCAACGATGTTAAAATTTTTTTTCCCCATACAAATATATTCCATCATGAATGAAGATGGCATTTTTTTCACCTCAAACTGTCAAAAGAGTTGTTTTAGCTAATTTAAATGTCGAATTTCATGCTTCTCTACATTTTTCTCTCATAATTTCCATGTTTTTAAATACAATTTTCTTATAGCCACAGTGTCTTGAACATAATAGCAAGTACGTGCGACCCAGTCGTGAATTTTATTTGAATTGCGTGGATAATACTCGTAATCATCGTCCAAAATATATCATCTTTGAATAGAATTGTATGGAGGCATCTAACTGATGCATGGGTGAAACACATTTCGGACTAAAGGTCAATAAAACTTTTAAATAAAAAAAATATTTAGGGCTTGTTTCACATTCTCTGATTAAAGCTTCAATTAAGCTACTTTGAACTTATTCATCAGTTAAGAACCTCATTTACGTTTCACAATATCTGAATACGTCTAACTAGCAATTAAAGTTCTGAGTATTTTAATGGCCAGATGAAGTATTGATTAGCAAATTTAACTGGCGATTAAAACATTCAAAGCTGTAGGTGAAACCATCAAAACAGACAAACGGAGTAATTTAATGGTTACAGAATGTGTTTGAAAAATAAGAGGGCAAATTTGATAAATGGATGTTTGCATGGTATGATGCAATTTTAGAATTTAAAATATAGGGATACAAATGGCTTAGGATTCTTGCAACAAAGTGCAATATTTTTTCGTGCAGTTACTTTTTCTATTAGTACCTACGAATAAAGAGACAGTCTGAGTTTTACTTATGTAACTGCCAAAAACGCGAAAGATTGCGGTGGCTACAGAGCAATTTTAAAGTCTTTCACATGCATACCTATACACACTCTGGGAGCAAGACCAGTTTAAAATATTTTGTATGTACATATATTAAAAGTGATTTCCCAAAGCCTCAAAACGTAAAAAAAAAAAAAAAGTAATTTTCGGGGACGTTTGTTGGTGGTCTTGGGACATCTAAGGCATCCTATAATGAACGCGGAGGCTTCAAAGTGTGATGAACTTAAAGTGGTTACTTTACCCTAACTGAAAATTTTTTTTCACAAAAATTGTAATTCCCATGCACTTTTTCTCAGTATGGTAACACTGCATGCAGCAGACGAAAGTATTCGTTTTATATAATCTTCACCAAAAGTCTCCTGTTGCAATCTGTTTCGAAGTCTCGGTCTAATTTTGATGTTTATAATTTTAATACTTCGATCATTGTGAAACGCAAAGTTCGTTAATGGGAGGATTTAATCTGAGAATAATTTAACTGTCGAGTAACAAATCTGAGCTTTACTCAGACATTGTGAAACAAACCCTTAAACTTCTAAAAAGTAAAAATAATATTAAGGGCTTGTTTCACATTCTCTGATTAAAGTTTCAATTAAGCTACTTTGAACTTATTCATCAGTTGAGAACCTCATTTACGTTTCACAATATCTGAATACGTCTAACTAGCAATTAAAGTTCTGAGTATTTTAATGGCCAGATGAAGTATTGATTAGCAAATACAACTGGTGATTAAAACATTCAAAGCTGTAGGTGCAACCATCAAAACAGATTAATTTATTGGTTACTGAATGTGTTTGAGAAATAAGAGGGCGAATTTGATAAATAAATGTTTACATGGTATGATGCAATTTTAGAACTTAAAGTATAGTGATACAAATGGTTGAGTATTCTTGCAACAAAGTGCAATATTTTTTCGTGCAGTTACTTTTACTATTAGGTACCTCAAATTTTGACTTCCAAAGTACCTACGAATAAAGAGACAGTCTGAGTTCCACTTACCTATATAACTCCCAAAAAAAAGCGAAAAATCGCGGTGGCAACTTTAAAGTCTTTCATATGAATACCTATACACGCTCTGGGAGCAAGACCTGTGGTTTAATATATTTTGTACATAGGTATGTATGTATATTAAAAGTGATTTCCCAAAGCCTTAAAACGTAAAAAAAAATCACAGAAACTCATTTTCGGGGAGGTTTGTTGGTGGTCTTGGGACATCTATGGCATCCTAATGAACGCGGAGGCGTCAAAGTGTCATGAATTTAAAGTGGTTACTTTACTCTCACTGAAGCAATTTTTTTTAGAAAAATTGTAATTTCCATGCACTTTTTCTCAGTATTGTAACACTACATGCAGCAGACGAAAGTATTCGTTTTATATAATCTTCACCAAAAGTCTCCTGTTGCAATCTGTTTCGAAGTCTAGGTCTAATTTTGATGTTTATTAATTATTGCTTTGAATATTTTTATTCTGTCAAAAATATTTTGTCTGGAAAACTGGAATAACTTACGAATAACTAATTGACACATAATTTTTATACTTCGATCATTGTGAAACACAAAGTTCGTTAATGGGAGGATTTAATTTGAGAATAAATTAATTGTCGAGTAACAAATCAGAGCTTTACTCAGACATTGTGAAACAAACCCTAAATATCAAAATTGTCAAAAGTATTTTTTTTACAATAGGCGGTTTCAAAAATAAAATTTTAAATGAATTGGCTTAATAAAATGCTCCATCGGACTGTGAAAATGCGTTTTTCCTTTTGATCCTTACGCAGATGTAAATTTGATACTTTTCATCTCTTAGTGCAGTTATGCTGAAAAATAATCAGATCTCAATAGCTTGTCATTTTCTGATAGCTTCTGCATTGGCAGAAGAATTTTAAGGTAGAATACTATGTATTTACATTCCACACTATGAAGAGGGTGCTGCCCAAAAGTACATTAGTTACATGTATGTATATTCTTTCCCTTCGATTCTTCGAAAAAGGGGTTCTATTCATCCACAAGGAAACTTTTCCTCCTTCTACCTCAGTATTCTGTGGTTTAAGAAATGTGGATAAATTCTCAAAAAAATCGTAAAACGTGGGTTCCTCCTGTTATGGACTATATTTCAACAAAGATGCTTTCTAATTAAGAAATCCAACCATCAGCGAACCCATCCGATATCAATATCAGCATATTAATCCCAAGAGAAGTTTTGAATCATGATGTGTTGACATTGACATGATTTTTTCATTCAACCCATATGCCAAAAATTTTGATTACCTTGAGTCCCATGTGATTTTTGAACAAAATGCATACGTCTACCACGTCATACCACGGATAATAGATTTACAAAAACTATAGTGGGAACAAAAGGAACTATATGGTGGGAATATTATGATATCTGTGGTCAAGCCCTATGCACTTTCAAAACATTTTCATTATTTACTTATGTAGATACGAGCTAGTGAAGTACGTACATTCATATGTACATACATACTACCTAGCTATTGTTTATCAAAAATAATAGTATTATAAATACAAAACTACTCTTTCCTATATTTAGAAAATCCGCAATCTACCCTCAAAAGACGAAACTACATGATTTGAAACTTGTAGATTTAAAATAAAAATAAAACTTCAATCACTTTTCAATGCAAACTCGGCCAAACGGGAGATGTTGTAGGTATAATGCAGAAATATAAATGTATAAAGAAGAATTTACCCCACGAAACCAACCACACTTCATTATTACTAAAACCCAGGCTCTGAATAACCAGGTAACTGTAACAAATTTAGCTTTATAGCTGACATCAATCGAGCAGCGCAAAATTAATTTTCTGCAGAGATCGATTTTCTAAATAGCCGCACACTCAATTAATTCATCCATGACTATGGAATAAAGTGAAGGCCGGGCCACGTCGCACCGCACCACACCCCACCCCTAAAGGATAACAATTCATCCCATTTGGCAAGCTATACACATAGGTAGGTAGATGAATGATGATATCCATTCAATTGAATTTTCCTTTCTATTTATCTTTCAATCAGAATCATCATCGTCACTGTTGGTTATCTTGTATCGGTGGTGGCCGGCGCAGAGCGGTGGCGAACGGAACAAACAAAGCAAATTATCATTAACAAAAGGGACCTGGATTTGGCCAATTTTATATTTGTTTCGAATAAGGGAGGAGAGTCGTGGAGGTGTAAATTACTGATGGTTAAGACTTGATTGTATGCTGGCGATGATGGTGATGGCGGAGAATAAGAGAAAACAGAATTCCAAATGATTTGTGATAATGAAATTTATTTGGTGTGGCATTAAAGAGAACTCATATCTTCAGCCTCATTTTAAGATCTTTGCATAGCCAAAATAAGAATCTTGTTTTTGGATGCTTACCTTTTATTCTTTTCTAAAGTAGGTAAGTTAGAAATAAAGAAAATATTGCAAATATGAAGAAAGTTTAGATTGTTTCATTCAATATTTATTGTGTTTTGAAATCTTCAAGAGACACTCGGTAAAAATCGGTTCCAAGTAGTGTGGGACTCTTACCGCACTAAAACCACCGGTGAATCAGGAGCAATCTATGAAAAATCGACAGATTATTTTTCTTTGTTAATTCATGTGTCACATTGGGGGAAGTTTATAGCTATAACACTTTCACTAAAAGCCTTGGACTAGCTATACTCAACCTGCTGCCCACGAGCCGCATGTGGCCCGTCGAGCTTTTTAAGCTGCCCATCACTTGGCATACTTCCATAAATATGTGATTTCATAGAAAACTAAATACCAAAAATCAAAATTTACTGCCGTTTGGAAAAAGCGCCTTAATCAATATGGAAATAACACCCAAAAAAAAGACTAAATATTTTGGATGACAATTCCTAATTCCGCCGCTTTCTTTTATAAAATGAAATAATAAATGAAATTTGAAATAAAGCCCAAAATAGGAAACATTTCCAAACAAAAATAAGTGTTGTCAGTGAAAGATATCAAATTTGAAAGACAAGTGGAAATAGCTCCATTGACAAACGAAATGTCACTTTGTCTTTTCGTTTTCACGAATGACTGATAGCGTTTTCGTTTGGTCATCCTGTTGCATCCGGAAGCATTTCAAATGCTTCTAAAAAAGCTCATTTGGCACTAGATGACAGTTCTTCTCCGGAAAAGAAGAGAGCAACGATTCTGAATTTGATGAAAGAATCAAAACCGAAAGCACGGACAATTGCGCACAATTGAAACGTCAGAATTGTCAAATTTTATTTGTTATTTAATTTTGTTATTTAATTGCCATCGTGCATTTTCATTATACTAAAATTTGGAGTTAAAAAAATGGATAGGCCAAACATTTAATCCTCTCTATTATAGGCATCTTCATACCTTGCTGTAGAATTTTTGCTTAGGTAATAGATAGTAGAAGATCCCGCCATAGGATGACCTACCCTCATAAAAGTACCAGATGGGCGGTATACTGTTTTGTAGGTAGTGTCTTAAAAAACAATTTGCGCATGGGTTGTCTGTCGAAAAGTGGTCAAGGCATAGGGTGGCCAAGCAATTATTCTGAATTTGTTGGGGTTTTCAATCATCTACCCCAGTTTAGATGGTAAGCCTTAGAGATATACAAAAAATATAATATAAAGAAAAATTTATTCAAAAATGAGGGTAAACAAAGAGGAAAGTCTAGAATCTTTTTACGAAAAATAATAGAAATTTTTTTTCTTTTGCGATCGGTGGATTTTTAAAATACAAAAAAATCATCATATATGTGTAAAAAAAATTTTAAAAATTTGTAAATCGAGATAGTATAAACATTTGAAGGTCGAGAATTGCAAATATTAGAGGTTTCAGAAATAGTTAAAAAAAAATCAGAATTATGCGCAATTTTTGCCTCGAATTTTTGCCTCCTTTACTTTATCAACTGCATTTTGCTATTTTTATGCGTAACTTCTTCTTCTTCTTCTTCGTAACGGATTTATTTGGCACAAATATTGCAAATCAGCAAAAGTAGCCATGATAGCATTGATGTTCACAGAGGGTTGGTCCTAGGACCCTTCCCTGTGGAACACTAGCTTCAATTTTCTTTTGTTCCAAGTTATTTTGGTCGTATCATTACTCTTGTATATAACATAAGGATAAGAGTCGTTATATAATGTAGGATTTCAGTATTTCGTAGTACTGCCTGGAAAGGTCCCGGTGCAGTTTGTGCTCAAGTCACAAGTGCAAAACCTTGTAAACGGCTTGAGGCACATCTAAGAATATAGCCGAGCATACTTGTTATTCTTCAAATGCCTTTTTAACAACATCCGTATTTCGATGCACTTGGGCTATCGTAGAATGTTTATTACTAAAACCAAATTGATGGCTCGGAACTAGTCTTCGCTCATCTATTATTATGCTAAGCCTTATCAGGAGTATTTTTTCGAAAACTTTTGCCATAATTGGTAAAAGTGATATAGGTCTGTCTCTGTAGGATGTTATCTACTGCCATTTTATCGAAACTGAGTTTATTACAAAAATTGAATCTGTATGTGTAAAACAATTTTTCTGAATTTAAATATTTCAAATTGATAGCGCCATGCCAAACTTATAGGAATTTTTGCATTTGGAGGCCACCCACAAGAAAATTCAAAGCTTGAGTGCTACAGTGGCCCAGCCCCGGATCTACGATTCTTCCGAACCGGAGCAAAACTTGATTTTGGCGCCCTTGCCCTTGGTTTTATTTTTCGTCACTGAGAGAATAAAACTTTTTAATGGATGTGCAGCCCATACCTATTCAGCAACTCATGACTATAGATAAGAAAATTAACGATAAAATATGATTGGTTCTGTCGTGAACAATTCAATAGAATTTTATTTTTGATTCGATCACAAATTTTATTTTTTGGTTCCTTATTAAATTCGTTTTCATTCGAATCAAATCTGCAAGAATCTGTCAAATATGGCTCGTTCCCGAATTTATCATGGGAGAACTATTGAAGATCCATTCCCTGAACCGAAGAAAGAAAAATGTAAATTTACGACAGGACAAAATTTCGAAAATCCAAAGTTAAGCAAAATATAGTGTCGAAACACAAAGTTCCGAAAAAAGTTTTTAAATCCTCGGGACTTCGTTGTTCCTTGAGCGATTTCAATGAAATTGACAGAAGTGATAGCTGAGACAGAGTTATAGCAGAATAAAATATTTTCAAAATAGGATGTTTTTAAAATACGTCAACGTTTGGCAACTTCGTTCCTTCTTGCGAGATTGCAATGAAATTTACTCAGGTGATAGCTGATACAGAATTGTAACAGAAAAAAATATTTCACAACAGGATTTTTCAAAAAATGTTAACAAATTATAACTTTGTTGTTTCTTCAACGATTTCAATGCAATTGACACAAACAATTTCAAACCTTAATTGTACGAGAGCTAAGCAACGTCAAAACACTAGTAATTTAAGATTGGCTGGTTCTTTGATACGCGTGAGAGCAGTCTCTGGCTAGAGGGACATTTTGTGTTATCCGTTTTTAAAAAGGGTGTTGAAAAAGGTAAATCCAATTTTCTTGGAGAATATCATTCTTTATTTGATTTTGTAAGTTAAAATATCTTTTCAAGTTTTTGTTTCCAAAAATGATCGACAGCATGAAAAATTGTTGTCAATAATTGTAAAAATAGTTTTCAGCTTTTATCTCAACGTTCATCTGAACGAAAACATTTTTACTAAACAGTTTTTCTTAGAGCACCAGATTTCCTAAATTTTTGTGAGTATTTAGATTTTTTGTGAATTAAAAAAGTTCTAAAATACAGTGTAATAAAGTTGTCAGTATCCAGCAAACAATTCTTTAGGCAAGACTAGGATTTGTACGGTGGAGCGGCGTCGGTGCGTGGTGCGACGCTGTGTGTGCTGAGGCACACAGTTCAAATGTTTTATTATTGAAGAAGGAGGATCTATCTCCTGCAGTTAAGGGAGGAGTGGAAGTTTTGTAAAAATACACTTACATACAATGCAAAAAACTATTGTTAAAAAACATCAGAACAACTTTTAACAATTTATTATAGCTCGTTTCTTTTTTTAATTTTTAATTTTAAATTATTTTAAATGGAAACATAATAATAGAAAATCTGCTAAAGGTTGACGGAGAAATACAATTTGATATTCCATTGCCGCATTTCAATTCATTTTATTTCATTAAGCGTCGCAATTCTCAGTTTTTTCAGTCACATAGATTTGGCGCCCCTGTAAGCTGCCGCCCGGGGCACAGGCCCCGGTTTGCCCCCCCATAGATCCGGGGCTGCAGTGGCCTATCTGATCAGTTATAATGGTATTTTGAAGAATCATTAATACAAGATCAAAACCTATTATTTTTTATCATATTGCAAATAGAAATCAAAGTTACGCTAGTTTATTTAAAAACTACAAATTTTTGAATTTTCTTAGAACTACAAGTATTTAAAAATAATCTGCTCCTTATTTTTCCTCTACTGAAAATAATGAAAAATGCAGTTAGGCCACTATGGCTCTCACTGCCCCACATACATTTTTTTGAATAATCGTAAATGGGATTCAATTCACTATTCACTGAAAAATTCAAAATAATTTATTTATTTATCCTATGCAAATGAGAATAATTTAAAACCCAAAAAGAAATTTTAAATTGTGTGTGGTGAACAAAATAGTTGTATCTCTCTATTGGATGTAGCGCTGTCATGTCAATAATCTAACTAATTAAACTAACGAAGACTTTCACCTTTTATTCAATACAACAACCACAATTTTTCGAATACGATTTAGAATCCACAAAAAGTGTAGAGTTTAAAGAAGCTTTTATTTGAGAAAGAAACCAATAACAATTCACAATAAGTATTTTTCGTATACTTTATTAAAAAAAAATGAAAATATTGTTATTATAAACTCAAAAATATGTAGGTAGGCAGGTATGTATCTACCTATCTAAAAATTAATTTCTTACATATTCAAATTTGGCAACATTTTTGAAATAAAATTTGCCAATTTTGAGTATTTATTAATATACATTAACTAACCTAGTTTCAAAAAAATTCATCACCCAGTTTTTGAAATATTGGATTTTCAAAAAAAAACTTAATATTTTTTTTTTTTTCAAAATGTTGGTAGGTATGCGATATTATTAACATTTAAAAGAATCTTTTTCATAAAAATTATTATTGAAATCAGTTTAGCCGTTAATTAGAAAATCGAAAAAACTGTTATATGGCAGGAACGCGTAAACAAAAATTTTTGGTAATTTTTTTTACCAAAAATGCACACTTTACCTACAATAATATACTGATTTTTTTATCAAAATCGTTACAGCCATTTTTGTACAACTATTTTTGGAATTAAAAAAAAAACATTTCGGGAGTTTCCCAAATTTTGATGAGGTGTACAGAAAATTGTAATACACCTCATCCCGCTCTACACACCTGGGGTCCAATTCCGCAAGCGTGAATGATTTCTTTGTACGCACAACGGCACAACGCACTCTATTCACGCACAAAGCAAGTGAAAATAAATCTGGCTGATAGTGTACACGCTATCTGTAAATTATTTTATAGTCATTCAGGCGGAATCGCTCGAATTTCGGAAAGCATAATTCCACATCGTTAAGTTCCTATTCCCACACATGACGTTCGAGTTCGAGTGAAAGTCCAATGGCCTTCCCAGTTAAAGGTCGTTTTCGAAAACGTCATCTGCTTCTAAACTGCATTTGCAAAATGTTCTCAAACGCAAACTGCAAAAGACTTCTGTTCGAAAAGGCAAATACAAGTGCATAAGCATTTTGTTCGATAATGCAGTTAAGGTCACATGTTCGAAAACATCATCTGCGGTGCAATTGTGCAGTTAAAAAAATGAATTTAAGACAAAAATATTTAGGGGGCCAGAGAACGCGAAATGCGCAAGAAAATTGAGTAACGTTGATAAAAAAGATGTTGCAAACAGAACGACTACCTATATTTTGACAAAAGCAAATATCAAAAAACTACGATGGAATTGTTGTTGACTTGACGTTTTCAAAAACGTCCAAAAACAATTATCCTTAGGTGTAGGAGTTCCATTCGCTACGGAAGTGACTGCTTTAGTCGTTTCCTGGTTTTTCTCAAATCTTCTTCATCGGATTTGTACTCTTTGCCAAAATAAAAAAGCGGAACATGGAAGTTCCTAAGACGCATCTACGAAAGTGACAAAATCCTCACGAGTACGACCATCTGACGCATATCTTATGGCTAAATCAGACATGAATGTGCATCTGCATACTTTTAAGGTGCGTATATCCATTTGAGAGCAAAAAGACGGCAAGGTGCTCTGAAGAAGCCCTCGAGAGTGAACACAGCCTGAAACTAGCTCACCAGAGGAGAAGACAGATGTCCGAGAGTCACTCTAGAGAGTTTTCTAGGGAAAGTACTCTTTTAAATGTAAAAGCACATTTAAATATTCATCATAAAAAGGACTCCATCATCCTTTTAGTATGAAATTCGTTGGTTTATAATTTAATTATTTTAATTTTATTTAATAATATTTTAATCTAGTCGATCCGAGCATTTGAAACAAAGTTAGAATTTTTGAAGTTAATCGACATACTGTAAAGATTTTGTTATTTTTTAAAATTAAAATCAATTTTAAGGTGGAAAATTTATGGGGTTTTCTTTTGGTAAATTCAGATTTTGATCTAAAAATTAATTTTTTTTTGTCACGAATGGTAAACGATTTCAGATTGATTTTTCTATTTCATTGTATTGGTTAATAATTTGTGTCTATGAAGCTATAGCGATCCAGACATTTCAAACTGATGGCTTTCAGTTGTTCTGGTGTGTAATGGTGTTAGTGAAATAGGGGTAAATCTGCCGAAAAATCCAGATCTGCAAAATTGATTTTCGATCAAAAAAAAATTGATTTTTTTGCCCATTGGAAGGTTTTAATTGACAAAATCTGTGTTTTGATAGATCTGAAGGGGAAAAAAATCAATTTTTGTTACGAAAAGAAAACCCCATTAGATAAGTGCCCCTGTCACCTCTCCCATTTCATTAAGCTATATAAAAAAAAATTTACAAATTTGTAGAGGAATTTTGAAATTTTTCATTCACATTTGCATTTTGAAAAGTGAAAATCAAATTGATCTGGGACCAGGTCAGCGACAACACTCATTGCTGCAACGCTACGCAGCAAATTTAGAAGTATAGACAGACATCGTGCAACTCTGGGCTGCTCTTGAGTTTGTCCGCTCCCATAAGAACCTGTGTTATTCACTTTCGCTGCATGACCATTAGGGCTCAGCTGGGAGAGGTGAGACACATCGGTTGTTTCATCAAAAAGTAATAAATAATTTCGTGAAATGAAAAATCAGGAGAATGGAAATGTGTTGTCCTCTTTTGGCTGCCAAGAATAAATTTTATAAACGTAGAACGAAAAAACATTTTTTGATTGCATTTGATCAAATTCATATTTTATGCTTCGTTTGTTCTTTCCCAGGGGGGGGGGGGCAATTGCACCCATTGCGTTCCTCCTGTATCCGCGCCTGGCTCGTTTGAGCCCGTAGAACTGATTTGTTCCAAAATTGTTAAAATGATGATACAGTTTTTCCTTAAACAACACCATTTTTCAATAAATTATCGAATCGAAAATTTATTTGGTATTCATATACATCTACATAGTTTTCCAGAAAGCAAATAGTAAAAAAACAATAATTCATACTCCTACCTATAAGTACTTCATCCTCTGAGCAAAACTTAAAAAAAGTTCCTCATTTATTCTATAAACTGGGCTTACCCCATCATGGTAATCAAAACATTCATATATAATAAATTATTATGGATCAAACTTAAACAAAACATTTTTGTTTTTTTGTTTTTCTCCTGCGAAAAAAAAATCACAGGGAGTAAATTGAAAAATAATTCTCCCTCATGACTTCAGATGGAAAAACTTTCTGAATACTGGATGCATTCCTTCTTGAAAAAAAAAAAACAAAACACAAAATAAACCCCAATGATTCCAAGCAATAATATAACACACCGAGCAGAAAAAAAATTACACTTTCAATGGTTGGTAAATTATAACTGTGGAACTTTATTCCAGAGTTACGCCGCTGCAAGCTCTTCGTTCCGGAAATGTATAGCTATCTACACGTATCTGATGCCTACCACTCTGAAAAGCATCCGGAACTGCGAAATAACTTTTCCAATCTAATCACTTCGAAAAGTTATACAATATCCGGATCGAACTTCTCGTTCTCTGGTGTACCGTATGCTGCATAGTATTCCATACAATAATCTCTCAGCACATGGATATAAACGTCGCAAATGTGTTATCCAAATTAACCAATGAAATTTATTCCGATCAATTGAAGCTTTCTGTTTATATTTTTGGTTAAATAATATTACAGGCAGAGGATTTGATTTTCGTTTGAAAAGAGTCCTTGGCAGAATGTGATACGAATTCTGCAGCCTGTTTGTTTTTCAATTAGTTTTTCGAAAAACCATTTTTACTTGAATTCAACTTTGTAGTGTGCTTTGAGTGCGAGCTTCAAAAAATAAAAACAAAAAAGTGGAGCCACAGAAGCCTACTATAGACTAATCGATATTTTATTTCGTTGTCAGATAAAGTTCAGTTCTGTTAGCAGACATTTCATTTTCAGTCAGTAAAAGCTAATATTGTGCCTACAACTCTACAAGGCTAATCATAGAATTTAAAAAATTGTGTAGCAAAAATATTAGACTAATAGCCTTTTCACACCGAACCCAAAACGCGGTTTTCGCGAAAATATCGGTTTTGGGGAAAAACCTAATCGAAAACACAAGTTTTCTCATACATTTTTTTGTAGCTTCAGGTTTTCGTAAAACACAAGTTTTATATAAAACCAGTCGAAAACATGTTGGAATTCAGAGATGAACAAAGCAAACATACCTTTTAATAAGTTCAGCGCCTATTGAAGTGTCAAAAAAGAAACTGATTGGATGCTTTCAAAAGAAATTGAAAACAGCTGACGAAATTCTATCATATCAAATATAAAATTTGAGTCTCAAAATAAATTATTTTATTTAAAATTGATAAATAATTGTTTTTGGCAAGTGAAATTGTTCACATGGATCCTCTCTATAAAAATAAATCACCGATTTTATTTCAAAAAAATGAAAGAAAATAAAAAAAATGTGCGTGGTTTGTGTAAAAAAAACTGGAATGTCAAACTAAAACGTGTAATGTTCAGTGTGAATGGTTTTCGCGTTTTTGAAAAGTTTTCGCCGAAAACCGGTTTTCGGGTTTGGTGTGAAAAGCCTATAAGAGCCCACAGCAGATTTTGGGTGTGAACGATAGCGAAAAAAGAAGTATAGGCGTCGAAAGCTCCATTAAAGACTATTAAAAAAATCAAAGTCTTGCAGTCCACAACTGGGGCCTTTGCGAGAAACAGTGCATCGAAAAAAAAAATATGAATGCAACTTCGAGGAAAATCGTGTTAGCCGAAATTTGTTTTCACTCCTCCCTTGAGAAGCTCCTCGGATCACATTTAACGGAATCTGTAGACATAACAGTTTCCAGGGGACGGGTTTTCAAAATATAGCAATAAAAAATTTAACACAACAAGTAGTATATAAAACAGTAAAATAACAAAAACATGGTCTTTGACATATGCTGCATCAAAGCAATAAAGCGTGTAGATTGGGTCAAAAGAAGAAAACAATAGTGTTGGATGGGGGGTATATATCCCCCCGTTTAGGCGGGAGGGGCAATTTTAAGAAAAGATGACTTCAAAGAGAAAAATAACTTTAAAAAAAAACAATGGTAACATCTGGACGAAAATCCACTGCTCATCTTAAGGCCAGGAATCCATTCTTTAATTTTATTTTTAAATAAAGTTTTTTTAGCTGATAGTTTTTGAAAAAATTACTTTCAAACTCAAAATTTTGAGAAAAATACGTTTTTTTTTTTGTTAATCTATTTTTTTTTATTTTATGGTATTAAGTTCTATTTTTGTTTTTGATTTTCAATGCCCTTATTAATTTTTAGTTAAAAACTGAAAACCAAATGCTAAAATGACTTCTAGTTTTTGAGAAAACTGAAATTAACTACTTGATCAACTTCACTGTTTTCAGTCAAGTATCCTTTTTCTTCGGGGTGGGAGGGCTTTGCCTCTGATCCGGTAGTTCTGATTTTTAGATGAGCTGTTTATGGTGTTGGTCTTACCAATAATCCAAGTTTTCGTCCTCGAGCGCCGAACGCAACTTTCTGAGATATGCATAAAACCTAGAAATTTTCGCGGTTATTTCAGTCATTGGCTATTTTAACCTTTACGGCCTGGTTTGCGATTGTAACTTTGCTCTACCATTTCAAAATAATTAAATAGGCTTCAATTTGAGCTAAAAATCTATTCAAATTGTGAATTTTTTATCAACTTTTGAGTTTAGAATGCTGCAAATCGAATTGAAGGGGGCGTATTCACCCCTTGTGTGAAATCGTTTGCCCCTTTTCAATAATTTTTGTATACTGTGAAGCGTGTCATGTTGGCTTTATTTTAAGATCTTAATCATGAAGATCGGATGAGTAGAAACGGAGTTATGATTTTTTAAATTGCAGTGAGGATTGGTTTTTAGTATATTTTTGAGTGCTGAATTCAAATCCGTCATCCGTGTTGGCTAGCAGTCAAAATACTTTTTTCCTTATACGTTTTTTAAATACAATTTTTATTTTCGAAACTATAATTATGAATCTAACTTTTGCATGTTTTTTTCGGAAGCTCATCTTGATACCATTATAATATATTTTTTTCAGATTTGTTCTATCAATAAAACGATGGATATAAGGAAAAATGCGAAATATTTTTTTTTTTGTCAAAATACTTTTTCCAACTAGTGTATCCTTGTTGTAATTTGAAGACATGACGTCAAAAGCTGTATTTAAAAAAAAAATAAAAGTATGAAAAAAGTCAGAAATGGATATAGGACCCTCTCCCATACGAATGCGAAATCGATGAAAACCAAATTGAAAATTTCCTATGGATATAGGACTTTTGTGCACTGAAAGGAGGGAATTCAATGTTAGCAAGAAGAACAAAAAAATTCAAAAGCACTGGTATTATTTATTTTTTATAATTTCATTTTTATTGATAAGAACATAAAACAAAAAATTCTATCAATTTGGTGGCTATACCTTACTAAAACTCTTATTGGATTATTTCCAAGTCAACAAAATAAGTAAGAAAATGCTTAAGTATTTTAATACTTAATTATGAAAAATACTAACTAACTTTGTTCTTTTTTAATTGGGAATAGTTTAGGTATAAAAATTCGTCAACATTACATTGTATTAAGTTTTATTTGTTTTTTAAAGTTTTTTTTTCAAATTAAAATTTTTTTAGCTTATTTGATTTTATCCACTTTAGTAAAAAATAAAAAAAATGCTTAAATTAAATCGTTAAAAAACCTACAAGGCTGCATTAAATGTAGTTTTGAATTTTGGGAACATTAAGATACGTAAATGAACTAATCTAAGAAAGTATTACCCATGTTTTATTTTTTACTCATAACCGCATTGCGCACTAATATGAAAACAGTGTTTTGCATCCATCTCTTTTACCTCATGGTTGGTTATTTTTCAACCTTTATGTATTATGTTGTCTTTACCATCATCAAAGTGAAAACTTACTTTTGCATTATTGAAATAACCTCCGATAGAAACCTGGATCCCATATGTTGTTCTTGCATGCTAAAAGATAACCCCGGCCCAGACCCAGATATAATTAAACGCTCTATATCCATGGCCCTTTGGTATGGGGCGCTTAAGCATTAAATGAATCTTTTAACAACTCTTCTACAAAGACTGCCCCACATAGTACAAATTTTGAATGTGCGGCAAATAAGCACTAAGAGGACCCACAAATTAGTGGTCTATGGAGCAAACTGGGTTTCTGTAACTGCCTTAATAATAGAGATAGAGCAACGTGGATAGCAGCAACCGATAGAGAAAATTCGAATTAGTATAACTGCATTGAGAAATGTCAAATGAAATGCAGAAAAAAACTTGACGTTTAGGTGTGGTTCATATTCAACATCGGCCCTTAAAATTTAACCACCCTTTACAAGGCTAATCATAGAATTTAAAAAATTGTGTAGCAAAAATATGGATACATACTTACATATTGAGAGAAAATTGATACAAATTTAATAATTTTAGCCGATAAATAAAATGTAATCTAGAGAAGACTGTCAATCTTTTATCAAAATTTTGAATAATTTTTTCGTATAATGATGGATCAATTGTACTGGTCAGCACAAATTTTGTGCCTAGGTTCTGCATATGATTTTAAAATACCCTAGATACATTTTACATATTACTGATTACAAAAAAATTGTTTTGTTTGATAAAGTTTGTTTTTGTGGTCAGGAGCTTATTATTTAAAAATTCATGAAAATGTGCTATGATAGAAACATTTATGCAAGATATTTTAAAATATAGGATTAAGATGCACTAAAACGCAAGAGCGTAAAGGCTATTTCGAAACAAAAAGAAACCATATGAGAGGAGGTCTATTTTCCCCTTTTTATGCAGAAAGGGCAATTTTCTTTAAAAAATTACTTGAAATAGAAAAAAAAAATATTTAAAAACAACGCCAACACTAGGAAGATCAAAGTTTATTTTTGTTTAAGCTAAAACTCCATTCTTTAATATACTTTATTGTTTGGCATGAAAACGACCTTTGATAAGGAACTCGACGAACGAAGTCCATAAAGTCCTAGTTTAATCGTTTTCATTATTGAATAGTTACGTTAGTTGCGATATATGTTGGTATAATATAGGGCAAGTTTTGGATACGTGAAAAAAAATTGAGATTACAATCAAACATGACATCACGATGATAAGGCACACGAAAAAAGTGGGTGGCACAATTCTGTCTGTCTATCTATCTGTTCGTCTACAGCCAAACGGCTTGATCAATTTTCTTCAAACTCGGTGCATAGTAGTTTTTGGTGATTATGCCCACACGTTCTTTCATTTTTTTCTTAGAACCAAACATAACGGTACCTGCCATACAATTATTTTAGCAATTTTACAAAATCGTATTTTCTGAAAAACGGCTTCACAACTTCTTAAAAAAAATTCTGTAATTTAATTTCAGTAAAGGTTTACTTTGGGTGGAAAACAATTTTTCAAAAAAATGGTTATTAATGGTATACCTCCCAAAGAACCATTTTTTAAACTTTCGATTTTCTTCAAAACGGTATTATTGATTTCAATAATTTTTCTATACAGAAGCTTCCAAGAAATATAAATAGTTTTGTGTACCAAAATTAAAAAAATGTATTTTTTGGATTTTAAAAGAATGTTTTAAAATTTTTTTTTTAAATCATATATTTATGTAGCATATATTTCGAAAACGATCTGATCGATTTTCTAGAAACTCGATACTTAAGAGTTTTTAAGTACTCTCTAAAATATTTTTAGAAAAAATTTAACATTTATGAAAAAATAACGGTACCTTCCATACAAAAGTTAAAAAACCACAAAGGAAAATATTTTTTTTTCTCAAAAACGACTCATACGATTTTGATTAAACTTTGTCCATATACTTAAATTGATTTGATCTACTACCAAAAATTGTAAAATTTCAACCTGTCATAGAACGTTTTTTTTTATTTTGAATTTTCTCATTACTGGCCGAACGAATTTAGATTAATTTTAATATATACAAATTTCAGATAAGATTAAATAAATATTGCGTATCAAAATTTTCAAAAAAAAGTTTTTGAATTAAAAAAAAAATATTTTTTTTTTTGAAAATTCGATATCTCAAAAACAGGGGGTCATTCCGTATTTCGATTATCGCCAGACGATATCGTTTAGACGATAGTCTTGCTTCTCGTAACATTGAAAATAGCTATCTTCTTGGCGATCTCGTTTTGGTGATGAATTATTTGCTTTACGTAAGTCAATTATCGTCAAAACGCTATCGTCAAAACGATTGAGGTTAGACAATAGCTAAAGAGGTATCGTCTTGTATCTATTTGAGTGTTTTAAGATCGATAAATGCATTTTTGTTGATTTTAAACCATTGTCTTTAAAATAATATGAAAACAAAACAATAATTGAATAGTAATGGCATAAATATCACTATGAAGTTTGAGTTTTCGGAAAAAATCTTACCAACAAATCATACTTACCCATAGTAATCGAATTATTAAAAAGTATCTGCCCTGCCCAGTGATCAAAATTCGACAATTTATACCAAAATAATTGTTTATCCATTCAGGGGCCTATGTCAACAGGCCATCATCGCGTAAGACGATGATCGTCTGACGACGTCTTTTTCACGTATAGTTAAATGCGATAGCTAAGGGGTGCCCACTTGGTTTTGAGAAAAAAGCAATAAGTTTAGAAGAAAAAAAGCATATTTTTGCTTAAAACAGATACATATGTAGATATATTTTATTCAATGTCAAATAATTTTGATGCACGTTATTAATTTTTTGACAATTTTGCACTTTTTAAATATACTAAAATTGGAAATCGTAGAGGTTGAGAGGAGAGGCTATGACAACCGTTAGAAACTCGCACCGTGATTAAAGACATTGCCTTGCTGCAAAATCATGCTTTCAACGTTTCATTCTTAAGCTTATGACTATTTCTTGTCGTAATTAAGGTTATATCTCATAATTTCTGTTTTTTATATTAAGAGTGATTACATATGAAGGTATTTCAGACTTGTGAAACAATCTTAATTTTAACAAAAAAATGCATATTTCTCCAAATTGTGGAAGCTTTGAGCAGAGGTAGAGGGCTTAAAACTTTATCCATTTTTTTTTATCAAACTGGACGTATTCGAAACTGTATTTATTCTCAATAGATCGACGCTCCACCCTAATGGGTTGGGTAGTCCTTTTTCTTATATTGAGGGGATCAAATATAGGTATTTTGAGTAATTATAAAAATAAATGCATATTGTTTTAATATACATATGTAGGAGTAGGTAATACTAAATCAATTTTTTAAATAAATCATTACCTGACTTTGATTTGAGTTCTTTTTCTTCTAATTATTTTTTCATTCCTAATAACTTGCACAAACTTTACTTAGTTAGTTTAATTGATTGATATTCAATTAGCTACTTCTTGTACTCAATATTCTTTTTCACATGTCAAACAACCAATGCACGTCTGAGTTTCTGATTAATTATATTAACATTTCTATTTCCGAACTAAATCCATTTGTCAAAAACAGCCAAGAACAAGAGGCTATAAGAGGAAAAATCCTATATACATTGTCTCGTCCACATCCTTGTCTAACTTCACAATGGCAATACTTCCAATCCCTTATACTATACACCTACATATAGTTGACAATTCATTAATTATTTCCTTCTTTCCCAGGAGAAACAACAGCAAAAAAACAATAAAAATACTTCATCATCAGAACAGAAGTCATGGTCATGCCTTTTAAAACCCTGACGACAACAACACTCCAAGTAAAGTCAAAGTCAGTGCGAATCCTTTTTAGTGTCATTGTTTGAATTGAAAGCTATTTTTCTGAATATAATGTTAAAGAGGCGCAATTTTCAGACACGTCATTGTTATATTCCCACAATATTGATTGACATTTTGTCTTCAATCTCGGAATAAAAAAAAAAAAAGAATTGTTTTTGAAACTCTTTTGACACTAATACGGGAAGCCAGTCGTTGGCGTAGGAATTCATTCAAGGATTCGTTTGTATATGTGAACTCCATCATGAATACAAAAAAAAAAAACACCCACCCACCCACGAAGCAATTGACGTTAAAGTGTAAACAACTTTAGTGCCTATTTAAAAATTGGCTCGTCCTCTAAAAGAGACATGTAAAGCCATAGAACATTTTAGAATAAAGCTCTCTTGGATTTCTTCAGTGAAGTATATGGAACCACAAGGAAAGCTGCCACTTACAAACCCATTCGCATCACGGATTTGTTTTTGAAAACTTCACATCTCGACGTTTCTGTTTAACTGTTAACAAACAACATTTGTATGTAAGTGAAAGGCTTCGAATGCACTTGTAGTGTTTGTATAGCTTTAGGCAGGAGGTGATTGGCATAGGTTCTATTTTTCAAGGTCTTTTAGGGGCTGACAACCTGTGTAAGGGGTGTTGTGGGCTTTATGTGTTTTTATTATGCAAGTAAACGTGACCATTCCATCGGGGAAAAGCACACATGACTACTCTTCTGCTCTGGTCAGAACTTTGTTTTGATGACTAAACAAGGGAAATTTTGAAAAAACACTCAATGAGCAAAAGCTTATACAAACTGGAAAAATATAGAGAGTAACATATCAAAACTGAAAATGAAAAGAGAGAATACAACTTTTTGGTTCTTGGATCCCTTTTCCTTAACAAGAAATATTACTCGGTTTGTCTATATTAAATGTACATACTCACCACTGACAATGAGTCACATGAATTCAGCAGTTTTGCCAACATTTGCAAACAAACATTTTGAACTGTCAAAGGTGAAGTTATTCTTATACTCAACATTTAATAATGTTGAATGCCACCCCACAAAATAAAGGTTGTCATCTTCGTAATCTGTGTAATCTGTTATATCGAGTTGTTTGAAGCTTAAAACTAATTTTCATTTGAAGCGTCTGTATTTTTTAATATTTTAAATAAATCCAGTTTGGCATTTTGTATAAACTAGCACTAGGACGTGCAGCCCTTGAAACTCGAGTGCTAGTTACAATTTCATCTAGTTGGCAAAATTCTAGAAAATCGTTCAAAAATCGATCACCAAAATGATTCGATTATTTCAATCAATTGATCATTTTCATTTCACAGAATTTATTTCCGATTCAATTTTATTCATTTGGAATTTGTTGGAATTAAATCTCTCCGATTTTAACAAATTCAATTCAATCCTATGCCGAATCCAACTTGATCAAAATTTAAAAACAATCAAATTTGGATTGAAAGCTAAACAAAATATGAAATTTTCAGTTTTTACTGCTTCGGAAAAGGTGATTTTATGTCAGTTGGTTCGTTGGTTGACATTTGGAACCTAACACACTTCTTATGTGAAAGTATAGTTTGGCCCTTATTCATCAAGACATCAACTGTCAAATTTCATTGACGGATGGCTACGATGTCAATGGATTAAAAAACCTCGAAAAAATCTGACATTTTTGAATAATTGTAACTGCTCCGAAAAAAGATGATTTTAGGGCAATTGGGTGACATTTGGATCAATATAGACTTTTTCTGTCAAAATATAGTTTGTCCCCTATATTTCAAGCCCTCAACTGTCAAATTATATTGACGGATGGCTACGATGTCGATGGATTAAAAAGAAACTCTAAAAATCACAAATTTTTGATGATTTTTAACTGCTCCATAAAAAGTTGATTTTAAGGCAATTGGGTGACACTTGGAGCCGGAATGTCAAGCAAAACGCATAGAATTCTGGGCATTAAACTTAAAAGCGGATAAAAACTGTACTACCGGCGTGTAGTAGACACTAAAGGTTTACTTGTCAACGCGTTGACAGCTCGTGGCCAAAGTTACATTTGCATAAAATTGGGGCTAAGCTGAACCAAGAGGAGTAGCATTTTTGCATTCGATTTATCGATTATAAAGTCATTCACACAGGGGCTAATTTAAACGAGGAGAATTATCCGTGCTTGAATGAATGAATGCATTAATAGGGGATAAGCGCACTGCGATCTAAAGATCTATTGTGCCCCTTTTAAGAGTAGAGTGAGATGGCTCATTCTATAACTCTCCCTCCAGATTGGTTCCTTTTAGGAACTCAAGTATGTCGGGTATTTTGAGAGAGGGAAACTCTCTCTCGTCTATCTGGTAGTGTCCCAGATACCTGTGTCTTTGATGCGCGAGCGCATCACATTTTCCTAATATGTGGTCCGGTGTTTCCTCGTAGGTGTTGCAGAATCTGCAAGTTGCACTACTTGCTAAACCGAGGAGACTGAGATGTCTTCTTAGCTTGCAGTGCCCTGTGAGAATACCCGTTATTATTCTGAGGTTGTTCCTACTTAGGTTTATACAGGATGTGTAACGCACTTGGTTATAATTCCCAAGCAGTAGTTTGGCCTGCCTTAATTTTGGGAGTTCTTCCCAGATTTTTGATCTTTTAGTCTCCTCTTCTGATTTGATTTTGTATTTGATCACGTTTTCACCTACACCGCAATAGGGCTCAGGTCCCATAAGGGGGTCTGTTGCTCCTCTTTTGGCTAGGGTGTCTGCTTCCTCGTTACCATGAATACCAACGTGTCCTGGTACCCAATAGAGTGAGACAGTGTTTTTTTCGCCGAGTTCATTCAGCTTACCCACGCATTCCCAAACTAATTTGGAGTCGATTGTGTAAGAGCCTAGTGCCTTAAGTGCAGCTTGGCTGTCTGTCATGATGGCGATGTTCTGATTACGGTATTTTCTTTCGAGGTTCTTTTCCGCGCATTTTCCTATCGCGTTAACTTCCGCCTGGAAAATGCTAGTGGACTGTCCCATCGGTACAGAAAGTTTGGTTCTTGGCCCAAAGATTCCTGCACCAGTCCCTAAAGACGTTCTCGAGCCGTCGTCGGTGTACTATTTGATGACATTCTCTTTGAGGGTGTAGTTTTTCGTTTCTCCTACCCACTCTTTCTTGTTACTCAACTCCGTTTTGAAATTTTTTACGAAGTTGTATTTTTTAATCATGCCATCTCTTGGAATGTCAAGGAGGTTTGTTACTGTGGACTGGGTTAAGTTTTCTTTTTCCCTAATGCCTATACATTTACCCTTCCCAGTTCCCTCTTTGGCGAACCTCATGATAGCTCCCTGAGCAACACTTTCAATAACCACGTGTAGTGGAGAAAAGTGAAGTATGACCTCCATTGCTGCTGTAGGGCAAGTTCTCATTGCCGCAGTGATGCTGATGCATGCAAGCCTTTGGATTTTGTCTAGTGATTTCCTAGTAGTTAGTAATTCGGTTCTTTTGTGCCATGCTACTGCACCATAGGTAATGATGGGTCTTACCATCATGGTGTACATCCATCTAAGAATGTTAGGCTTACACCCCCATGTTCTTCCTGCAAGTCTTTTGCATATCATTAGGGCCTTTGTGGCTTTCCCAACTGTTAATTCAATGTGTTTGTTCCAGAGGAGTTTGTTGTCTAGTGTGATTCCTAGATATTTTACCTCCCTCTTCGTTTCTACGACTTGGCCAGCTAACCTTATAGGTTTCATTCGTGGCAGAAGCTTTTTCTGTGTAAATGGTATGACCGTCGTCTCTGTAGGGTTTATATTTAGTCCTACCGACAGACACCATTTTCTTGTAATCATTAGTCCTCTTTGTACTATGTCACAAAGAGTTTCTTCGAACTTCCCAAGGGCTGTTATGACGATATCGTCCGCGAAACCTAAACAGCGTATGCCTTGAGAAGTCAGACTTTCTAGTAGCTCATCCACAACGAGACTCCACAACAAGGGTAACAGTACCCCTCCCTGAGGACAGCCTCTTGTTGTGGTGATTTTCTGAACACTTTGCCCTGTGTGTGCCTCTGCCGTTCTTGTGCTCAGCATTTGATTGATCCATCTGGTTAAAGTGATGGGTACTCTCTTCCTAATCAAAGCGTATTCTTTTCCATTGAAGGCAGTTTGAATGGTGTTAGTTAGGTTGTATAAGGCAGTGTCCGTAGATCTACCTACCTAGTAAGCATGCTGGCGACTGTTAAGAGGCAACTTGCTAAGAACTTCTGATCCTAGGAAGTTATCAATTATTTTTTCCAAAGTTTTCAGTAGAAAAGATGTTAAACTTATTGGCTTGAATGACTTTGGATGGGTTGTATCTTTCTTCCCTACCTTGGGAATGAAGATGACTTTAGCTCTTCTCCATAGACTTGGTATGTACCCAAGTGCTATACTACTACGAAGTATGCTAATTAAATGAGGCATAAGTTCCTCTTTCCCTTGCTGTAAAAGGGCTGGGAAGATACCATCCACCCCTGGAGATTTAAAAGGTTGAAAGTTGCTTAGTGCCCAATCAAGTCTTTTGTCTGAGCAGATAGTTTTCGCTATCTTCCAGTCTTCTCGTTTGGGTTTGAGAAGTATTCTCTCTATGGTATTTCCTACTGTCGGTAAACTACCTGGAAAATGAGTATTTAGCAGTAGTGTAGACCTCTGCTCCTCATTTTCAGTGAAGCTACCATCGGGGTTTCGAAGTGCTACCGATGTTAATGACTTCTCTCATGCTAGAGCTTTATGTAGTCTTGCAGCCGCAGGAGTAGAGGAAATTCCCTCACAGTGCTTAGCTTTAATGTGGATAAAAACTGTGTTACCGATGAGAATAACACAACAAACGTCGAAAAAAACTCCAAAATTAAGTATAAATCGCAAAAATAATTGCACCATTTAATAGCAGTCTTGAGCGTCGAGAAGAACTGAGCTACTTTTCTGCAGCACTGAACGCTGCCATCGGACATTCCAATAATCTTTCCAGTCAGTGCTGGAAAATTAGTTGGTTGGTGGGTGGACAAAATCAAAACGTCACCTCCTATCTGTCAGTGACGTTTTGATTTTGTCCAATTAAAAACAAACTAAAAATGAACGATATTAATAATTACAAATAAAAAGAAAGAAAACAAAGGAATAAAACAAAACAAAAGTGTAAGGAAATATATCATCATATAATAAAAGGGTTAACAGAAATCTTAATAAGTGTTGTGAATTTTAAAGTGAAAATGTAAAATTAAGTGTCTTGAACAAAAACATAGGTACAATCCGGACTCGCTCTGGCTCTCACTCGCACTTAACTGCAGAATTTTTTTGTATTGTTTTTATAGTTTTGGCGGTGCAATGCTTTAATAAATTTTTGCATTCTGCACTTCTTTGCTAAAAACCTTTTCAACGATATATAATTTATATACCTGCGGCTTTTGTAGACCGCATAAATTGTACCACAAAATTTGTGTTTGCCGTTTTATAATATGATATGTTCAAACATTCCAAAACTTTCATGAGATGCCTTACTTAACGAAGAATTTGTTTCCAGAGAATAAAAAGTGAAGTTTGGTTTGCAAGCTCTCTTCAATCTAAAGCATAGCTGCTGGAAGAGAGTGGACGGAAACTGGTAGTATTTACCCCCCCCCCCCCCCTCCTCTGGTTCAGGAAAATTGCATGCTACCAACATATTTTTATTTTTGTTAACTTTGTACATTTGACAAATACTTGTCTTTATTTCTGGTCGCTGTCCATGAGTTGCTCCCCCTGGAAGATTAGTTGTGACAATTTCGAATTTTTCGTTAAATGTTTTCTATGTTTTGTCGAAAATCGGTAAAAACTTCTTATACCAGATGGCTTATGGCCTAATAATTTGCCGTTAGTTAGTCGTCAATTAGTTGTGACAAATTCAATTTGATCGTGCAATGTTTTCTATGTTTCTATGATATTAAGTTAGCAAAGCATCTCTCACGGATCGAAAAATAGTTAGGTGCATAGTTTGTCGTTAATTAGTTGTGGCAATTTCGAATTTGTCGTTCTATGTTTTCTATGTTTTTTTTTAAGCGGTAAAAACCTCTACAATTAAATATTTTAGTGCTTCTTCGAATTTGTCATTCCATATTTTCTTGGTTTTTTAGGCTGCCTTGCTATATTGACATAACTCGAAAAGTGGTAAAAACTTATTATACTTAATGTCTTACGGCTTAATAATTTGCTATTAGTAAGTCTTTAATAAGTTGTGAAAAATTTAATTCAATCGTGCAATGTTTTCTATGTATTTTGGGTTGGGCCATAATAAACCATTCAGTATAAGCACTTCTTACCCCTTTTTTAGGAGGTGCTTCGCTAACTTGATATCAAAGCTAGTTAAGGACCCAAGAAAACATAGAAAATATTGCGTGATTGAATAAAATTTTTCAAAACTAATTAAAGACTTACTAACTGCAAATTATTAAGCCATTAGACATTAATTATAATAAGTTTTTACCGTTTTTCGAGTTATGTCAAGTTAGCAAAACAGGCACCCAAAAAAACATAGCAAACATTAACCGAAAAATTCGAAATTGTGACAATTAATTAACGAATAATTACCATCAAACTATTTAGCACCAAAATATTAAATTTTAGAATTTTTTACCACTTAAAAAAAACAGAACGACAAATTCGAAATTGGTACCAGAAAATTGGTAACCATTCTGCTACGACCACAGCGTACACTACGGGAGGCACTGTTAATAATATTTCTAAGTGTAATTTTGTTTAGCATCTTAAAGGACAACGTTTTAATTTTAACACAAAGAAACATTTTTATAAAAAAAATTATTAAAATAGTAATAATTTTAGAGAAAAGTGTGATTTGTTTTTAATGTTTTTTTTAAACATTTGCATGAAAGGTACCGTTATAATTTTGCATAAAAGTAAAATATTTTTCAAAAATATTCTATAAAATGTTGAAATGTTACGTACCGAGTTAAAAAATCGACAGGGACTAGGGACTGAAGTAATCCTTTGATTTTTAGGTGAAAAAACCGTTTTTGATATGCATATTAACGAAAAACTGAGCTTTTGTCATTTTAAGAGTACAGAATCGAAAGACCTATAAAATTGTGACCATCACTATAGCCCGGGCACCCCAAAAACTTGGGTTCTTTTTAGAAAATTCTGAAGACATCAAAACAAAAGTTCCCCATCAAAATTCAGTTTGGCAGAATTTATTCGTAGTTTTGCCATTTACTGTCTATTTTCCCTAGGCAATTTCTTTGATGTTATTTTAGTATTTTTTTATTATTTTTTTTAATATTATGTCTACGTACGGCCAAGTGTGGATCCAGGAGGAGGGAGGTTACGTTTTTCAAAACTCAATTATATTGCACACAAAAATTATTATTTTTATTTGTATTGCAAATACAGTATGGGACAGATTTTTTGTTGTTGGCTTAAAACATTAACCCCTTATTGAGGTTTCGGCATAGCGAAGCTAGGTGAGCGAGTGCAAGAAAATAAAGCCTCGGACAAATCAAAGCGAAATGCGGTAGTTATGCAGTGATCTACAAATAGATTCGCTATCGTAAAATGTTTCGGTTTGTCCCAGGCTTAAGTTATCTTCATGTCTCGGCCAGCAACTTGAAGCAATTAAAAGTCAGGCCTTGTCTCTGGGATCTTGGAATCCTATACAAGGGATATTCACAAAAAAGTATGCCATCTAATTGGCAAAAAAGGTTAAATAGTGTTTGAAATTGTTAAGTCATAGAAAATTTGTATTCATGGTTTAAGCTTTTCAATACCACGCGTGATTTTGGCACCATCTGACAGGCTGGGAGCGATAAGAAAACTCACAATTGAAATTTTGCATTTTTTTCTAATGATTTCGCATTCACAAAATCATACCTTTGGTAATCTCACATTTAAATTTGTTGGAAAATTAAAATCTCCAATATCAAAATTTTTCAAATTCAAATCTAACATTAATATTCACTACCACTTTTGGATTGAAGAATAAAAAATGTAAGGAAAAACTTTTAAAATGAAATGAATTATCAAATATAATTATGTACCTTGGTTCTAAAAGGGCCAAAGTCTACTTTTTACAATATTGACCAAAGTTCACTGTTTGACTCACATCGTAATATTGTACAAATGAAAATGACTGAAATTCAGCGTTGGTACCTATACTGTGATCTTGATTTAAAAATTTATTGAAACTAGCGGACCTTTGATGTTCATTTAATGACTTTTTTGAATGGCACACATAATATGGGGGTGCCAAGATCCCAGAATACTTGACCTTAGGACCATACAAAAATTAATACCTTAACCTTATATCGAATTTCTTGAAACTATTTATTGAAGTTGATTTACTTTTTATGTTGAAAGAAATTTGTAAAATGTCCATTTTGTATATGAACACAAATATTAACCACCGCGTTTCGCCGAAGAAAACCGTCATTCAAGTCAAAAAATTTTTTTGCCAAAAACTTATTCATCGGATTCTAAATGAATTAAAAGAAAATATTAAAAAAATTTAAATAGAGAAAAACACATTGAAAAAAATAGCTTTTTTTCTTGCAGCGCAGCGTCAACATATTCATAGGATTCATACAGAGGTTCGATTGTCAGCTCTTTTGTTTATCATAATGCAGGTGCTTAGTACGATTGGAAAAACCACCATTTCACTCACCCCAGGATTAATGTCTTTGTTTTCCTTTCTTAAATTATCTCATTTTAAATTTCTGAATAACATTAAGAGTGAAGCACGATTGTCTAGATTTTTCATCAATGACTCAGTTAAATAAAATGCATGTTTCTTGATTTTTTATTGACATGAAAAGAACATTCAATGACACGACTGATACGCACGCGTTAAACTGCTTTATTTGAAACCACAAAAAAAAAATGATGATGCGGCATCATTGTGTATTAGCATCGGACATTCTTTTCTTTGAACACTATATGCACCGAACACAGTAAATGATCACTTTATTTATTACGGATTGAACGATATTAAAAAAAAACTTAAATAGAATTATGTGATGCGTGTATTTTTGTAATCTTTTTTCTCAAAATATAATGACGTATAAATATGAACTGTCCATATTTCAAAAATAAGTACAAATAACTTTGTTACTACTTTTGGGAACATTTGTGTTGTTGAAATAATGCTTTTTTTTAGAGAGTTACATTATGCTCAGTAAATTATTTAATTGTTTTATGAGTTATTTTTGTTAAAATAGAAAAAATTAATTAAAAAACAGCGGCAACACTTGCAGTAATGTTTTGTAGCTTTTTGGAAATCCAGAAGTCCATTATTATGGTTTATTTTCAAATAAAGTTCTTTAAATAAACAATTTCAGCAAAAACTGTTTTTAAACCTAAAATTTAAAAAAAAAAATATTTTTGTTTGAAGCAATTTTTTTCCAAAACTGTTCTTAAGAACTTTATTTTAAAACAAACATTAATAATGGACTTCTGGCTTTCCAAAAAGCTACAAAACACTACTGTTGCCGTTGCTTTTTTTTTTTTCTTCTGTTTTATGAAATTGTTTTATTGAATTGCCCTTTCCGTCCAAGCGGGGAAGATATTACCCCCCTCCCTCAGGATTTTTTCTTGTTTTCGTTCCCACCTACATGCTATGAAATTTTTGGCAGATTTCACGCGAATTTCCTGTTATGCAAAACAAAGGGGGACATTTAATTTACCCCAACAGCGACTACAGGGGATGAAAATAAAAATTAAAAAAAAAATAGTTTTCTTCATTTAGAGTCCATTTAGGCCCATCCACGATGACCTTATTTTTAACGACCACTTTAATATACATGTAGATACAAGAACAAATGAAAATGAATTTAAAGGAGAAATTATGAACTTTCTGGTCCAAAAAAATAATTCGTGGTGGTGTAATTTTATTATCAAAAAAGTGTTTTTGAAGTTTGAACATTCAAATACCTATCTCAAAAACTAAAGCCATAACTAAGCAACTATAAAAACATCCAACACCTTCAGAATAGTATGATTTGGATTTTTATTTTATAGAGTAATTGGGTACATTTAAAAAATCATCACTTAGAATAATTTGTTTGCAGTTAAGGCAAATTTTGATTAGCCTAACTGTAATATTTCATGACTTAAAAATAGTTAAATTAGACGAGTTAAATAGCTTTTTCGATGATCTACAGCACAACTCAAAAAAAATTAAAATATAAATAATATTCGATGTACCGTTATTACACAGCCATAAGATGATTCGAGATAAAAATTTTGTGTTTTCATTTTTTTTAAAGGTATCATCTTTAAATTTCAAGTAACGAAATTATGTAACTGAAGCGGACAACGAAAAAAGTGGTGGGTCTTGAAATTCGTTTATCTTTGGGTTATTTATACTTGATTAGATACTGAACATATTTGTTAAAGGATTTTAAATGTTGGGGCCTGGTGCTGAAGTTATGGGCTTGTAAAATTTTGGTAATCAATGGCTTAAGGCTTTTAAGAAAAATGTTTATTAATTAAATGAAGGGACAGAAAAGCTATTTTTATATTGAGTTATATGGTAAATTAGATGTTCTTTTCGGTAATAAAATCTTAACCGGAAATTGATTTTTTGATAGGATAAAACCGGAAGTTTACAGTTCAAATCAAATTTTATGAAACAGTTGTGCTTAGTAAGGCAATATTTTTAAAAAATCAGCTTTGAAAAAAAAAGATCAATTTTTTTCAAAAACATTGGCGAAAAATTTTAAACATTTAAAACCAACTCTAAATCGCTCTTAACATGAGACTCTGCTCTAAATAATTCTTTAAAAGCGATATTCTGATCTTTTTCAATTTTAAACGACATAAAGTATACTTTAACACTAAAACACTCGTCTAACTTTAAAAAGCAGCAAAACCCTTCTTTATCTGATAAAAAGTATACTTTATCCATAGAGAAAGGTTATTTCACGAAAAAGAATAACCTAAAGGAAAATAAGATTTTTGACTTTATAATGAGCAAAAACATATGAAACGATTATGCTTCTTCAATTCTGCATTATTGTGGAGATGAATACACATACACTGTACCTACAACTCAAGGCAACAGCACCAACTCCTAATAGAATGGAACAACGAATATTTTTTTGAAATCAACGATTTAAATTCTGTCTCCTTTTACAATGAAGTATAATTATCATCTTAACAATCACAATCTAAATTTATATGGCACTTTTACTAGATACGAGTGTGTTATAAAATTCTCCAGCGAGAAATTATTTGTTTCGAAGTACCTATTTTTTTTTGTATTCATTTTAAATTTGTTATTTGTTTCTGTTGTGTAGCTGTGTCTCTTTCTTCATCTGTCAGATTTGGGCTTATTCAACCCAAATTTGCTTACCTTACGTTGCGGAGTTCACTCTAGTTAAAAGAGGTGTTTAATGCGTTTAAAATTATGAAATAGTTAGACAAAGGTTCTAAGCAAAACGACAACGTAAACTAGAGCCGGTTCTATTCCTTAAACGAGTAATGTTTAAAATTTTGTGCCATTGATTTTAAAATTTAATTTCTCAAAAAGTTTTCGTTAAAACAACTTGATTTAAAAAACATACAAAAGAATCAAATATTAACTTTTTGACCGTACCATGCACGGCTATTTGGATATTTGATAAAATGCGTTTTTCAAGATGGCGGCGGACGCTCACCGTCCCCTCCTGCTAACTTGGATTTACATATTGCAACAAGAAAGTAAGTTCAGAAGAAAATTGCAGAAAAAATAACCCGCATCTTTGCCTATATTCCCGGTTTTCTATACAAAAATATCTGTTTTTTGAATGAGAGCCACGTACTTAAAATTATGTATCTTCGAAACGATACAAGCCCATAACTTCAGCACCAGGCCCCAAAATTTAAAATCCTTTAACATGTATGTTCTGGGGAAAATTCGACGGGAATTGTGGTTTTTATTTTCATTTTGATGATGGTAGTGCAATGCTTAGGAATAACATTTGGTACGGCTTTGATCATTTGATGAGGTAGAACGGTTCGGTGAATCATATTTATCAGTCTACAAATCTGGTATACCATAACATAGGTCTTGCAGTTAATTTTGCAAAGAAGCATACAATATACCGAAAGACCACAAAAAGCTTTTTTTCTTAGTACTTTCTTTAGCCCGCCCTTACAACACGGAAAACTTCAGCAAAAACGTGGCATGGAGTTCTTTTCGATCCCAGAATGTTTTCTTTGAAAAAAAGTTACGACATGCAAGAATTACTATTTGTTTCAAATTATAGCATTGATAATATTACCAGCCATGGCTATTGAATAATAACACAGACCTACACAGTTTTTAATGCAGGCACGTTCTAAGGGTTATTTTTGGTGCTAAGCCCAAATCCTTCACCCGTTTTCCACTATCAGCTCTTGAGATAATCCCGTTATAAAATTTTAAAAAACGCGGTAAGATTTGAGGTTACATTTTCAACGAGCTGTAAATATTTTGAACAAAGATTATAACGATTCCTCAAAGAACTTATTTTCTTCTTTGAATAGTACAGGTTCCATAGTACGAAAAGTCTTTCGAATAAAAAAAAAATTGGTACCTACATGAAAGTTGGTAAAAACGTTTCATATATTATGAGAATGAAAAATCAAAAGAGTCTATAAAAATATTTCACATGGAAGGGTGTTTTTTGAGGGGCAGAGGGGGGGAAATTGTGGTGTATCAAACAGAAAAATTAACTTTGGTGCAACCTAAGCATATGACACATGTTTTTAAGGCAATTTTGAATGCTGAATCAAATGACACCAAAATCAAGTCGATATGACCTCCGTGAAAAAAGTTATTGTTATTTTTATGTAACGATGACTCTAAGTCGAATTATCACGGGATATCAAAATCAGTTCGAGTTAAAGAGAGTTTTGAAGAAATTCGAGTTAGAGAGAAATATTATATGGTTTAAAATTTGAGGGGAATACAAACTAGGGCGAAAAAGTTCGAGTTAGAGGGAAATTCGACTTAGAGGGAGTTCGACTTAGAGGGAGCCGACTGTATTTTCAGTATAAAAGTAAAATATTACCCGAAACCAGTTGAAAATAATGGTCCGTCGATGAAACTTGCCATAAATTGTTCATTTGTCATGAAAATCAATAATAAGAAGAGTCTAAGAATATCTGTTGTTAAAGGCTGTTTTTTTTTTGGGAGTTGGTGTAGTTGTGGAATTATTACCATAAAACTTGTGACAAAAATAGTACCCCCCTGAGATTTTGTTAAAATGTGCTATGGACTAACAGAATGAAGAATCAGAAGAGTCTATAGAAATATTTCGCTGGGAAGGGCGTGTTTTTTGAACATAGAGGGAAGTGTGTGGTTATTTTTCAAAAAAATATAAAAGGATGGTACCCTCAAGAAACTTTTAACCAAGTTTCGTTTTGTTTCATTTACTACGAAAATGAAGAATCAAAGTAGTTTGAAAAAATATCAAGGAAAGGGTGTTTTTGTGGGTTTGGGTAAATGCTTTTATTTGTTTTTGGAAATAGTTTTTGTTTTTGGAAAAGGTATTATACTTTCTTTCATTCATTAAAAACATCGTTCTACCATATAGATATTTTCATAGACTCTTCTGATTCTTCATTCTGGTAGTTCATAGCACATTTTTATAAAGTTTCATGAGGGTATCATCTTTGTCACAGGTTTTATGGTAATAATCCCACCATAACCCCAATCCTCACCACAATCCCCAAAACAACACCCTTTAACCACAAATATTTGTATAGACTCTTCTTATTATTGCTTTTCATGACAAACAAACCACAGATGCCAAGTTTCATCGACGGACCATTATTTTCAACTGGTTTCCGGTAATATTTTACTTTTATACTGAAAATATAGTCATCGTTACATAAAAATGATAATAACTTTTTTTACGGAGGCCGTATCGACTTCGTTTTGATGTCATTTGATTCAACATTCAAAACTGCCTTTAAAACATGTGTCATATGCTTTGGTTGCACTAAAGATACTTTTTCTTTCTGATGCACCATAATTTCCCCCCCTCTCGCCCTCAAAAAAACACCCTTCCATGTGAAATATTTTTATAGACTCTTTTGATTTTTCATTCTTATAATAAATGAAACGTTTTCGCCAAGTTTCATGATGGTACCAACTTGTTTGTTTTATTTATCCTATTTTACCTGTACTATGAAATTTAGTTTAAATCTTTCTTATATCTGTTTGTCTTCGAGAAATTCTTATGTCGTTTTTGATTAGATTTTAGATCCTATCGAATATAGAAAATCTGGAGTTAAGGTTTTCCAAAAATTTTCCAAAATCCAATGGAAAACGACATTAGTTAGTTGTTGTCATCACCTTCTCCAAAAAAATTTAATAAGACTGGTTAAATGCGGTTAAATATACTCAACTAATCAAATACATTTCATAACGAGATTTCTCAGAGAATACAAAATAAGAAAAGGTTTAAACTGAATTTGGAAGAAGACAACAAGTTATTATGGAGATGGATACAAATTTTGTTAAGTCAAATTATGTAACGTAACGTAACCTCAAAAATAGTGAAAAATTATTAATTTTTAATATTCTAACGGTGATGTCTCGAAAATCAAAGGTGGCAGCGAAAAATGGATGATGGATTTGAGATCCAGCGTCCAGTGCTCATATTTGAAAATCTGTGTAATTTGACACTTCTTACTATTTCCAATCATTGCAAACTGAAACTCACCAAACGCATCAAATTATATATCCACATTGCAAGCTAGCTTACATTTACATGATCGACGACTTTTGAGCTAGGACTTTTTTTTAGAAATTCAATGAGTGGGAAGGTGAAATCAGATATTTTTTCACGTTCGCACTGTTTTTGATATCTTACTTTTTCTTATAAATAAATGTTCAAAAAGTAACATTTTTTACAATTTTTATTTTTGTGACTTTTGGCGACTTTTTGTGTTCAAAATTTCAAATTTCAATATTTCAGCCAATCTAGTATTCAACCAACTTATTCGGTTGAATGTAGCTGTAGCCAATATACTCGGTTGAATTTAACCAACCTACTCGATTAAAATCATTTAACTAACTCGGTTGAATTTAGCTTACGTTCTTGGTTGAATTTAGCACACATGTGTGCATGTTGTTGACAGGAATAAAGAGGACTTACAATTTTTTGTTGAGTCCGAATGGCCTAATGAGAGGCACATATTCATTCTTGACAACAGATACTCTTGGAGGATTTTTCAGTTCCTCGCAAGAGGCAGTACCTACCTCGGAAAAAAAAAACATTCTTTGTTCTTAGGTGATAGCGGCTGGGAATCGAGCCCAAACCTTCGGCATGCCAATCATACCCACTAACCATTATGCCACGAGGTACTTCTTACTTAGCATTATCCGCAAGGCAGAAAAATTAAAAAAAATATTAGTGTTCAAAGTTGCTCTGGGGTCCAAATATGGACGCAATTACAGTAGACGCTCGATAAAGTAAACTAATAAAAACCAGGTCTGTTCACACTTTCGTGATTGGTGAATTTGATAGAAAATTCACATTTTCTTTGATGCAATATGCAGGTACAAAGCATTCTTTCAGGTTTAATAAAAAAGCAGAAGCAATTTCTTAGTGTTCTTAAGTAATCTTAAATGCTTGCAAGGCATTTTTCAACAAAATACATTTTTCCAAAAATTTTGTGTGTTCACTGTTGTGGATAGTTTACTATTTTGAGATTCACTAAATCGAGCAAATTATATTATTAAAACTGAATAAAAAAGTTCTTTTACCAATAATTTTGATTAATTCAAAAGAGATTATCCAACAAAATGACAAACTTAAAAAATAAAATGCACGACTGGGTCACATGTACTTGCTCTTTTATTCAAGATACTGCGGGGTTAAGAAAATTGTATAAAAAAACATGGAAATTATGAGAGAAAAATCTAGAGAAGCATGAAATACGACATTTAAATTGGCTAAAACAACTCTTGAGACAGTTTGAGTTGAAAAAAAAACAATGCCATCTAAATTCTTGATTGAATATGATTGTATGGGAAATAAAAAAAAAATATTTTTTATATATACAATTCTTAAAACATTTTAAAGAAAAAATTTTGGTATGCAAATCTAAAGTATATATTTATGTGTATATAAAAACAAAATTTGAAATAAAAATTGTCAATCCGTTTTTGAGATATCGAGTTTTCAAGAAAAAAATTTGAAACTTTTTAAAAAAATCCAAAAACTTTTTTTGAAAATTTTTATAAGCAATATTATTTAATTTTATCTGCAATTTCTAAATAAAAAATTCATCAAAATCCGTTCAGCCGATAACGAGAACATTCAAAATAAAAAAAAGTTCAATGACAGGTAGGTAGGTACTATTAATAATTGCTAAGTGCAAAATTTTATAATTTTTGGTAGTAGATCGTAAAAATATTAGTATATAAAAAGTTTATATCAAAATCGTCGGAGTCGGTTTTAAGCAAAAAATATTTTCCTTCGCGGTTTTTTAACTTTTGTATGGAAGGTACCGTTATTTTTTCATAAATGTAAATTTTTTCTTAAAATATTGTAGAGAGTACTAAAAAACTCTTAAATATCGAGTTTCAAAAAAATCGATGATGTAGTTTTCGAAATATGTAGTATTTCATTTTCAAAAAAAAAATTTTGAAACATTTTTTGAAAATCCAAAAACCATTTTTTCAAAAATTTTGGTACACAAAACTATTTATATTTTTTGGAAGCTTCTGTACAAGAAAATAATTGAAATCAGTTATACCGTTTTGAAGAAAATCAAAAATTAAAATAATATTTCTGTTGGAGGTACCATTAATAACCCTTTTTGAAAAATGGTTTTCCACCCAAAGGAAGCCTTTACTGAAATAAATTTATTGAATTTTTTTTAGGAAAAGTTGTCGAGGCGTTTTTTAGATAAATACGACTATGTAAAATTGCTAAAAAAAATTGTATGGCAGGTACCGTTATTTTTGGTTCTAAAAAAAAAATGGAAAAATAGTGTGGGCATAACCTCCAAAAACCACTATGTACCAAGTTTGAAGAAAATCGTTTGAGCCTTTTAGGCTGTAGACGAACAGACAGGCAGACAGAATTGTGCCACCCACTTTTTTGGTGTTCTCTATCATCGTAATATCATGTTTGATTGTTATCTCAAACATTTTTTTTTGCACGAACCCAAAACTTGCCTTATAGTACCTACCTACATATATCGCAAGTAAAAATTGTCTCGTGTCAATGGAAGCCCAATAAGGGTGCCATAGAAAAAATTATTTACTAACAAATTTTAAAACATGAAGCTGTAGATATCTTTGTTTCACACCTCAATACGACCCCTCAATACAGAGAAACAGCTTTTCAAAAATCATTACAAAAAATGAAATCCTTATTTTATTAAAATGAAAAATTGCTTAAATTAAATATTTAAACAAAAAAATCGAAAAAAATAAGTAAGGTAACATAAAGTATAGGCTAATTTCTTTTATTTTAGTATAATCTGAAACAAAAACATAATTTTCACTTTCCATCAACATCAACCATTCTATAAGCTTTATTTATTTGTTCAAAAAAAAACCTAAGCTTAATTGTATCGTTGGTTTTTTTTTCTCAAGTGTCCATAATTCATTAAGCCTCAAACTATCATCTCCATCAACATCAATTACACACAGTTCTTTTTTTTGTAAGCCTCATGCGTTGATTAGAATTCTTATCTTAAAACCGGAAAGCCTCTTTAACTTATAATAATAATAATTTGTCACCATATAAGTTAATCTATTTTCCTCAATTACCAGTTCTATAAGATTGAAGTCATATGAAGTGATGTCAATATACCTTTGCCTTTCTCCATCACACACATCACGCCCTCCTACTGCGTGAATGTCCGGTTGGTCATTAACATTATTATACTTTGATATAAAAAATGTATCATCCAATCAAAACATTCGCTTCTGTAACATTAAAACTGGATTTTAAGTTTTTTTTTTTTTAAATTGACCTTCAAAGAAGATATGATACCACCCCTAATGACCCTATGCCCAAGAGTATCTGTTTTTCTGAACTGTCTTAAAAAATGTATATTCTTCTTTGATTCTAGAAGAAGAACAAACATATTATACCTACAATGTCTAGAACAGAAATGCGGAAGAATAATAAATAGTCATAGTCACACATACGCACAAAAAATAGAGACGATATCTTTATAGGCCGCCTTAGGCCAATATACGCGACACCCATTAGGCATTGTCCTCCTCCGTTTATTCATTATCTACTATACACCAGCTGATGTATCTGAAGGCATTGCACACTCGTTAACACCCATACATCAGTAGCACGCACTGTTTTCAATATCGTGGTCTAGCAACGAGTTTCAACAAAAAAAAAGGTAATACAATACATCTACCCAATCACCCCGGCCAAAAGGCACAGAGGCCAGAAGAAAAAGACGTAAAGAAAACCTAAAGACATCCAAGAAATCAAGAAAAAACCAAGTAACCCAGTCGATCGTCACCTCAGTTTATCGACGACACTCGAGCGGCTTACGAAAAAAAAAATAAACATACTTTAAGAAACGGATCAGAACTACTTACCAATCCTCAATCGATCTTGAGGCTTTAAAGTCGTGTTCTATTCAACCACAACCCTCGCGGAAGTCTTAAAAAAAAAAACAATTATTAGAAATTTATTTGTTCGAATAATCGGGTGCATTAACTTTGTATTAGAAATAGTTCGGTAAGATTGAAAGCCGGATTTATTGGAGAAAAAAAGTATCTTAACATTGTTTTAAGACTCAAACAGACTCAAAGATACAAGATTTCAGCTATTAAGGATACACAAATTTTGAATCCTTAAAAAGTGCAATTTCAATTTTTTTTTTCATTTACAAACACCTTTTGGTAAGATTTTAAGCCAGGTTTGGTGGATAAAAAGTATCTACAGAGTACTTTTCTCGTAGATTGTGATTCAAAATTTATTTCCGTTTCATTCACAAAGTCATTTTCCTTTTAAAAGATTACGGGTACCTGAGCCTTATATCACGACATGGAAGGGAATTCCTTCGGGAAAGGATAATCCTGACTTGAAATAAGTATCAAGTATCTATTGTGTAAAAATGAAAAGATATTAAAATTATAATTTTGATAAAAATACTCCGATTCAGAATCAATGCAAAATTATTCTTTTAGATACTTGTTATCTGCCCTAAACCGTGCCTAAAGGGAGGATTTTGACGCATCCAGCATTTAAATTTAAGTAAAAGTTTATTTATATTTTCTATTAAGAAACTCTGAAGAAGAACAATTTGTGTCTTCGAAAGCTGAACTTGATCTTACTTAATCTTGGCTTGAGGCCAACTTAATGTTGCTGGTTTTTTTGTTTTGTTTTCAAAATCAATTTCAAACAACTTATATCTGGGACAATTGTGCACATTTTTTTTTCAATCTTAAGCACGTTCATTTGTAGATATTTTACTCAAAAAAAAAGATAGAAAATTTCATTTTTATTTTGTCGGTTGGTGTGCTTTATATATCGATACCTTCCCGTAAGAATGTATTAAGCGACATTTCAAAAATTTTAAAGGCATCGAAAAAAACCATTGGTCCAGTTATTTATTTATGTATTTAAGAAAATAAAATGATTTGGAACGGGATTTTCAACTCAAAATGCTTCGAAAAATCTGTTTACTGTAACAAAATACCCAAATAAATAACTGAATAAGAAGTATTTTAAAAATTTAATTTAAAATTTTGAAAATGTCGCTTAATACATTCTTACGGGAAGGTATCGATATGTAGATACTTTTTTTCTCCTTTTCAAAGGCATTCGCGGTGGTGGTATGGACGCTATTCGATCAGAATATTAATACAAATTTGTATTCTTTTTTATTTAACTTGTTGTTGTTGTTGTTGTAGGTGTTATATTATCTTTGCGCCATGGTATGATAGTATGTGCATTTGAGTGGAAAAAAAAAACCTTTAAAAAAGAGTCTTTTGTTTTTAATGAAAAAAAAATTCGAATTGAGTAATAATAATAATTATTATTATTATTTGTCATTTAGTTATTGTGATTGTCGCGCGGCACGGTGGTTGAGTTGTATTTTATTTTTTTGATTTTTAAATAAAATATTTTTTTTTTTAATTTCTTGTTATTGCTTAAAACTCAATAAAACATTGGATTGCAGTGAAAATAATAATAAAAAAAAAATCAATATTCACAAAAGGAAAACGCGTGTAGTATTTTTGAAGGTGAGTAACTACATACATTATAAATATTTTATGAGTATTTTTCAATTAAATACAATTTTATTGGTCACTCTTCCTTATGAACCTGAAATATATTGAAGAATGCATTTTCGCTTTTGTTTAGTTTGATTTTAAGTATTTTGTTTTTATGAAAGGGGGAGGTAGGTAAAAATCATAAAACATGTTGGGTGCTCAAAACACGTACAAAAGTCAACGAAAGTTATCAGTATGTTATTGGTATGACTGTAAATTTTTAATTGTTATTTTTTTTTTTGGTTTGATTTAGAACCTTTTATGGAGCGACCAAAAATATTTTAATATTATTTTTGATACCTGCATTGCAATGCAGAAAGCGAAATTTATTTTTTTTTTTGTCAGTGAAAAGAATTTTTGTTATGATGAAATAAATAATTTGTTGTTGGATTACTGAAGAATGTCTGAACTGTAAAGAATTTATATTATGGAAAACGTGCGCTTTTGTGTTGTTTTTTTTTTTTTTATTTTGAACATTTAAAAAATAATAATTTATATACAAAACTATAAAGCAAAAAGAATGATTTGCCGTTTTTAAGTATTAAATAATAAAAAAAAATATAAATACTGTCAACAAATCAAAAAACAGTGCCTTTATTTGAAATGTTCGCATTAAATACTATAATAGCAACCAAGAATCATCTGCATACAAATTGATAGAAATCGGTTCAGTCATTAGTAAAAAGCCTGAAATAAAAACAAGGTTCTAAGTGGTATCGCTTATAATTTTAGAAAAAAAAATTTAAACCAAGAGTTAATCAATGTCGCAAATTATAGGATCAGATCACGGAGGTACAAAAAATATATAAAAATCCTTAAACCCGTTTTCGAGAAAAACAAACTTCTTGAATGGTTTAAGAGCTGACGTGTAGTTATATATGAAATTATCTATTCTCAAAAATTATTGCTAACGGTGCCTTACCTTTACAATAGTACAGTAGTACCTCGTGGCATAAATGGTAACTCCTTTGGACTGTCATGCCTGGCTGTCATGAAGGTCTGGATTTGATTCCCAGCAGCTGTCACCTTAAATCAGAAATGTTTTTCGTATGTACTGCCTCTTGCAAAATTATTGTTTTTTAGTAGTGGTGCTAACTTTTTGTTACATACTTTCAGGTAACGACTTAGTTGATTTCTATTTAGTTAATTTACGGGAGTAGATTAACTTTTCTTAATAATATTACTTCAGAACAATAACTATTTCATGGATATTTACAAACAAAAAAATCATTTATGAATTATATTTACACGTTTAAAATTTTGGGGTACTTTTTAATATTTTCTGGGTATGGAAATCTAATACTTGGCAAATATTAAAATTAGTTACTAAAAAAGTTTATTTTAAATCTCTACGTGAAAAAAGTAATTCGCTAGTTAAGGATAGTTTTTTCACACCAAAATGCACTGAAACACATTTTTGGCCAGCGAATAACTTTTTTCACATAGAGATTTAAAATGAACTCTTTAAGCACTTATTGGAGTTCATAAAAATACCTTTCCAACGATATATATCACGTCATTATTGGTCTTGGAGTTTGGTGTGTCCAATTTTCCTTTGTATGGAAAAGAGAATGGCCTGAGAGGCACCGATTTATCTCCTAGACAAAATTTTTTTGGTCAAAAACTTTATTTTGGGGAAAAGAATTTTGATTTAAGAGGTTTCTGTCTATAAAAAATGATTTTGGGATATAACAGACACCCTAATATACATTTATGTATAAGACTTTTATTGAAAAAAATTGAAATTGCCTTCTTTCACTAATTATTTAATAACTTCTACATTTATCGACCGATTTTGAAAAACTTTGACTCAAATCTTTGTTAAAAAGACTGGTTTTCACTTGAGTTCTTAAAATTATTTTAAATATTTTTTTTTCTATCCATATGGAGCAACCAAAAACTAGAAATTATTCAAAAATACTCGTTTTGAAACTTTGAATGCCTGTAACTTATAAAATTTCAGTCCGACTTATACAAGTAGTACTTCGTCGGAAGGAGACAGATCACATCATTCAGAAAATGCATATTTTATGTAAATTAGCTAAGTCGTAAGGGAGATTTATGGGAATACCTATCCGAAAAAATAAAAAATGATTTTTACGCATATCTCGAAAACGCTTCTTTGAAACAAAAAAAAAATGTTTGATTTTCGTGTTCAGTGACCCAAAATTAGTCTAGAAAATATATTTTTTCTAAGGACCCTACCATGACCCAAAATTTTGTAAACTAGTGTTATTTACTCTTGAAGACCGTTTATTTCATTTTATTTATTTATTTATTTATTTATTTATTTATTTATTCATTCATCTACCAGATATTATATCTTACAGACTACTAACAATATTTAAAGTAAAATTAAAGTTAATTCAATAAATATAATATTTTAGTTTTATATTCCAGTCTATTCATTGATAAATCAATTTCATAACAAAAATTATTATAGAGTCTTATACACCTAGTGAATGATTCATTAAGTCCATAATCAATACAGTATTTGATTAAATTGAATAAGATTTTGTTCTATGTTTTTGATTTAAGTTCAATTTAAAATGTGGGTACATACTCCGCACAAATTTTCAAAGGAACTTTGTTCATTTTTTCCAAACATTGTGAACTAATGTATCATTTGATTTGATGATGCTTATTGTTTGTTTATAATGTTGGGAACATAAATAATCAGAAAGAACATTTCAAAAAGCACCGTTATTTTTTCTGCGGCCCTCTTGCCAAGCCTTTCACATCAAAAATGCAGTTTTTTTCTATCAAGTCTTTCACAATGCATGCCGTGTGGATAGGGGGTTGGTCATGCTTCAAAGTCCCGTTTATGGGTCCAAAAATATCCATAAATAAGGGAAAACCACTTTTCAATATTTTGTATGAAATTCAAACTCAAAAGTGCCAAAGTAGCTAATTTCTCAACATCACCCTTTCTATACAATGATTCAATGAATTGGAAAAAATGGGGGTCTTTCGAATGAAAACCAAATTAGTTTTAAAAGCCCCTACGGGATAAAAAACCTTTTTAGCGCGTCACCATATTCGAGAATGGTATGGGGAGAAATAAAAAAATGAACAAAATTCCTTCATGTTCCTTTGAACATGTGTTTGTCTATTCAGTTGAAGCGTAGTGTATGTGCTGGAAGATCACCGAAAAACTTCATCACGACAAAAGGGGCCACAAAAGTAAGTAAACACAATGAAGCAACTGAATCTTTATTGCTCCTACGAGCAAAATGGATAATAAATCTTCACAAATCTTCAAATTCGGCAAACGGCAACGCTCAATTATTTTCATATAAGATGCCTATTGAACGCTTCTTAACGTTTTTGGAGATGCATTTTCATACTGGATCCGGTATTGCTAATCAAGCATTAAAGCATCTGACTGACCAAAACATATCAATTTTGAAATGCAGAGGGCTCCCCATATTTCCGGTCAGTATAAAGGGATGCAACAGCAAATTCTTCTGACAAATCCATATGCAGTCTATGTACCTTGTGCATCACACTCTTTAAATCTTTTTGGTCGCTGTGGATTGCTGTCTTATCGCAGTTTTTTTTTCTGAATCAACTAGTAGATGGCAAACGTTAAAATCTGCTCTTCAAAATGATAATGTAATGTGATAAAATCACTCTCAGGTCTCAGATACGATGGGAAGCTCATGCTGGAGCTACTTTTGCCATCATTAAATCTTATAATAAATTATTAGATCCCTTAAACGACATTTCTGAAAATAATACACTAAAAGGAAATGCTAGGAGGGAAGCTGGTGATCTACTAAACAAAATGAATAATCTAGAATTTGAATTAATTCTTGTGATTTGGAACGATATGTTACTACTGACGTGCGCGAATTTGCATAGATCATTGTCCGATCAACTGGAGAAAATGCGTGATAGTTTCGACACTATTGAAATGCGCGCTAAAGAACTTCTACCTGTTGGCAGCTACATGATTACACGAAAATGAATTCGCAAAAAAAAGGCTAACGATGGTAATGCTCCCGATGTAGATTTAAGCCCGAAGGATAAGTTTCGAATAAACGCTTCTTATATTATTATCGATAAAAGTTAATAATACAAATGGATTCCAGAGGTAAAATATATAAGGAAATTTCTGAACGATTTGATTTACTTTGCACAAGCAATGCAAAAGTCAACGTTATAGTCTGTGCCCAGCGTTTGGTGTCAAATTATCCGGAAGATTTAAATTCAGAGCTTGCTGACGAGTTAATACAATTCCATCGTTATGTGATGCATCAAAATGGCAATAGTTTAAAATTTTTCAATCACGCTAATTTATATAAGATAACGTGGCAAGATAAAATTACATCAGCGTTTCCGAACGTAGACAGGGCATTACGTTTATTTTTAAGTCTGATGGTGACAAATTATTCTGCGGAAATATCATTTAGTCAATTAAAACCCTTAAAAAGTCCTAATCGAACAATGATAACGCAGGAAAGACTTGATGCACTATCTCTGCTCTGTATTGAGAGTGATTTGCTTCATGAAATAGATTTCGATAAACTTATAAAAGACTTCGCTGCTAAAAAAACAAGAAAACAATATATCAAAAATGAAGTAAAAAAAATCTGTAAAAAAAAGTCGTATACATATGAACATATTCTTGTAACTACAATTATAAATAAAATAAATTTTTGTTTTATGGAATTCGTTGTAATTTGTTTTCTTAGGTATTTAATTTTGTATGTAGTAAACCATACAATATAAGAGATTATATGCAAAGGGGGCACCATTTACTCTTTAGGCCTAGGGCCCAAAAAAGCTAAATCCGGCGCTGCGTCCAAGCATTTACACACCACTTTATTTTTTTTTAACAAAATAAGCCAAGGGTCGGGCATTTTTTTCCTGCAATTTATAACAGAAATGATTTTCTAGATGGAATATGTTTAGGAGTGGCCCGCGAATGCAAAAGAGCGTCAGCCATAACATCTTAGAAAAAGCGTTTTATCACATATCCTGTAGACCGAACATCATACGAAAAAAATTACAATTTATTTTGAAAGCTAACATTCCAATCTTTTATTTGCTTTTTAAAAAGTTTTGAGAAATTAAATTTTACACGGACAGAATTCTTGGATCAGATCACGAAAAATGAGCTACAAATTACGAAAAATGAGCTTGTAAATTTTCAAAAAAGTTTTTTTGTGATCACCACTTTTATCTCGTGATTTGGCACTTGAAAGATCAATCTTGCTTCTACCCTTCATTTTACAGGTATACGCATTCAATTTAATTTATTTGAAATAAATACTTTACGCTTGACTCTACTTTGATGATTTGAACTCGAAACCCTCCAGTTGCGGAGCGAGCCTAGTGGTAGCATACTAGGCCAATTTGCATTACAGATCCACATTAATAATTAGATAAATGCCATGTTAGATTTAGATTTAATTCTTTATTTAGCTTCAGCTATTAATTACATTATTAGTAAACTAATAAAAAGAAAAAAAAACTTAAAGATAAATTAACAATAAATTTTAAGATATATTATCAATAATTAGATTTTACATATAATATTAACTTTTTTTTAAATGATATCACATTGTTTATTAATTTTAAATCACTCGGCAAATTATTGAACAAACGGAAACCTTTGTGGAACAATATATTTTGAGCCCTATTTGTTGATAAAAAAGGTAATCTAAAAATATCTCTATTTCTTAATGGATATGGCTGTACATCCGATACATACACTATTTGATTAAATAGATAATTAGGTAACAAATTATTTTTTAGCTTAAATATAAAAATAAGTAGGTACATTCATCACAGTTCTTTGATTTATAGTTAACCATTGTAGAGCATTAAGCATTGATTGTATGGGTGTTAACAAATTGCACATTAAAATACACCTCATTCCTCTATTTTGCAATTTTTGCAATCTTTGGGTCATTTGATTAGTGCCTAAGAAAAGTATCGTAGAACAATATTCAAAATGTGGCTTTATCATTACATTAAATATTTTTATTGCACAATTTACTGATAATTTTTTTCTTATTCTTTGAAAAAATCCTATTTTCTTTGCAATTTTCTTACATATATAACACAGGGGAACAATATTTAATTTTTTTTCTGTTGCCTGGAATTCTATAGCTGTTGTTTATTAATTCGAGGTCGCTGATTTCAAATCTACTCTCCATTTTTGTTCCAACAGCTCTAGTTTTTGAGATACAGCTAGTATCTTGTGTGTACCTTGAGAACTTTGGATTTCCTATGGATATCCGTGACTGTTCGAGAAGACTGGCCTCAAAGGGAAGTTATGGTTGCAGGGAATCTGAATGTTATAAATAAACCTCTTGTGTCTAGGGATCGCATAATCCTGCCACCTCTTCATACTAAACTAGGGCTCATGAAACAATTTGTGAAAGCTCTAAGCAACGATGGTGAATGTTTTCAATACATCTCTAAAAAGTTTCATAACCTTAGCACTGAGAAATTGAAAGCAGGAATTTTTGATGGTCCCCAAATAAGAAGGCTTATAAAAGATGACAAATTTAACGGATTCATGACTGAAATTGAAAGAAATGGCTGGAATGAATTCGTTTTGATTACACAAAATTTTCTAGGAAACAAAAAGGGTGAAAACTATGCAGATCACATTGAAAGTTTGTTATTGCACTTTCAGCAGCTAGGTTGTAACATGAGCATCAAGGTGCACTACCTTCATAGTCATTTGGACCGATTCCCTGAAAATCTTGGTGATCTAAGTGAAGAACAGGGGCAGCAGTTCCATCAAGGGATCCGAACAATAGAGGAGCGGTACCAGGCAGGTCACTGGGATGCCCACATGATGGCGGACTATTGTTGGAGTATTAAAAACAGCCCTTGCGATCAAAGTTAAGCTAAAAAATCCTATACAAACAAATTTTAGTGAATAGTGCTTGTTTTCTAGTTTTATTTTTTAATAAAAACTTATTTTTATTGAAAATCACGTTTTTTGTATATCTAAAAAACTAAAGCTGCTACAAAAAATCTGGCTTCATATTTGAAATCAGCACCCCAGAAATATATAAAATTAGTCATAAATTGTTATGCAACAAAAACTTTGTTCCCTTGTGTAATTTATGTGCTGCTCAAAACATAATTTCTTATCTAAAATTACTCCTAGATACTTTATTTCATCAACTTTTTCTATAATATTATCATTAATCAAAATGTTTTCTGCTGATTCTCCATTTATTATAATTGCTTTTGTTTTTGCTACATTGAGTTTTAATTTATTCATTTTAAAATAAAATTCTAAATTATTCAAATCAGCATTAATTTAATTGATACACTCCTCTGCAGAATTTCCAGTAACATGTATCATCCGCAAACAGCCTAGCCTTCGCATAACGTAGTACATTCTCAAGATCGTTAATGTAAACAATGAAGAGAAGCGTTCCCAACACAGCTCCCTGGGGTACACCTAGTCTTACGTCCACAACCTCAGAAATTTCGTTTGCAACTTTCGTTCGTTGGGTTCTTTTTGATAAATAACTTCTGAACCATTCGAGTTCTACTTCTCCAATACCATATTTACTTAGTTTTAGTACCAGTATGTCCCGATCAATCGTCTCAAAAGCTCTTTGAAGGTCCAGAAAAACTGCGACAATTACCTTTTTTTCGTGTACCTCGATTTTCCATTGTGTAACAACCAGGTTTAAAAGTGATTCACAGCTGTGTTGTTGTCTGAAGCCTGACTGGTAGTCACTCAAATAATTATTCCTTTCCAAGTAACTTTGTAGTTGTTTATGCACAATTTTCTCTAGTATTTTACTCTCCGTCATTAGCATATTGACTGGGCGAAATTCTGAAGGATTGACCGTTTTTTTTACTTTTTCGATTGGGACTACTACAGATTCTTTCCAGCAATCAGGGAAAATGCCTCTGCTCAATGAATTATTAATAATGTTGTGGTGCTTTATCTCTTCGAGAACTAAATTGCGACAAGAAAGTCGTGATTTAGGAATTTTTTTTTCTGTGATTTGCAACTTTTCTCATGGAGTTGCAAATTGCGACAAAAAAACGTAAATCAGTGATTGTGCAATGTAAATTACTTAATACTTATCGCAAATCAATATTTTTAAATTCTGTTTGTGAAATTATTCCTTTAATTTCCTATAGGATTTTTTTCTTGTCTAGTTCCTATCTACGTACTCTGAATTTTTTTGGAAGATTTTACGTGAATTTTCTGGAATGCAAAAAAAAGGGGAAATTTAATTCACCCCTTCAGCGACTATAGGGGATGAAAATAAAAATCTGAAAAAATTAGGGAATTTTGTTTTCTTCATTTAGAGCAGATTTGGGCCCATCCGGGATGACCTTTTTTTTTAACGACCACCCTAATGTACAACCTTTCAAAAAAAATTACTATTTTTGTCGTACAATGAGATGGCGGCTATTTACATTTAGGGACCCTGAACATATTTCATCAAGAAAATCAATTTTTTGCTCTAGCTCGTGGACTTAAAATTGAAAAAAGTATATATTTACACAAGTTTACAATTTGCCAAAAAATTTTGAATTGAAATCTTATGTTTTATATTTTATACCAATTTTCTACCAAAAAACCGTTTTAATGGAGTTTGTAAAATTTTCTGGGAGCGGGTCAAAATTTTGGTTTCAAAATTCTGTTTTTTGCACCAAAATTCTATTTTTCAAAATTCAGCTTTTTTTCAGTTCTGTCTTTCGAAATTCTGCTTTTCAAAATTCTGTTTTTCAGAATTCTGTATAATAAACTTTTAGGCAAAAAATTCTGCTAATTCTGGTTTTTCTCGAAGACGGAAAAGAAAAAAGTTATTTTTTAACTTTATTGTTAGACAATTCAGTGCAAAATTTTCTTCCAATCTGGAAGAGATTTTTTTTTGCTTGTCATATTTTATTTATGTTATTTGATTGCTGCACAAATTTTTCTACAACGAACTATCAACGCACAACTTATATTTCACTTTATTTTTTACTTTAACGGGTTAATGAAGCTGTAAATGTAAGTGCAAAAGTTGAGTAAGGCCTAGTTTACAGTTTGATTCAGGTGGAACACAAATTTATATTGGTTGTTGGTTAACCATTGTTGTAATGAAATTTCATTCAAAACGATTGGCCGGCAATTGTTTTGCGTGCGAAAAATAGTGTGGTGAATAATAAGTATTTTTAATGGTTGGTTTACATTTCGAAAAAAAAAAATATATTCACCTTACAGCATTTTTTGCATGCAAATAATTTTTGCATCCAAAAATAATTGTTTTCCATTTTTAAGGCGTATACTGCCGTGTTAAGGAGAAAAAACGTAAGTGTATTTTTGACATTTCAAGATAAACACGTTTTTCAGTTTTTATCTCTATTTTTTTTTTTTTTTTTTTGTGTCGTATTTACAAGTAAATCATTTTTATTGCCTTGATTATTTATCAGATGTACAAATGCTTGTATGGTAGTCACTTTTTTTTCTTAAATTGAGTGCTTAAACGTCAATTTTTCCTAAAAACAGCATGGCTCTTTGAACGAATGTCATTTTTCTTAAGCGTTTCAAGCCATTACAAAAGCAAGTAAGAGCTTTTATTTTTAAAGAATAAAATAGCAAACATATCAAAGTTTTGTTTTTTATGCACACGGAACTGTAAACTATGCTCATACCTACAATTATTGTCTCAGAAAAAAGAGCAGTCTTAAAACCAAATGCAAGAAATGTTCCCTATTTTATGATGAAACAAGTATGAGAAAATTGCTTTACAACATTCTGCCAGTAATAAAAAGAAGGCTTTGAAAATGTTAAAAAGCGCACGCTTTTTTACATTTTCCAAACCTTCTTTTTATTATTGGCAGAATTTTGTAAAACAGAATTTTGAAAATCAGAATTTTGAAAAGCAGAATTTTGAAAAGCAGAATTTTGAAAGCAGAATTTTGAAAACAGAATTTTGAAAAGCAGAATTCTGAAAGCAGAATTTTGCAAAAAGAATTTTGACCCAGTAGGAATTTTGACCCCAACCCAAATTTTCTTCATTAATGTTGGGAAGCCATGGAAAAATGTGCGTGTCAAATTGCAGATCTTTAAATTTGTCTATTAAAGGGATTCATTATAGTTTTTTTACTTAGACTTTAAACAGTAAGCAGGTACATTCAACTCGAATTGAAACAAGGACAGATTCATATTTTTAGGGTAAGAAATTATGAACACTAGATGTTGGAGCGAAACTTTGTTATGTGATTACTTTTGATTTTAAAAATCTTACTGACCTTCTCTCCACACTATACAAAATGTAATGCATGCAAAATTGTTGAGACGAATCGCGAAGAAAATAAAAAAAAAAATATCAACATAAAATTCATCATATTCTCATAGAAAAACTACACAACAAATTTTTTATTTCATTTCAAAGATTTTCAACTATAAGTTATATCTGTGTATGAGCGTTATAAAAAAGATTTATGGGCATACTAACATAAGTACATATTATGAATGAAGAATGACACTTTTTGTTTTGCGTTTTTGAAGGCAATATTTATAGGCAAAGGTACCTCTACATATTTTCCCATATACCGATGACATAAGCAAATTCATAATTTCTATGAAAAAATTAGTCGTAAAAATATGAAAATGTTTCTTCATGGCCCCAAGCCTTCTTAAACTTCTAAATATTTTATTTATAATTACTTTCAGTTTCATAAACTTCCTTCCAGGGAGTAATTTAGTTTTACATATAACATAATAATAATAATAATAATATTAACTATATGCCTGTGAAGACTTAAGGTCTTTTATAAATGCAACCTGAATTGCACGGCACTAGTTAGAAGTAGTAGGAGAATAGGAAAGATTTGGCACAGTGGATTGAGGTCAAGGTGTTTATTATCTCATTAAATCTCACGGGTGGCGTCCAGTAAAGCTGGGAGAATATAGAAAAGAATGCTACCTAGAATGGGGCTCGAACCCACACCTCTAAGTTAGCAGTCAAGCACTACATCCACTGCACCATTGCCACATACTAGCTATGAACATTTTTTTATTAATAAAAGCTTTTATTATTGCCATTTCATATTTTACATTTAACAAATAAATAATTGAAAGTGAGTTAATCTACTAAGTTATTAAAAATATTAAAAATTTATGCAAATGATTAAGTTCTCAATTTGTAATTTCCAAATTATGGTAAAAAATATTTAGGTAGGTATATTATAAACCTTATCCCAAAATTAATCAAACAAATGTTTAACTTGCTGCTATGAGCTCATTGCAAGTTTGGGCACTTCAGCAAGGACATAGAATATTTTTTCATAAATAAAAGCTAAAAAAAACGAAAAACTAACAGACAAACTTATAGTTCTTTGAAATAAATAACAGTCACATGGTGCATAGCTTCAAAATATACTTACTGGCATGACAATGCCATGCCATGCAATTCCATAACATTAATCTCTTTACCAATTAATATTCATCTTAAATAGAATCAATCTCTGTTCTCTATTGGAATGAAATTTACGATCAGACAAACCAATTTTTACCGTAAATCCAGTATTTTAACATTTGCGGTTTGGTTGCATATTGACTACATAGTTATAATTTAACATTTTTTGCTTTGTTGGCGTGGGAATAATCTAAATCTAGCTAAATGTTTCAAGCTAACAAAAGATTTATTGTTTTTTTTATTTCTCTGACGGTCAATTCAATGCACCACAAGTTTCTACGAATTTTTTTGAATAAATATTTTAACAAAAAAAAAAAAAAAAAGGAATCAAGTTCTTCATTCTTCATTCTGCAACAAAATCATTCGTAATTTTATTGCAATTTCGTGAAAAAATTAAATCCATATATAACATTGAAATTGCGAATACCTCAATTAACTTCCCATTTCCATTACACACATCGAGTGATAACAACTATGTTGGAAGTTTGCTCATAAGAAAATAAATAATTGCTTAAGGAGCACATAATAAAAAGAAATATGTACACATATGTAACTGCATACCGACCGTAGGGCCTTTTGGGGCCATATATATTTAAACTTGGTTGCAAGTTGCAAATTGTAATTGCAGGAGGCTCTTCTTTCATCTGCGACGCACTAATCAATAGGTTGGTATTATTTGCTCTAAAATATCTTTCAAGGACGGCAATTACATGCGTACGTGATCTGCAATTATTATGCGTTGCGATGTAGGATCTTTACAGTAGGCTTAAAAAAACCTAAAACAGGATATGAAATCCTGAATCAGGAATCGAAATGTACAATGAACATACCTATATATTCTTCTTTTTCATGAGCCCAGGAAAATATGACTTCCTTTACGAAAAAAAACTGGGAAAAAGCTGAATTTCGGTGGGAGAGCTTCGTTTTGACGTCTTAGGCATTTTCTTAATTTTAACTTGCCATATATGTAGGTACTATAAAGCAAGTTTTGGATTCGTACAAAAAAAAATGTTGGGATAACAATCAAACATGATATTACGATGATAGAGAACACAAAAAAAGTGGGTTGCGCAATTCTGTCTGTCTGTTCGTCTACAGCCTAAACGGCTTGATCGATGTTCTTCAAACTTGGTACATACTGGTTTTTGGTGATTATGCCCACACGTTTTTCATTTTTTTAGAACCAAAAATAACGGTACCTGCCATGCAATTTTGTTAGCAATTTAACATACCTAATCTCTTTTTCTCAAAAACGACTCGACAACTTTTCTTAAAAAAATCAATAAATTTATTTTAGTGAAGGTTTTCTTTAGATGGAAAACCATTTTTCAAAAATGATTTATTGTTTTTTATTTATTTATTTATTTATCATGATTTATATTTATGGTACCTCCCAGAGAACCATTTTTTTAATTTTTGATTTTCTTCAAAACGATATGACCAATTTCAATTTTTTTTTATACCGAAGCTTGCAAAAAATATAAATAGTTTTGTGTACCAAAATTTTTGAAAAAATATTTTTTTGATTTTTAAAAAATGTTTCAATTCTTTTTTTTGGAAAATCAAATATTTCGAGAACGAAATGATCGATTTTTTTTAAACTCGATATTTAAGTGTTTTTTAGTACTCTCTAAAATATATTTAGAAAAAATTTTACATTTATGAAAATTAATGGTACCTTCCATACAAAAGTTAAAAAACCGCAAAAGAAAATATTTTTTGCCTAAGATTTTGAATAAACTTTTTTCGTATACTAAAATTAGTATGATCTACTACCAAAAATTACAAAATTTTACATTTAGCAACTATTAATAGTACCTACCATAGAACGTATTTTTTTATTTTGAATTTTCTAGTTATCGGCTAGACGGATTTAGATGAATTTTTTTATATACAAATTTCAGATAAAATTAAATAATATTGCATATCAAAATTATTTAAAAAAAAAGTTTCAAATTTATTTTTGGAAAATTCGTATCTCAAAAACGGGTTGACAATTTTTTTCAAATTTTGTTTCTATATACACATAAATATTATACTCTAGACTTGCATACCAAAATCTGTTCTTAAAAATGTTTTAAGAATTTTATATATGTATAAAAAATTATTTTTTTAAAAAACCGCTCCAACGATTTTAAATTTTGATTTCCCATACAATCATATTCAATCAAGAATTAAGATGGCATTCTTTTTTTCACCTCAAAATGTCAAATGAGTTGTTTTAGCCAATTTAAATGTCGTATTTCATACCTCTCTACATTGGTCTCTCATAATTTTCATGTTTTTTATACAATTGTCTTAAACCCGCAGTGTCTTGAAAATAAGAGCAAGTAGGTACGTGCGATCCAGTCGTGCATTTTATTTTCTTCATATATCGTTTGCATGTCAACTGTCCCTATTGTTTAGAATCCTAACAGGTCATAACACAATGGGAACATCGCATGGGGCATCGGCTCATCTGATTTGTGTAGAGGTTGTAATTGCATAAAGATTGTCTTTTACTTCCCATAAACAAATGAACATCAGCAAGTTTATTATGATATTCAAAATGAGGGCAGTTACTGCAGTTGTCCTGAGTCTTTTTATCGTTCGGTAAGGAAACCAAATCTCGTGCGCTTTTCAGAATGACATAAGGTTGAAATTTAGCTGGGAGTCATTTTTGTAAATGGTGCCCAAACTGTGGACTGTAGTCTGGTCAGGAAACTAAAATATCTGCGCTTTTCTTGGGAGGAGGCAAATTTTATATTTGTAACCTATTTTTGACATGCTCAGAATGAAGTTCACCTTCGGAGTCATTGCTGTAATCCTGTAGATTGGACGCCAATTTCAAAAATGGCGACCAATCTGAGACAGATTAAATTAAAATCTCGGCAAATCAAAAACTCGCATCAAATTCAAATCACAATAGAGTATTTTGCGTAATTTTTTTCCGAGTGATAACTATGCCCGTGAGTAGGAAAGTTATTACTGTTAACAAACTCTATAATCCTCTTACGTTCCTAGTTGTCTCTATTTTCTAATTCAAGGCCAAATATCGTCGGTTCAAAGGTAAAACTCACTAACTACTAAGATATCGTCGGTTCAAAGGTAAAACTCACTAACTAACATTTTACACTTTTGAAGGAAATTAGACTGAAACATAGTTTTTGAAGCTGAAAATTCAATTTTCGAAAATTTATAAATAAAGTTCCAGGGTATACCTTCCAATGTCCTTATACAAAACGTGCAAAATGAGGCGTTTTGCATTCAAAAAATGTATTTCATTCTTAATTTCTTGAACTTTTTTTTTTGCACTTAGTGAGTTTTACCTATTACACTTTTTAAGGAAATTTAATTGAAACATACTTATAAAAGCTGAAAAATCACTTTCCGAACATTTTTAAATAAAGTTCCCGAGCATACCTTTCAATGTCCCTATAATAACCGTGCAAAATGGGACTTTTTGGATTTAAAAATACATTTTATTCTCATTTTCTTGAACATTTTTTTCTGGACTTAGTGAGTTTTACCTTTGTACGGATGATATGATAATTGCAATTTGCACATGACACTGTACAACAAGAATTTCTATCCTCTATGTTCTCTCTCTCTCTTGACAACAATAATATTGAAAAATCAACAGTAAAAATTTATAAATAACAATGTGTTCTAAAAGTACTTATTTAAAAGAAAATAAAAAGAAAAAATTATTAATAGCTAAAAACTATCAATAATAATTCCAAAATATATTCTTTTTGTGGAGTTTCATGAATAAAATTCAATAATATATGTTATTGTTTTACTCCAATGAATTCTTAATTAACTTCGCCTGGCCACGGGTATAACAACAACAATTCTAAGTGCATAACTTTAACCAAAGTTCCTTAGACACGTATATAATTCTCAGTGAGTTCTTTCACTGAGTGTTATATGCACATGTCGGTAACCATCGACAAGAACATTGCGTCTTAGGCCTTGTTCACACGATTGAGACAAAAATATTTTTGGCCTGGGATGGCCACCGATGTACAACGTTGGGTGAGTTCATGTGACACATGTAAGTGTAGTAAGTCTGTTAACACTACGACTCGACCGCCGATGGGACAACAAGGACTGACAGAACGACCGTTTCGCATGTTTTTACCTAACAAATATCGGGTGTTCACACGATATTTATATTATTTATTCGTTTAAAACTAGAATAGCTGCAGTATACAGTCGACTCCGCTTAACTGGAACACGATAATTGCAGAATATTTGTATCAGTTAAGCGGAGTTTTCAATTAACCGAACTTCGGATAACTGAAACTTGTTTCAAATAAGCGGAATTCCGTTAAAATATAATAAATTTCATCGAACAAAAAATATATTAAATTTATTTTGGGTTATTTTCCACAACATTGGTCAATATTTTTTAAGGTTACGTGTTCTCCAGGGACTGATTGACAAGAAATGAGTTTTTGTTTTTCCAAATCCGAAGGGTGTGCTCGATTCAAGATTTAGTGGCAGCGTTCAATGGTTTTCACTAATGCGAAGTTTAATATGTGCAAAATTAGCATTTGAGACGAAAATATTTGTTTCAACTATGCGAAGTTTTCATATAACCGGAGTTCAGTTATGCGAAGTAGTTTGTGTGAAAAATGCTCAAAAAGGCTCCGTTATAAATGTCTTGTTTCAGATAAGCGAGGTTTTCAGTTAAGCGGAGTGCAGTTAAGCGGAATTGACTGTACCTAATGAAAATGAATGGAAAAGTTTGAATTTGTGAAGTATTTTATTTTTATTTTTTTAAGGAAAGGACTAGAAAGCTGAAATTTGGACGGATGATAGAAAATATTGATTTAAATATGAATTAAAAAAATAAAAGTCCTAGAATACCGTTGGACGGAGATAACGGCATTATTTGAGCGCTTTCACATATGAGCTCATATCTGTTTAGTGCATTGATGAATTTTCTTGTTGTTTTAAATATAACATATATGTAAATAAAATTCCGGTTATTTTGATACCTCATTCATTATCCTACGTGTTATATAAGCGACACAATCTTGATTTTAAATTGATCAAAAAATTAAAACAATTGCATTGAAATTACCTGCTTGGACCATTGTCCACGACCATCCAACAGTGAGAAGATCCCGTTATCTACATGGAATTTTTTGTATTCAAATTTGATATGGATGGCTTTAAGAAATTATAGCTCCCGTTCTACTGATTGGATCTTCAAGGTTAAGGTCTTTAAAAAAAGCTGACAGAACGGGCTGTATTGTGTACAAAAATCATTGAGGGGTAAAAATTTTCATACTAAAGGGGTGAATAAAGCCCAATTCAATTCCATTTATTTTATTCTATACTCAAATGTTGATGAAAATTTTTATAATTTTGAAAAACTAAAAACGCATATTTATTCCCTCATTCCTCTTCTTTATTTTAAGACCTTAACCTTTAAGATCCAATTAGCATCACCGGAGTTATAATTTTTAAACCAACCATATCGGTCGATTAATTTTTTTTGTGCACATCGGCTTTTCTCTCCACTGAAGCTCATTCGATGCCAACGAACAAATAAAATACCCAACGTGGATGTAAACCGTGTGAACGAGACTATATAAAACAATACGCCACTGGAAGACGATACGTCGCAGTTCATTCGTTTTTTTTTATAAGTCCGTTGAGTATTCGATAAACGTACTTAGCTGAGTACGTTTTCTTGCCGTACAAACGTCGTGTGAAAGGCTCTATGTAAAATATATATACCACTGCTCATTCGCACGGATTTATACTGCAAAAAATCGTGCGGTACAATCTCGTGTGAACCAGGCCTTAGATTGGGTATGGTGGCATCTTACTGTTGAGTCCACCACCATGCTTGGGCGAAACGCATTCATTGGAGTAATAGCCACAATAACATTTATTATTGAATTCTAAAAATACTTAGGCACTGGATTTACACATTTTTGCAGAAGGTAGGATATCTCGCAAAATTTAATTGCATTGCAACTAGATCATTTTTTTAATCAAAATCTCGCAAAATAAAATCGAGGATTTGATTAAAAAAATATATTTGTTGCAATGCAATTATATTTTGTAAGATTTTGATTTTCGAGTTTTAGTTTGCGGGATTTCGTAATAGCGAGATTATGAAGAGTGGGATCCTGTTATTGCGTGACTATGAAAATCGGGATTTTGTAATTGCGAGATTTCGTTATGCACAATTTGATGTGTGAGATTTCATACCCAACCCATTAAAATGTCCACCAAAAAGCGAACGGGATTCGGTTGCCTGACTGGACTATAAAGTTCCTCCTTTGACTTCTAACTTATTCGTAAGGACAACCAGGGTTACCAGCCAAACTAAAGTTTATCACAACTTAAGCTACCTATAATTTCTGTGGTGTTTGGTTCAAACATGAAAACTGTTAAAAATTTATTTTACATCGAGCACATCGAGTACATCGAGCTAGTCCAAACGGGTTGAATAATTTTTTTCAAATTCGATATATGAGCATACATATGTAATTATGTATAGGTATATAAGAAAAAGATCTTTCAACTGATCTTACTAACTCATATGGCATTGTCATGAACCACAATTCAAGCACTTGTTAAGCGATTGTTTAAATTAAATTTGAACAAGAATTTGTGTCTTAAACAGAGTCTTAATTTTTCCCTAGCATCAAATAGATAAGTGTTTAGTTCCCGTTACAAAGTCATACAAAAATTTATGGTTAATGAGTAAATGCTCATTCTTTGAGAAAATATCGAAAAGTTAAAATGTCGCCTTATATCTGCGAAAAAATACCAACAAGCCAATTTATTAAAGTCGACAATTTTCTGGAGGGCAGTCGAAATTTCAAGATGTCGATATTTTTAGCAGTTGGTAATTTGACTTGCACAAAATTCCATAAAAATTGACATTTCAACCATCAATCGACATTTTTTCTTTAGGTTATTCCAACGTTACCCTGATCTCATACGACTCCCTCCATCTATTAATTTCAGCACTGGATGTCTTGAAACTGAAGCACGATTTGTTAAAATATTCGAAGTTAAAAAAAGTAATTTTGTGTTGCTTCTTCTCAAAACTGACATTTCTTTATAGTCTTAAGCATGAATTCAAATTGCTATAAAAATAAACTCTAACGGAAATAATTCGTGAGTGTGGTTTTAAAAAAGATGTATCTCAACATATGTATATATATATACTATTATTTAGTCCAAAAATTAAAATAATTAAATCAACTTACATACATTTTATATTGAGGCCGCTTGACTTATTGTCATTCTGATCTTGAATTCATCGGAAATCGATTCCTGATGACATCACGTTTAAGATATCAATTGAAATTAGTACAGCAAAATAAAAAAAAAATCCAGACCTGGATTGATGTTTAGATGACAGCTGTGGCTTTGGGGGATAAATTGATTTGGCAGATTAGCTTTGGCGCTCATAAGTGCTGAGTAATTCCAAACAGCACCGTTGTATCTACTGAATTTATCGATTATATAATTTTGCAAATTTAGACTGTTGGTTGCTTAGCTATACATCTTTATTTTGTTATTCTTGAGCCAAAAAGTAATGCGGGGTTCATTCCTTTTGACTTTGGATTTATTGTTCAATTTCATGCTCGTGTTAAATGTTTTAACGAACTTTTCGTTTTATTATTTTGTATGTGTGTAGCTATTTACCTCTTTTGTTTAGTTTTTTTTTTCGATTCAAAACTTTTTTTTATTTGTGTTTTGTAGGTAACGTTAGTATAGTGACATATTTTCTGATCTCGACAACGGCTGACGTCTCAAACTTAGGTATACCTGAAGGCCAATACAATTTAGAGTACACGATAAATTTCGGACAGTATAGGAATGCATGTAGCTGCGGTAATTTGAACAGTTATTCAGTTATTCATCGAATTATAAAGTAGGTACACTTGGAAAAAATAAATTCAGACGTTTTTACAATTTCTTGGAAACGCTCTTATCGATTTTGAAGAGGCATGTTTACGTTTTACAGTTATGTATTTTAATTTAAAACTTAAATATAGCAAATATGGTGCTCCCTTTTTTTCAAATAGCCATATTTTTTCGTATTCCCTTATTTCTCCTTAATGATTTGATCAAGTTTTAAAATTAACCAAGTGGTGCCCTTCAAGAGAGCAAGTATATTATGAGAAAACTACACAAATATTTTGTTCACGCTAATTTCCAAGTTATTTCTCCATGACTATAGGGTCGTCCAACAAGAGGTGTTTATTCAAATTTTCCATGGAATATAGTCATTGTTTAATGATCTGAGTGTCATGTGATGCGTGGTATAGCGAAATGTCTTCGTCGTCCATATAACCTATTTAAAAAAAAAAAACAAAGTCAATCAACCTCGTTCCATATTCACGAAAGTGGTCCCAGTACGGTCATTTAAAAAAAAAAAAAAAAAATAGACCAATGACACCACCAGCCCAAAAACGAACACCAACTGTCAGTTGTTGTGGATGAAAAGGTTCTTCCACTATAACGGAAACATCTAATGGTTTATCGACTACTGATGATTTCACTCACGATATATATTCAACAAAAACAGGAATGATATGCCAATTGATGAATTTTCAACGGGAATACATTTAACGCATAATATCTCGTAAATATCCTGGCGTGCGGTCTACTTTTTAAAATTGATTGCATTTGGTTTAAACCAAAAAAAAAAACAAAATCAAATAACTTTATGGTTGGTGTTGAATATAATATTATCATATTAATCGCATATTAATTAGCATATATTTTAATTTGAAGATATAATATAATACAAGCAAAATCAATTATGCAGGCAAATTAAAACAATAGGCAAAAGCACACCACATGCACAATATATATTTACATTTTCTCGTTAATTTGAATAATGATTACAATTTATAGATTATTTGAACTTTAGTATGTGGTTTCATTAATGATGATATCTATACAGAGAAAAGGGCCGCTAATTCTAATAGTCTATTTTAATAGTTTCAATCTATCATAAAATTTAAGCACCTTCTTTTCAAACGGCTGGGATTAATTGATTTTGGTTAATTAATTAAATTACTCAAGATAATTTTTTTTTTGTCATCCGGAACCACACCATACTTATCGGATGGTCATTGATGGCCTGAAATCGAATCTGACCTAAGAATTCATCCTATCATTTCAGGTTTTTGAAAAATTACTAACCTAAAATTTGCTCTTCTTTTGAACCTTCTTTACTCACGCATAAACTATTTTTTTTTGGAAATGATATGTCTACGTTTCTTACATTTCTACTGGTTTCTCTGAAATGAACAGAAGTTCTAAATACTAAATGGTTCATCTGTCAGATTCCGTATTTTCCCGAAAAAAAATATTTCGTTATGTAACATAACTTCAAAGATTTTATGATTATAAATAAATGTAGTTTGGTTTGGATGGAAATGATTTAGAAAATCTATTTTTGGAATAATTCTGGGCACAGATTCGAATTCAGGCTTTAAACAATCTTTGAAAATGTAAATGGTACTGTAAAACGATTTTGTAAGAGCTTTGGAATATAAGAAAGAAAATGTGCTTCAGAACACTTTCCCTAGAATATCAGTAATTTTTTCGACTTAAATTCAAAGACGTGCTTCTATGCTTATTTTTGCGTTATTTGAGTTTGTTACAATAACCAAATCTCAAAACATTTGAGCCTTCGCTTGGAAAATTAGCTGAACAAAACGAAAATACAATACACTTATGATCTACGAGCGTTCAAAATTCAGAGAAGTAGCTAAAAAATAACTGCCCTGTTACAATAAAAGTTATCTTAGACAAAGTGGAAATATTGATTAAACGAAATAAAGATACCTTATTGAGAGTTTACTGAGTCACGCTTTTTTGAAAAGCTGCAATTACTGAGTCACTAATGGTAAACATTTGGGTGTTGCCTTAACCGAGGTATTGCGTTTATCGAGTGTGTACTGTACTACTTATTGATAAATAGTGGATTTTTTAGGCTAATTAAATGGGTGTCTCAACAAACGATCATGGAAAAAAAAAAAAGATAATTTCCGCACAACAATCGTGAAAGAAAATAAACGTAAACCAACTTTGGTTTAAGATTAGAACGTCCCTTAAAAAATATAAATGAAAGCAGCTGGGCCATTTTTGAAATGAGCTGTTCAGGGGACTGATATTGAAACGAAAAAATCGTACTTTTCATTAAAACGCTATTCAATTTTGAATTTTGTTTTGTAAGAAGAATAATTATTGACCATAATAACAACAATTGAGGGTTTCTACGTAACGATTGTGAATTTTCATATAATGAGAAATAACTGTTCATTACACATTAAGTTTTTTCCATGAAGTTCTCTTCTCCTAAATTTAATTCCCCTTTTATTTAAAACAAAATTAGGTTTTCACTTGAGGCTGGTCAAAATATACCCTAATAAAACTTTAATGAGCATGTTCAAATACTAGGTCTGATCCTTTACTTTGGGTTTCTGTGATTTTTAGTCCAAACTTGTGTCAAAATATTTTTTTATATGAACTTTGACATTACTTTGGACTGAAATGCACACAAATTCAAAGTAAAGGAACAGACCTGCTATTTTACAAGCTGATCACATCATAAAGCCCGTATGACACTACATTTTTCTCTCATTTTTAATAAACTGAAAATGAAATTAAAGCGGAACGTACAATTTCTTATTCAAACTTGGATAGGTGTGAGTGGGTACGCACTATATCCATAAATGTAAAGAATTCACAAAAAAATCTATAAAAAAAATGTGATTTTCAAATTAAATTGGTCAGATTCTGGCAGCTTTTCTTGATAATTCATAATTAAAAATGAAAAATTATTTCAAGGTACACTCAGTTACAAAAGTAGATATACACTGGACCCTAGAGAACACTAGGTTATGATGTATATTTTCTTTTGGGACACATTATATGTGAAATTTAATTTAGAGAAATGCTATCCCTTTCTTAAAAACACTTTTTATCCCTTTTTTGCTCTGCTGACACTTTGATAGATTAAATCACAGTACACAAATCTAAGGTATTATACTACGCAGGTTATCAGTCGGAAATAAATAAAATGCACGACTGGGTCGCACGTACTTGCTCTTATGTTCAAGACACTGTGGGCTTAAGAAAATTGTATATAAAAACATGGAAATTATGAGAGAAAAATGTAGAGAAGCATGAAATACGACTTTTAAATTGGATAAAACAACTCTTTTGACAGTTTGATGTGGAAAAAAAGAATGCCATCTTCATTCTTGATTGAATATAATTGTATGGGAAAAAAAATTTAAAAATCGTTGGAGCGGTTTTTTTTTAAATTAATTTTTTAAATATAAAATTCTTAAAACATTTTTAAGAACAAATTTTGGTATGCAGATTTAAACTATATATTTATGTGTATATAAAAACTAAATTTGAAAAAAAATTGTCAACCAGTTTTTGAGATATCGAATTTTCAAAAAAAAAGTTTGAAACTTTTTTAAAAAATCCAAAAACATTTTTTTTGAAAATTTTGATATGCAATATTATTAAATTTTATCTGAAATTGGTATATAAAAAATCATTTTAATCCGTTAAGCTGATAACGAGAAAATTCAAAATAAAAAAATACGTTCTATGACGGGTACTACTAATAGTTGCTATGTGTAAAATTTTATAATTTTTAATGGTAGATCGTACTTATTTTAGTATTTGAAAAAAGTTTAATCAAAATCGTAGGAGTCGTTTTCAAGCAAAAAAATATTTTCCTATGCGGTTTTTTCACTTTTGTATGGAAGGTACCGTTATTTTTTCATAAATGTAAAATTTTTTCTAAAAATATTTTAAAGAGTACTAAAAAAATCTTAAATATCGAGTTTCAAAAAAATCTATGATGCCGTTTTCGAAATATTTGATTTTCCAAAAAAAATTTGAAATATTTTTTAAAAATCCAAAACATATTTTTTCAAAAATATTGGTACACAAAACTATTAACATTTTTTGGAAAAAAATAATTGAAATCGGTCATACCATTTTGAAGAAAATCAAAAATTAACAAAATGGTTCCTTGGGAGGTACCATTAATAACCATTTTTCGAAAATGGTTATCCACCCAAAGAAAGTCTTTACTAAAATAAATTTATTGAATTTTTTTAAAGAAAAGTTGTCGAGCCGTTTTTGAGAAAAATACGATTATGCAAATTTGCCAAAAAAAATTTATGGCAGGTACCGTTATTTTTGGTTCTAAAAAAAAATGAGAAAAACGTGTCGGCAGAATCACCAAAAACCACTATGTACCAAGTTTGAAGAAAATCGATCAGGCCGTTTAGGCTGTAGACGAACAGACAGACAGACAGACAGAATTTTGCCACCCACTTTTTTGGTGTTCTCTATCATCTTAATATCATGTTTGATTGTTATCTCAAATGCTGAATTCAGTTCATCACAGAGGAAACATTCTATCTCACTTCCTCTTTATGAGTAAAAATGAAACACCATTTGCATTTTTAAAGGGGCTGTCAAAGTAAATCTTTTTTAAATCTTTTTGTGCGGTGGAAACACCAAATAGATTTATTAAATCTGAACTGAGATAATCCTTTGGTGGAAACATAGCATTAGATTTGTGTACTGTGGTGTCATACGGGCTTTTTATTGTAAGAAACTAATTTTAAATCCTGCGGAAAAAATCGAAAGGTATGTTTCAAGCTCGAAGTATTTAACTTGTGGTTCATAAGTTGATGGTGTTAAAATTAATAAGGGTGTACTTTAAAGAAGGTCAAATTTAACGAATTTGCCTTGATTTTCTTGATGCCATGAAAAGTTGGTAGGGGCTAAATAAGTTTTCTCTAAAAAAATAAGCTCAAAATTTTAGCGATTAAGGGACCCTCATCGCCATTTTGTTTTTTTTTTCATACAAATTGTATGGGAAAAAATGGAAGAAACCTTGGAGTTTTATAACTTTCTAACATTAGATCCAGGAAAAGCTTATTTACCTCAAAAATGGCTCCAAAGATTTTGATGAAAAAAAAATCAGTGAGCTATTGTAAGCATGGTGTATTTTTTGATAAGATTTTCTTATCAAAAACTATTATTAGCGGTTCCTGTTATACACTGTTCTTTTTGGATTTGGATTTTCGCATCGACGATCCTACCAATTATTTCAATCGAAATTTTTATTTAAAAAAACTATTCAAATGTTACTAATTTGCTTAAAAAAATTCTGAAAAACAAAAATTTCGATTTTTTAGAAAATACTATTTTATTTTTGAAAATTCAATATTTCAAAAACAGTGAATTTTTTTCAAATTTGATTTTCTTAATGTATAATAATAAATACTAAAAATTGGCATAATAATTTTTTTTTTAATGTTACAAAAACTGTATTTACAATTTATTATTAATCATATATTAAACATTTTAGGAAAAAATAGAGTATAAAGATTCACAGATCAGAGAGGCAGACATATTGCTTTAATTTTAATTTTAGCTTTTTTTTTTTAATTCCATTATAAATTTAAGTGCCTACTGTCCGAGGTGTCAATCATAATGTTTTCTAATAAAAGAGTTCACCATATACCAAAAACCTATAGAAAAGCATGTTTTACTTTCTATAACAAAAACCTTGTTGACAGATGTTATTAAATACAGTTCAAACGTTCGGCCTTGTTCATTTCAAAGATAGTGAAATCTCAAGAAGTTTTATTTTAGAGCTGAATATCTTCTAAACTGTTACTAATTTTTGACTGAAAATTTTTTGTTTGAAAATTCAATTTTCTCTCTGTTAGGTAAAGAATTTTTTCCAGGATCAACGGTTAGGAAGTTATAAAATTCCAAAGTTTCTTCCAACTTTTTCCCATAAAGTTTGTATGGAAAAAACAAAATCCCTTAACGTTAAAATTTTGAGCTAATTTTTTTGGATAAAATGTTTTGAGCCCCAAGCTACCTATTTTTCATCGCATCAAGAAAATCAAAGCAAATTTCATCCACTCTAGTGTACTCACATGTTGACAAGGAGAAAGCAAAATCTTATTTTACTCAAAAATTGCTCCACAACTTTTCTTTAAAAAAAACAATAAACTATACTTCTTTCTTTAGATGGAAAACTATTTTCGAAAAATTGCTATTAATGGTACACTTCACAGAACCATTTCTTTTTTTTTTTTATTGAAAACGGTGAGTGACTGATTTGTATCACTTTTTTATGCAGAAGTTCCCAAAAAGTTGAAATTGTAGGTATTATGTATTTTTTCAGAAAATTATTTTTGGATTTTTGAAAAAAAAACTTCCGTTTTTTCACAAACTCAATATTTCAAAAACGACCTAGTTAGTTTATTTGAAGCTTGATAAGAATATATTTTCCTTTAAACAAAAATAATGGTATACCTTCAATACAAATGTCAAAAACCGCTTTAGAAATTTTCATTTTTCTCGATTTTTATAATATTTTGTATGTGTGTTAAACGTAGGTATACTATAAAATTTAGAGAAAAAGTGCCTGCCACTAAGAAATTTTAATAGCATGTAGGTACCTTTCTGGAACGCTATTTTTGAATTTTGAATATTTTTCATTAGGTATTGGCTGATAGAACTCAAATTTTGTTTTACACAAAAAAACTCCAAAAATATAAATGAGAATATTGCATATCAAAATTTCCAAAAATATTTTATTCGCTTAAAAAAAAAATGCTTGGAAATATTTTTAGAAATTCGATATTTCAAAACCGGGTCGATAATTTGTTTTGAAAACTTAAAATTTGTATTGCCTTTATTTTTCTTTCAAATTTTATATTTACATAGGTACTCGTACAAATAAAATTAAACTGCCTTTTCTGTTCAAGGGGAGGAAATATAAGCCCCCTCCCCAAGGATTTTTTTCTTTTCTACTTTCAATTTCAATCTACATTCGCTGTATTTTTTGGCAGCTTTTAAGCGAATCACAAAAGCAATTAAACTAACGCTTACGAATTAGGGAATTTTGTTTTTTCGATTAGGCCCGATTTGGGCCCATCCAGAGTGACTTCTTTTTAACTACATGTATATAAATACAAATTTTCAAAACCATAAGTCTCTTGAACATAAGAGTAAATACGTCCAACCCAGTCGTGCATTTTTTTGTGAATCCCTGTTATACATAACTTTATAGTCACATATTATTATAATAAAAGCGATGCACTCTAATTTTAATTACTATGCACAAACAAAAAGAGCACCTTTTAAATTGAAAAGTCAAATGAAGATACATATTACAATTTATTGTTAGATAAATAATATGAAATGATCCCATTCAATTTGCATGTTTTCATGAGTGTTAAATAACGTTCAAAAAGGTATGATTCACTCAAGTATGCTGGCAGAGCATCAATATTTTCGTTTATCATAAAATATAAATGTGAGTATTTATAAAATATTTTTAAATTAAAGTAACATAAGCTGAGTCATATTTAATGTAAAATCATTTCAAATGTATCTAGCTACCTTCTTTTTTAAAAAATTTACAAATTGAAAATATCAAGTTCCATTCATGTATTAAATAAATTCCTCAATTTTGTTAAATATCTTATACATTTGCTTAAATTAACTTAGAGCTGAACATATTTCTTGTTAAATGGGACTAAAAATATAATGAAATTGATATAGGATTACAAAAGCCCAAATTCACAAAAGAACAACAATGGCCATCAATCTTTCTTTTTTCTCGAATTTTGATTCACTTAAATAGAAATTTCCTTAAAACGAAGTCTAAACAGAGATTGGTCGGTTTTTTTTATCTTTTTGAGAAGACTACTTATAGGTATAATGGGGGGTGATTAATTGATTTAATTATAATATAAAAATATACGCCCATCAACGCCCATGATACCAAACTTTGTTAAACAAAACCACTTAAGACTGTTAAATCGTGACTTAAAAAAATGCTCTTTTTTAATGTAATTTATTGTTATTGCTCATAGCCAATGTGCGTGAATAAGAAATATCTTTTAGCAAAATGGATTTTCTATTCAAATTTCTAGACCCATGTTCCATTTATTTCAAAAACAATTTCTAATAGTTTAATATTATATTTTAGTAACATTGATTCCAGCTAAAATAATGCAAACATTTCAAAAAAATTTATTTATTTTCAACAAAAATGTTGCCCTTTTTAAATAAAAAAAAAAAAAACTAAAAACATTTTGGAAACTTAATTTTATTTCTTTGTGTATTGTAATCAATCATTTTTGGCAGGCATCTCTGACACAAGGATCATCCGTCCATCACAATAACGCAATACCTTTTATTCAGATTAATGGATAAAAATTAATCTTTTTTAACAACCATAACGAAAATTACATCGTTTATAATACATATTCTTTCGTTTTTTTGTTAATCTTGATGAATTGTATTGTACTTAAAGTATAGGTATAATAAGCTCAATCAAGTAAAACTGTTTTGAAGTCCTTAATGCTGATAATATTTACGTTATTCAATTTTTTTTGTCGGTGCTTTTATATGTTAACTGGTTTTTCAGAGTCACTTTCAATGAAGATTTGTAATGTGCATCTTTTTTCTGACTATGGAATGTAAATATGTATTATATTTACAGTTACATTGCAAAAGCTTGAATTTATTATACCCTTGAAAATTATCTACATATTTACATATTTGATTAATTTATCAAAAGTTAAAAAACTAAACCTTTCAACTTTAAGACATTTTTATTAAAGGTCATTATCATTTAAGTCATATATGCACCACCTGAACGGTGAAAAACTGACAAATTTGCAAAAAGAAGAAAAAACTATTCCCAGAGCATCATGGAAGCTATTATGTAATGAAATTAAATAAAATTATTTAAAATAACGTGAAATATACTTTGAACGCACAATGATGTGTCACTTTGGACAGCCAGACCAATATGAATGGTTCCTTTTCTAAGACCAAACTTTTTTTATTTATTTATAATTTATTAATAGAAGAACGTACCAGGAAAATTGGTCCTTTAAGAAAACTTTTGATGTTTAATTGAATATTTTAACCGATGTGTCCATTCATCGATAAAAATATAATAAGAATAGATACCAAACCTCTTAGTTACTTTTTGAAATCATCATAGCTTCTAGTCCGGGAGCTCGTGACAGTTTTCAATGCATTATTTGCTCGTCGATCAGGACATTATGAATGGTTCAATTTGTAAGTGAACATCAACAAAAGGGACCGTTTACAACTAAGTAGCGGGACGACGCTTGATCAGAGCGTTTGTAACATGCAAAAAAACATACAAATTAACATTATGTGCTTGTCGTTGATCTTTTGCATGTTTGTAAAGTAGCATCCAACAATGTCACAAAAGTAACGCTTACACTCGTTCATCGGGACAGTATACCGCTTACACGCCCCGAAAGGTATGCAATTTTATTTTTTGAATTTCGATCTATGGGGCCATTATTAACATTAACCTTGCACTTCATCCTGATGGGTTGAGCTTTGGTACACTAATAGTACCTGTCCTAACTACACTCTTAAGAAGTATTTCTAGGTGCAGTGCAATAAAACCCCTGGCAATAAGGCCCGTGGGCGTCATTTCCCAAAATAAAAGGAAAAAACACCCAAGGGCTTATTTTCCATTCTGAAATGTAAATAAGACCCACGAAGGAAAAGAAATAAGAACCGTGGGTGTTGTTGCTTTTTGGATTTGGCATTTGAGCCCACACTTAAAGCATTATCCATACTCTGCTTTTATATAATCTTCTAAAAAATCTCAAAATGATACAGCTAAAATTATTGTTCGATATATAGAATAAATTCAAAGTTTCTTCAAATCCAGATTCTATAGGAATGCAAAGAAACTTTGCAAACACCCAGCCTCGCACCCACCCCAAATCCTATAGTGGTGTCCAGCAGGGGAGTTGCAGGGGGGCATATGCCCCCCATGCATACCTCACTGTTTATTCGCAGTAATGCTGGGTGCTAGCACTGTTTTGATGTAAGGCAAGGCAAGTGTAAATAAAATCTCGAAAAATCAGTCACTTTTGAAGCAATGGCTAAGATTCGTGCGTGGGTAGATTTTTTGTTGTTATACTTTTCGCCAAGGAGAAGATTTAAGTAGCTGATTTTCCAAGATCTTATTTAAAGTCTCAGAGCCAACGACATAAAAAGTCAAGACATTTGTGTTAAGCTGTAAGTCATACCAATAATAGCATTTGAGAGGTGTTGAACCATTAGCCGTTTGTCTGCCTACCAAAACACGTGTCGAACAGGTGAACAATTTGACGTAAATTTCTTACACCGATTTATTTCAATGCCTATTAGTCGGTTGAAAAAAGTGTGCATACAACAAATATTAAGCTTGCAATTGTGAACAATTGTTATCATAGGTCCATCTCTCTGTAGTGAATCCCAAAGAAGTTAGAGATCCACGAAGTTTCCAAACATCACTTGTTTACCTGAGGGTTTTTTTTTTTGGAAATTTTGCTGCTTTCTATCTTTTACGGGACAAACGACAGAGAGTGACAACAATTGTTCAAAATTGCAAGCTAACTATTTCTTGTATGCAAACTTTTTCCCTACGGCATTAAAATAAATCGATGCAAAATATGTAGGTCAAATGTTACACCTATTCGACTCGTATTTTTTTAGGTAGGGAGTCAATCGGTTATTGGTTCAACACCTCAAAGGCTATTATTGACATGACTTACAACTTTACGCAAATGACTTGAATTTTTATGTCGTTGGCTCTCAGTCTATTACACTTGCCTTGCCTTACATAAATACAGTGCTGGCACCCAGCATTACGGCGAATAAACCCCCATGCTTGGGCACACTAAGTGATTTGGGGTGGGTGCGAGGTTGGGTGTATGCAAATTTCTTTTCATTTAAAGAATCTGGATTTAAAGAAACTTTGAATTTATCCTATAATCCAACAATAATATTAACTTAATTTTTTAAGTATCATTTCATATCTTTCGTCTAGGAGAGGATTTATTTGCTTTGTGAATTTTAATAATTCGATGCATTATTTGTATATTTAAAATTTAAAAAATTTAATATAAATATTTACTTTTCTTGAGTAAATAGTTTTTTTTTTTTGATTACCTTTATTATTTCCTTGAAAGGTTTTGTTATTTTTCTAACAAAAAAAATTGAAAAGCATTCATTATATTAAAATACTTTTATAGAATTTAAAATTTTATGCTTTGTTTTATTTTGTTGAATAGGTTTTCCTTCCATTCGTAATTGGAATTAAAAGCCTCAACTTATTTGGAACTTACAATGCCTCGCTAAAGATTGCTTAAGGCCCTAGCTCCATTGTAGAATATACATTTTAAATAAATTTGTTTCTGGTAATTAGTTTTTTGAAAAAATTTAAATTTAAAATAAAAAAATTGATGATGAAACTTTTTTTTTCAAAATTTTACATAATTGAGAAAAAGTTATGTTTTTTGGAATCAATACTTTTGTTGATTCGCTATCAAATATGTATTAAATTCGTATACTGAAATGTTTTGTAGTTTTTTTACTACTTTGAAAGTAAAAGTTTGGTATCTGGAGAAATTAAAATATTAAAATTAGTTGTATATGGGTGATTATCTGCCAACTGTGATTCTTTTGTAAAAAAATTTCAAAAACTAAAACTTCTTGGAAACAATTTTTGTTTTGTGTTTGTGGCTTCATTTAGTCAGAGTATCATATCTGTAAAAGCATTTTCCTATAACATTTAAAGAACAAAAAATATAGTGAAATGTACTGAAACTAGTATAGACGATAATGACACTCTATTTCTTTTTTTCTTTTTAATTTTTTCGTCTTCTTTTTGACCATATTTTTGTTGAGATTCTTGATTTTCTAATACGTTTTGACCTCTTGACATTTCTACTTCCCTTTTTTTCTTTAAAAAATTATCTCTTTTTCGTTTTTGAAGTCTGTTCTTCTGAATGGCAACCCTTTTCCTTGTGCTGGGTTATTACTTAGTTTTTATTGCACGGAATGATTTTTGTTTGGCTCGTCTGAGGTTTTGCTACCGTTCTCATAAAGAAAATTGTTAGAAGAAAATATTATTGCAAAGAATTATTTAATTATTTTTATTTAAAGCTCAATAAGTATTAAAATGCCACGGTACTGACATCCACGGTACTGACATTTAGACGGTTTATGTAACCTCACTTCTCTAATCTTATTAGAAAAATAATTTTCAGGACAATTTTAACTTGTACCGTTAAAAAGAATACAAAATTGTGATAACTAACCAGAAACATGTTATAACATGCTTAAAAAATACTACCACGGTACTGACAAATAAATTCGTGACATACTTTCATCGCATGCAAACATATCACTCTTAAAATACATCAACGTACCAAAAACAAAATTATTGTTGTTAAATATACATAAATAGTGTCTCTTTTAGAAAACTACAATACATACGTGTTAAAGCCAAAACAAAATGGCGGTTGAGCGGGAAATCTTTTGAATTCAAAAATAAAACTTTAACCTCGGACAACATTCATTCATGATTATTTTATTCAGCTATAAGTATTTTGACTTAATTTTTGCATTGTTTTGTCAAGCAAGTATTGCACTCAAACTTTTCTAAGGGCAAAATTTCTATTCAATGAACTATTTCATTCGAAAACAGTAGACGTAATCGGAAAAACAAGGATAGGACATGCCACGGTACTGACATTTCGACCATACTTTTCCAAGCCATGTCGAAGAAGTTGCAAATTTAGTCATGATATTGAATGTAGATTGTAGTAAAAAGCCATTTACACAATTCAAACCAAAAATATATACGAACATTTTACATTGAACAACAAAAAAAACACTGGACGCAAAGAATCACAGTTGGAACGGAATCACCCATATGTCATAAGATCAATAAAAAAAACAAGAATCAAAGGAGCCTATAAAACTATCTGCAGTGGAAGAGTGTTTTTTTTAGAAGAAGGAAATATTGTGGAACTGTTACCAAAAAACCCCTATCAAAAATGGAATTTGGTAAAAGTATTTCAAAAGTCTTTAAAACCAGGAATCAAAAGTGTTTTCGAAAAAAATTATGCTCCAAGGGTATTTTCTTTTTATTTGAAGGAAAATATTGGTTTGAGTTATGACATTATTAAATACGATTTTTAAATATTTTTAAACGCTGAATCAAAAATTAAGACGATACAAGCACTGCAAACAGTTACCGTGTATTTAAAGTAAAAATGACTGTATTTTCTGATAAAAACGAATACAAAATTATCCCTCAAAAAACACCCTGATACTACAAATTTGTATGGTTTCTTTTGATTTTCGGTTCTGATGAAAAATTTAATATTATTACCAATTTTTACTAACCTACAATATTTGGAAGTGATTTTTTAGTAAGAGTTCCACACTTTCTTCTTCCACTTTTTCTTCAAAATGCCAAATTTTTACTCTATAAATAGTTACATACATAAGTAAATGTTGATTTTCTCAAAAACCTCAAGACATATTAGTACGGTTTTTAGTATTTGTTTAAGAATTAATAGAAGTATTGAAATCGAAAAATAAAACTTGAACTTAATTACATAAAATTAAAAAAAGGTCAAATAAAAAAAAATATTAGTTTTTCAAAATTTTAAATTATTTTTTTTTTTTTTTCAAAAAGTATTTACAGAAAAATCGCTTCGGTCTTTAAACTATCTATAGCATGCCATTGCCGGTGTGCCGTTGTTTTAGTTTTAGTTACACCTTATGCAAAATACCCGATATATATTTTTAGTATTGTTTTATGACGCACTTCTACGCCAAGGCTGTTTCCCACCCCTACCACGCATGGGTAGAAAGGGGGGTAAATTAATGATGGGATTCTATGTTTTAAATTGGGTTGAATACAACGAGAGCCCTCGCATCACCATCCGAAGTCTGGTTCTCGATTTTCAGTGCAACATAGGAAAAATTTCAATGTTTTTGCCTGGGGTACGAAGGCAACCTTCCAATCATCCTACTGCCAGTCTTGCCATCGTAGAAATACTTTTTAAGAGTAAAATTAAGACACGTTCTACTAGTGTGTCAAAGCTTAACCCATCAGGACGAAATGCAAGGTTAATGTTAATATTGGGCCTACTGAGCGAAATTCGACAAACAAAATTGCATACCTTTCGGGGGGTCAATTGTCCCGATGAACGAGTGTAAGCGTTACTTTTTTGACATTGTTGGATGCTAATTAGCAAACATACAAAAGATGAATGACGAGTACAAAACGTTAACTTTTATGTTTTTTTGCATGTTGCAAAAGCTCCCCACATCAAAAGGTCTCGAGGTGCGCTGTAAGCGCTCCATTTTGAGGACACACATTACTTAATTAAAAGTTCCATTACAATTTGAACGACGAGCAGATTGACCATTTTTTACTGTCGCGAGCTCCCGGACTGTTCTTATTTTCTATTGAAATCCTTGCAAAACTTTAAGAAACTAAAAATAGAAGTGAATAAAATAGTTTTTTTATAACTTTTAAATTCGAATTTAATGAATCCATCTGGATGGAGCCAATGAACTTCAAAAGCTATAGTTCATTAGTCATTTTTTAATTTTACTCATGATTTCAAGCAAAACTATCACAAAACTACTACCTACTTTACCTACCATCACCTTCGGCACAAACATTTGTTTGTTTATACATCATGTACATAATTAATCATGATATATGAAAGTCATTGTCTAAAATTGTTGTGCGACACATGTCCAAATAATAATAGCCATAAATAGACCTACGTGAAAAATTTCAATGTTTTGAAAAAGTGACATAAATATATGGAGGAAGACGGATTTCAGATATATGTACTTTTTAACACAGGTGTTGTATATTGTCTATGTAGAATAGAAATAGTTTAACACTCTTTTTGTATACAAAAACAATCAATTTTGAAGAAAAAAAAATGTAGGTAAGTAAATTATTCAAAATTTTAAAAGCAATTCATCTTAATGAGATGGCGAAAAGCGAAAACCATTCGTTTGACATTAATCATCATTTTGGTGGTGGTTTAGGAGAATATCAAATGCTTAGGCTGATTTTATTTATTTATTGAAATCGTTTAAAATTAATTAAGTTTCAGAATAGATTTAAAGCTGTTGAATTTATACTTCGATATTTATATTTTCTGTGAAAGAGAAGATACTTAGGTTCTCATTGAAATAATTCATTACATGCAAATATGATGATTCAGATTCGTTAATGTATAAAGAGTTGGCTACGAAATCTCTAAAATCAAAATCTCGCATGCGAAGTCTCGCATAACGAAATCTCGCAATTACTAAATTTCGCTTTTCATAATCACGCAATTACAAAATCTCGCTTTTCTTAATCTCGCTTTTCTTAATCTCGCTTTTCTAAATCTCGCAATAACGAAATCGAAAAATTGTATTTGTTGTAAAGCTTAAGCTTGCGGGATTTCGTTATTGCGTTATTTCGTTATTTGATGAAATGCAAATGTTATTTATTAATTGTTAATGTTGAGAACAAGAGAGAGAGAGAGAGAACATAGAGATTGTATATCCAATTGTAAAATTTCAGAAAATAATTTTAGTTCCATGATAAACGCCTAAAAGACAACTTTAGGAACGTTAAATGATTTAAGAGGTTGTTAACAGTAATAAAGGTGGTAAAACACTTCTTATTGACAGATAAGTTATCTCTTGGAAAAAAAAAATTATGCAAAATACTCTTGGTTGTATTCTCAAAACAAAATGTTTTGTAAAAGCCTTGTGCGATTCTTCGCTGTGAGAGTTATATTTGCGAGATTTTTGTTGAAATTTGCGAGATTTTTGGGCTCGAGATGTAAATGCGAGATTGTTAAAAGCAAGATTTTGTAATCGCGAGATTATGTAACACTAGATTTTTAATTTCCGAAATGTCGTCATTCGAGATTTAAAAAAAAATGCGAGATTTCGTTATTCGAGATTTCGGTTTGCGGAATATCGTACCGCTCCCACGTATAAATGGATCTTGCTTCCAACAAAGTAGAACATTATATTCTTAATTTACTTCATGTTGTTGTATTAATTGCTACTTTAGCTGGTGCAAGCATGTACTTTTGGTTTTAGATTAGAGACTCTATCAAGAAAAGATTTCATGTGTGAGTTACACTCCTCGTCAACTGAATACGCACAAACATTTTTGAATATATTTTATCCATTTTTTCCAAACAGTGATGGTTATTATGCCATCTGTTGATGGTAAAAATTTTCGTAACATATAAATAACAGAATTTCAAAGTTTTATCCAAAAACAACCGTGAGTTTTTCCTTCAACCACTTCCAAAGTGTAACTTATGCAAAGTAGAAGTTTTTTTTTGAGTCAACTGAATAGGTACAAAAATTAAAATTGGTATTGGAATGGAATGAAACAAGTTTTTGTTTAAGTTTAGTAGTGGGTACATCCACCTTTATTTTTAATTACTTCTTAAATTCGATCCGGCATGGAATCGTATAGCTTTTTAATGTAATTTAACGAAATTTCGCTCCACGCTAATTTGATTGCAGAAATTAAGGTTTCTTTGTCTTCGAACTCACGACCACCCTCATAAACTTTGCGTACTAACCATCCCCAGACATTTTCTATGATGTTTAGATCAGTTGAGTACGGCGGCCATTGAAGCAACTGCACTTGTTGCTCCTCTATCCATGTTTTTACTATGCGCGCTGAGTGAATAGGCGCATTATCATGTTGGTAGGTCCAGTTTATGGGTCCAAAGATGTTAGAAAATTTAGGAAAATTTCTTTCCAAAATTACTTTATACCCAGCTGCTGTCATTCTTGATGTTACAACCTCGAGATCAACTGTTCCATAATAACTGACTGCTCCCCATATCATGACACCTCCTTCACGACGACACGACTATGATGGCGCTTTAAAAATCTTTTTTCTTTTCTTAAGTCGTGAAAATAGAAGTTGAACCCATCAGGGCCATCGAAATTAAACTTTTTTCATCTGAAAAAACCACGTGATACCATTCTTTTTTCCAACTCATGTGAAGTCTTGAAAAATCGAATCGCAACATTTTCCGTCTCTCGCCAAGTGGTGGTTTTTTCTTAAGTTTCATTCGTTTAAGATGGCTTGAGTTGTTGATTACTCTTAATACTGTTGAGCAACTTGCGTTTACGCCGACTTTTTGTTTTATTTTTGCCACAGAATCAGAAGAATTTGATGCATATCTTAAAATTCTTCGTCTCTCAGCTGCTGGTGTTGCTGTTTTCTTACCTCCCTTCATGTTTTTGCCGTATGCATCTTTATTTTTTCAAGTAAGAATAAACTACATTAAAACTTCGGCCAACTTTATCAGCTATTGCACGTCCAGTTAGGCCTTGGTCTCTAAGTAAATCGATTTTAGCTTTTTCAAAACTGTTAAGACACGTAGATCTACCCATTTTTCTTAAAATTTGAAATCAACAATTAAATTTTACTGAAAACACTAAAATCGTTAATTTAAACTGTCAAGCACTCCAAAAAACTTATAAACAACGAAGAAAATGGCGTTGTACCTATTCAGTTGACTAAAAAAAAAACTCCTACTTTGCATATAAAACACTTTGCAAGTGGTTGAAGAAAAACTCACGGTTGTTTTTGGATAATTCTTTCGGAATTATCTGCTTAACATCTTAAGGGAATAGTTAGCATCAACAGATGGCATAATAACCATCACTGTTTGGAAAAAATGGATAAAGTATATTAAAAAATGTTTGTGCGTATTCAGTTGACGAGGAGTGTATATTCTCATACCTTTTTATTATCTCTAAAATCTCCACCTTGCATCACTGCCAAAAATTCACTACTTAATCATCTGCATATAATTTTAAGACTTTTATAAGCAAACCAGAGTTCGCATATATGGCCTTTCAAAAGCTTTTGAACAATGTCATCTACTGCCGTTGCCATCAAAAGGTAAAAGGGCGTATCTTCATTTTAGTAGCTTTGAGATAAATGCACTTTAATGGTTTGGTTTCCTTACCATCAAATGAAATAATTTTGAAGATTTTGAAGAACAAGTTTTTATAAAATAAAAAATTTATTTTACTATGCGCATAAGTTATAGTAACTTTGGGATTATGTCCTTAGAAAAACTAACTGTGACTTTTAAGCTTAGTATAGGCACACTAGCAACTTGTTTGAAACTTGCAATGAAATTTGCGTTCGTGATTTTTAGCCATTTGCTTGCAGTTGGAAATATGTGTTTAAAGGCTTACACAAACATAATAAACTATTTGACGATTTCAATTGTGGTACTAACTCAATTTTTTTTTATTTTGGCGTTTACGTCCTTTTTTCTTAGAACGGTAGCATAGATAAAGCAAACTAAATTGGACTCAGAATATAGCCCTGAGGAACTCCATTCAACAAATTGCAAGCGTCTCAATTTCTACGCGCAATGAATATAATAGCTGCTTTATTAAAAATTTAATTGACATTCCCAACGTTAGCGTCAGTTTATATGTAAAAAGGCTGTTTTGATTGACGTTATCAAAAGCATCTTGAAAAATAGAAAAAACCCACTACCAGTTTCATAGTTTCAATTTCAATCATAGATTTTTTACTTGTTTATATAACCTCAAAATAGTTAAAAACGGTGATGGCTCTAACATCTTAATAAGGAAATCGCATCTTGAAAGTAACAAAAAAATTGAAAAGATTTTTACCAAATTTAGAAGAAAAATAGCAGAGCTTTGATACAACGCTGCTAATTTTATTAAAACAATTTACCTTTTGTTGTTATATTACCTCAAAAACTGCGAAAAACGATTATTTTTTTCATTTTTTTACGGGAGTATCTCGAAAACCCGAGCAAATGGCTAAAATTGAAGACGTTTTTGAGGTGGCCAAAAGTACGCCTAGAAACACTCTTCACTTGTTGTGTGAAAAAGTTAACTGATACTTTTGTAAATCTATTTCATTATTGCTATCATTTTATGAGCAACTGAAATGCATTGGGTACAATTATTCTTTCGGCTTTCTAAATATCGACTCCATTTGTTCGATTTCTATAATCTCGCAAAAAATATTTGACTATTAAAAAAAAATAGAAAAAAAATCACCAACTTATTAAAATGTCGATTTTGCAAAATGATGATTTTCAAAATGTCGACAGTGATCGACATAATAACTTGATCTTATTAAGGGTGTTTTTTAGACGTGTGGTTTTCAATCTGGCAATACTTTTTTCGGAGTTGGTCTTTTTGACAGCTGTCACTTGATTTATGCTCAATTTGATTTGCCATTTCGTAATGAAAAGACTTACTCCTGAACAACGTTTGCAAATCGAGCAAATTTATTACCAAAATAATGGTTCGGTTCAAGCCCTGTGATGAAAAATGAAGCTGGCCATAATGTTACAGTCAATGGAGAACGTTATAGAGCCTTGATTAATGACTTTTTCGTGCCAGAATTCAGAATTGGAAGATGTTGATGTTGACGACCTTTAGTTCCAAAAAGACGGCGCTATATGCCATACAGCCAGTGACGGTGTGTCAATAAGGCGTCTTAGACAGTGTCTTACCTACCGTAAAGAGAGAAAAAAAGGAACCTACTCGTTATAATCAAGAAAACTGTGTTTACATTAATTTCATTATGTCCCTAACATCCATAACCTATCTCAAATTTTCAACACCTATAATTTACCAAACAACATAAATCATAACATTCATCCCTTACTATTCACACACTCACATTTTCCACACCCCGAAACTGTAAGAAATTAGAAATGGTACGAGAATCAAATGTTCTATTATTTTCTTTGTTTTATGGGTTTCTTGATTTTTTTTATAAATCAAAAAATATTTGTATTCAGCTTTAATTAAGTTCTACAAGTTTTGTTTCTTTGAGATTGGTGTACCTATATAGCTTTTAGTCAAACATATGCATACTTTTGTCCATTATCTCAACAAAAAATAATAAGGATGAGGATGACACATAAAATTCAAGTACAGTTTTGAAGACTTAATAGGTTTTCAACAAGATGTTTTTAAAACTTCATGTGGACTAATAATGTTGACCCTTCAACGTTTGTTTCAAAAAATACAAGCATTTTGATAAATATCCCTATCTGTGATAAATTTTTTGTAGTTTGTGTTCTTGTATTAAATAGGTATTTATTTTTGCTTAAAAGTGTTCGTTATTGGTAGCCATAGCCATGTTTTTAATACACGCTTGTGAAGTCCTGTGTGAAGTCTTAATGTTTGATTTCAAAGAGAAATACGCTGTATTTTGGACCTCGTTAACCGTTTTTATTTTTTACTGGATAAGAAGTAAAATCATGAATTAAATTTATAACTGTCTACCCATTGCGTTCGAGTGCCGCACGTCACTGCATACTGCCAACGAAATAATCAACAACGCGTTATTGCTGACATACGGCCCCGATTTCTACAAAAAGTAGTCAAAACTTGGGCTCCTCGGCTGGAATTTATTTGAGCCTGCCGTGGTGGCCACTTGCCCGAAATAATTTTTTAAACATAATGGCAAACCTTAATCTTTATATAAAGATAAATTCTTGCAACACCCTTTAGTTTCCTAGGCTGTTGGTCAATCTTATTTTGGCCTAATACTGACCTCGCTATAAAATACTTACCCGTTTTGGAAATATTTTTGGGCTTTTTAAATAATAATTTTGTTTTCAAGTCATATATAGCATTCGCAAATTAAATTAACCAAATCGCAAATAGGTTTAACCTAAACGCAAATAAGTTTCACCCAAGCGCAAATAGATTTAACCCAAACGCAAATAGAATTAACCTAATCGCAATTCGATTTAAGCAAAACGCAAATATAGTTAAACTATACGCAAATAATATTAAACTATTAGCAAATCATTTTAACCAAAACGCAAATTGAATTAACCTTAGCTTGATTTATTGTTCCAGCTGTACTTTTTGGGTCTAATGGATTTTGGTATTATCCATAATTGTTATAAAGCCAATATTAAGGGATTGGCCTTTTATTTTGTCGGTAAGTTCCTGGAAAAATGCGAAGAACTAGTTGGATTTACAATTGGGGGTTTGTCAAAATCTTATGTGGAACTATTCCTACTATTATAAGCCTTCCATTTCTTCACCACGCAGCTGGAACAACAAGTTGAGCCCGGGTTAATTCAATTTGCGTTTTGGTTAAAATGATTAGCTAATAGTTTAACTATATTTTCGTTTTGTTTAAATCGAATTGCGATTAGGTTAATTCTATTTGCGTTTGGGTTAAATCTATTTGCGCTTGGGTGAAACTTATTTGCGTTTAGGTTAAACCTATTTGCGATTTGATAAATTTAATTTGCTAATGCTATATAAGTCATTCAAACACAACTCACATAATACATTTAAAGGATCCTATGGACGTGGGGGCAAATTGTCCAGAGGGAGCAAATCAGGAACTGTAGTAGGAAAAAGACAATGTGGCTAAGGCCACTTTCCTAACCATTTGATATGATTTAACTCAGTATTCCCTGATGTACGCAGTGTTAAGAAAATACCATTTTTTTTAAATACTCGGACTCATCGCAACAGCCAAAAAAGTCTGTCCAACCATTGGTATCGTGTAGAGGACAGTCCTAGCTTTCCTTTGATATCCCATTTATATAAGTTGCTTGTATTCTATGTAGGTACATTTAGCGGAAAGTGCAACCTGAAAAGTTCATTTTCAAACCATTGCGACCAGATAAAGCGTGTCCGACCAGCAGTTTTGTAAATGTTTGGACTAAAGCTATCGGTTGGCATCCAATTTTTGGGTGGCCGCGATGAGATAGGTAATCTTACGGTCGGCTCCCAGACTATTATATGAAGCGATATGCCAAAACATTTCGCTCTAGCCTAAAACATATCCTGAGGGGGCAATACGGGTGTTTATATGTAGTTTACTTATCAAAAGATTAGCCTTATGAGAGATGAGAAAGGCTTTTTTTCTGGCAAATTTATTTCAATAGACAACTTCCAAAAACAAACTAGGACTACCACAGTACAATTAGTGTATATTCACGAATAGACAGATGGACATTCCAACTTTGCCTATAAGCTATGTTGTTGACCAATATGTTAAATTTCATCACTACCATGTTCTATTGCTCATAAATACCTACTTAAGTATTTAAAAATTGGTCATTCAGCTATCTTAAATTGATTTCCATTAACTGCAATTTTAGCACTTTGTTTGTTTATATTAAATTTGATAAACAAACACTAAATTAATTTAAATCAATGATCTACAAATTAATATTGTGCTATAATATTTTATGGTTAAATGCTCAAAAGCCATAAAATTTACAAAAAGGTTTAATGATTTTATGATATTCCCCTTTTATTGACTTTCATTATGCTTCTTTAATGGATTCCTATATATGTTACGGTTGCAACCTACACGATACCAAAGTTAGTTGCGTGCACCTGTAAAATTTGTGACCTGGTAAAATTTTCGGTAGCCACTAAGATTGTTCATAAAACCTCTTTATGGTCATTTAAGAATGATTATAAGCAAAACAAATATCTGAGAATATATGTATTATGCTCATCGGAATTGAGGACCAGTTTAAGTTAAAAAAATACTTTAAATATTTTTGTTCGATAGGTTTCTTGAACTCATACGAATGTTATGATAAATATTCATAATGTTATTGGTTTATGGTTGATAAATCAAATAATTTAGAACGATGTGTAAATATTTTCTTATGCTATAAACTGTCTGTAAATTTGACATTCAGAGTTCATAAGCGGTGCCTTTTTCATGCTCATAAGCTAATTCAAATTTTTGCGGAACCCTTCAAACAAGTTTCAACCTCAATTTGCTGTTGCTGACAAAACGTCTCCTTAACTGTTCATAAATCATAAAAGAAACACATCTTAAGTCTGACCACAAGCCTGGTAGATATTAATATATATATATAGCTTTACCAATAACAGCACACAATTTATCGATTTTGACAGCCAAGCCCATCTGGGCTTAACAGATGCAAAATTTAAAATTCAATTCCATGTATCCAATAAATTAGTGCTGTTTCAATATAAGCCTAGCGTCATTGTGCATTGATTGCGAAGAGATTCTGATTAACATCCTTGAAGTACCTTTACCTTTTACTCCATTCAGATAAAACCCGACTCAAGCAAGACTATGTACATAACTCTTTCAAGAAGTCAAGGTTTCCCGCTGAATTTAAAATCGAAAGTAGGCATTTAACTTATTTTTGGTGGGGGGACAAAACTCAGCATCACCTTAGGTGATCCCCTGCGTTGATATAGTACTCGCGTACAAATGCACTCTTATAGTGAAGAAGCATTGTACCTATAATAGTGGGCAGTAAAAGTAATCACATGTTGCATAGCGTCACGGTTCACATTACACACGCCTGATAATAATTCTTAGGGAATGAGACGTGTCGTTTATTTAAAGGGCCACTACATTCAAGAGGCTCGAATCATATATTTGCATCAGCCCCGAGGCAGTGGCAACTCAACGGGTTCTCAACTCGAAAGTATTATTTTTAGTTAAAAGATATTTGTTTTTTTTTTTTGTTTTTCCTTTTTTTTTTGCAGATAATTTAATTCGAGAAACCAGATTTCCGAATAGCGGTGATTATATACATTTTATCTGGTAAAAATGTAGTATCTAGCTTTTGATCAAGTTATTTTTATCAAAACTATATGATCACTATCAACGACCTTTAGAGATATTCAAGATTCAATCATAATAAAAAATCTATTTGATGATGCGAACATTGACCTACTAAATTGATTTTATTTGTACTATGGAAAAAATGTTTGTAAACAAAACAGAAACTGAATTCAAGTGTGCCACCGATAAAAGTTCATTCAACTTTTTGGCATGGAAACAAGTCGGCTATCAGAATTATTGAATAGTAGATTAGCTAATGAAATGAATCGATATAAGATCATTAATATCAGACACAATCGATAAAGAAAGATCAAACATTTAAATTCCTCGCATGTTTGATATTATGCCAAGGGGTATTAATGATCTTGTTTATAAGGCAGTGGCTTGTATTTTCGTTGGAAGAAATTTAGGTTATAGAGGTAATATTTCATGAATATACCACTGTGACACATACATTAAAAATCTACCATTTTTTTGCTAAACAAAAATATTAGAAAGTTATTTTGAGTTGATAAACAATTTCATAATTTTGTAAAACATTAAAAAGAATATTTTAGGGCATTTAGGGTTTGTTTCACAATGTTTGAATAAAGTTCAAGGAGGTAATAAGTCCACAGAAGAAAAATTCACAATTATTGTCTTATGACCCACCGATTAAGTAATAAATTCATAAACAATTTCTTATTTGTGAACATATGACCCTGCCTCAGAATTTATGTGTCGAATAACTAATCAGAACTTTACTCAGATAATGTGAAACAGGCCCTTAGTAGAGTAAATAATAACAATATCACGTTGTTTAAATTTCGGATATAAAAATAAAATAAATTGGGTGGTGCAACAGCTCGTGGAAAACCAGGGCCTAGTGACTTACCACTCTCAACCATTCCTGTGTGCGTGATGTTGGCAGGAATGGAGGAGACCTACAGTTTTTTGTTGAGTCCGAACGGCTAGATGAGAAGCACTTTTTCATGATAAGTATACTCTTGGAGGATTTGTGAGTTCCTCACAAGAGGCAATACCTCGGATAAAACATTTCTGGTTTGAAGTTGCAAGGCTGCTTAAAGCACACCCGTGCGCTAAAGGAGTGCAAGAGGGGGTGGGGGGGGGGGGGGTTCCATATTTTCCACGTTGTAAGGTAGATTAGATTAGACAAGAAACTATTGATTATTCAAACAAAAATGTTTAATTTATGTAAAACACATATAGGTACTTTGTGCCCCAAAAGTCATGGATAACACTTATTTACAACATTTTGGGTTACGGTAGTGTTACGTCCCAGACTCCACCTGAAACTACAAACCCGTTATTCCCCACACGCCCTTTCGCCTAACGGCATTCTAATAACTCATAACTGTTTCCCACGCCATTTTTGCTTAGCTTGAAAACGGAAACTCCCCTTGTCCCCTCTACCAATAGAAAAGCTTCATCATATTTCGCTGAACCCAGACAAAATATGAATATTTTGTAAACAACACAAATTATTCAAACGTAATGCATTTTACAATGTTAACCTAAAGTATAATTCCAAGTCAAGATTGTATTGAGAATGAGTTCGTTTTAATCTATCTAAGTGTGAGGTGCAGCCTCGCTTAAGACAGCGGCCTCCTGTTAGAATCTTTATAATATTATTAATAGATAAAAATAAACGTAAATTAAATAAAGAAATAAATAAATAAATTAAAAAAAATAGTAAAACAATTAATAAAAAAAGAAAAAGAAAACAATAAATGTTTTTTTATCGCGAACCCGCAGGCCGCAATCGTAACTGTAGGGTCCTTAGAAAAATCATATTTTCTAGGTTAGTCGTCAGGTCGCTTAGCACGAAGATGTTGTTTCTGTCCAAAGAAGCATTTTTGAAATACATATGCACAGAAATCATTTTCTTAGTTATTTTTTCAGTTACTGGCCCTTAAATCTCGTGAACGGTTTAGCTTTTCAACATAAACTGTATATGTTTCAAATGTTTTGATCTCTCTCCTTGCGACAAAGTCCTGTTTGTGTTAGTCGGATGGAAATTGTTTTACATACAGGTGCTCAAAGTTTCAAAAACAAGCATTTTCGACCCATAAAATTTAAACTAAGGGTATTTATCAGCTCCCCTCCCTAAGGCATTAAAGAAGAATTGGATAAACCGATCCCCAAAACCAAAGGTATTTTAATGAACTACAACAGTAGATATAGAAGCTCATTTCAAATGACTGTGAAAAAATGTACCTATTCACTAGTTAGAAAATAGAGTCAACTGAAACACAATTTAGACTAGCTAATAACTTTTTTGGGTTAAGAACCCCCAATCCTCATCACCAGGCTGTGTACAGGTCTGGATTGGGGCACATTTTCGGAAGGTCTAATTTCTGATGTCTTTGTCGCATAAGTACAGTCTTGTGCAAATTAATTGGGACAAGCAAATTTTCAAATGAATTTGGAAGTATGCCTTGATTTTTCCGTTTATTTTTTGAATTTTCTGGTAAGTGCTTCATGAATTAGTTTTATCAAATGTTTCTATTGACTCATTGAAGGTAGGTTGCAACTTTCCTAGGTTTAAAAATTAAATGTCCTTATTATTAAAATAATGTTACTAGGTACATTTTGTTATCAAGAATTTCCAGAATAAAGCTTACTATGGATATTTCATTTGAAAAAAAGGCAAAAATCATCGCTCTTCATGAACACACTGGAAAAACAATAAGAGAGATTTCTGTTGATGTTGGAGTGCCAAAATCAAGTGTTGGCAGGATAATTGCAGTGCACAAGGCTACAGGATTGAGGCACGCAGGAAAGGCAAATGCGGTCGCAAACGCAAAACAACGGCTAATGATGACAAAATGCTAGTCCGAAATAGCGTCAGAGACTTTGAGACAGCTGGCGTGCAAGTGGACTCATCAACGGTTCGACGTCGGCTTCTTGAAGTTGGTCGGAAAGCCGAAGACCGGTAAGAAAACAGCTTCTGACGGATGCCATGCAAAAAAAAAGGCTAAGATGGGCCAAAATTCACAAAAGTTGGACTCCAGAAGATAAGAAAAAAGTTATTTTCTCGGACGAAAGCCACTTTAAGTCCAAGGATACAGGGTGAGTGTCGTAAGAAGGAGTGACCAAGAAAAACTCCGACCTGGCCCAAAATTTAACATATTTTCAAAACTATCTTGATAGAATTTTTCCCAAAAAGTGTGCGTCCAATAAAGAAGCTGTTTTTTTTTCTTTATAGGATTAAAGTTGTTAAAATTTAAATTGGGCTTAGAATGGGAGAATTGGTCTTAAGGTTTGATTTAATGACATATGTGTTTTATATTGATTCTTAAGATATGCATCTTCGAAAAAAATTGACTAATTTCCTTAATCACTCAACTTGAAGGCATATAAATTACAGAATCTGATAGGTGTATATCAAAAATACCTTAGTTGTTTTACAGTTTGTATTCCTTTTTATGTCTTAATTAGATCAAATTATCATGATGTTCGTAATTGTGAAAAAAAAAAGAATTCAGGTTAAAAATCTATCTCAAGGTTAACTCATAAGAGTATAGTATAAACGATAAAAGAACAATAAAGTCGGGAATTTTATTGATTCAGATTAGTCACACGAGACGTCAAGGCATCCGCCTCACCACCATCACACCACCGCACCAGGTCAGTCCTTAGTGATTAATGATACCACACATTTGCAAAATTATTATGACACACATGAAGAATGTCGTGAGTTAAAACTTTTTTTTTTCTTTTCCCAACTTGGAATACAACACTTTTTCAAACTTTACGCATGATGAAGCTTAGCACAATTTCGCTGTCTTTTTTTAGGATTTAATTTAAATTTTTATCATGAAATCGATTAAGGCTATGCTTGTTCATTACTTTTTTTTTATATACATATAGAGAATGCCCCACCTTCTTTGGAATAGTTCACTTTTTATTTTGGATTAAGAGTTCGAAAAATCGAAAACCCTACGCAATAATATGAACCGAACGAAATACACGAATTTAAATAAATCGATCGATGAAAAAAACACATTCGGATTATGCTGTAGCTATTTGTTTAAGTTTTTTTTTTTTGGGGAATTTAAGCTGGTTCCTTTTTGTAGAATGTCACGATCATTGACTCTCTTTGGAAATCGTTTTTTTCCGATAATTTTGTAATGTTACGTTGATGACAGTACTGTAGAAAAGTGACATAATGATGAGGCTTAAGAAAGTGTGTATTTTTAGTTTTTTTGATGACTTTTTGTTGTTGTGGGAATTGCATCGTGATTGTTAAATACAATTTTATTTATTTATTTAAAGTGTATACGTATGTTGCAGACAAAGATATAAGATAATATTAAGAAGGTATTCAATAGCTGATATACATTTTATTTTCACGACTTCTTATACTTGCGATATTTGTATGTACAATGTACATAGATATACAAAATTGGTATAGGTAGCTACATGCACTCTATTTTAGGAGCTGTAATATACAATATTCTTGTCCAGACATTCTGTTATTCGAGTCCTTGCATACTTCAAGCTCTTGTTTGTTTTTATTTTGTCAGCCAAATATTCAAAATTATCTTGTTGATAACTTACTATAGAAACTCACTTTTCAAGGTAAATTTGATCGAATAAAAACACAACAAACCTGTACGTATCCAATCATAAAAAAACGAACCCAAACCTCCCAATTATGATGAAGGGAGGTACATACTTACCATTATTTACAATTGGAATGATTGCTTTAACACCAAACTGTCTCTTCATTCCTTGTACCATTTCTGGCTACAATTTACGACATAATAGCCACTATAATTATAGGAGGAGAGCTTCATGTACAAAAAAAGGAAGCAGTATGCTTCCGAAGAATGTTGGAGATTACTGGATCAAAAAATCAACACTAAATGATGCATGAAGCGTGAATTTTTTTTTATTGTCAAACGAATTTTACTTTAGTCAGGTATTAGGGCGGTTTTCAGTATTTATACCTTTTGCTATTTTGGTATACGTTCCAACAATAATAATCATAAGACTTATTGTTTATGTTGTTTTTCTTGGTGTTTTTTTTTGTCATGGTGTTTTTTTTTATGGTTCAAGGAGTTTAAGGAGTTTCTTATGATGTGCTTGGTTATGTTTAGCTACCGGGGTTTGTATTTAAACAACAAAAAAATATAGATACAAAATAAATTGAGTTTAGGTAAGTGTTATGACTATAAGTAATTGTGAAGTTGTTAAATACATTAAATTTAATTAATAACTGGTTCAATCTTTATTCATACGAACTTGAAGCTATTTCAGTTTTTAAAAAATATTCATTATTCAAGTATACCACCTTAACAATGGCGTACAATTTATAACTGAAGCACTAATATAAAAGTATACACCCTTCATACATGGCTTATTTTAATTAAATTCCTTCCTGAGTGATGGCTTCGATTATTTGTTGATTATATTCTAGACTTAAGAAGACTAGCTGGTGTCCTTGTTGTTGCTCTTTCTGTCACGAACTTTAGTTGTTTTGGTTTTTGATGAAAAGGGGCTCGATAATCAAGAACCAGTTTCTACAAAAATAGGCTAACATGACATTGACTTGGTTTGTTTTTTGTTAAAAAAAAAACTCAAGGTCTTACTGGACAAGGTTATAATTCTCCAAACAAAAATTAACAGAAGTCCCTTAATGTAGCTGGAAATTGCTAAAAAAGTTCATTGAAGAAATTAAAATAACTTTTAAACCTTAGGTATTTCAACTTGCCTAACAAAATATTTAACTTTTCTTATTTTTAACACTGGGCTTATGTCAATACCCATATTTCATTCATAGTGAAACTTAGCAACAACAATTCGGGTGTTTTTGTGTTACTTGAAATTGAGTGAGATATATTATATATGAAAATATATACCTTTGTATATTTCCCGTGGTCATGCCATAACTTGAGAACGACTTTACTTACCATTATCCATCTTTTTTTTAATTTTCTAATGCTTTGTAGAAAGAAAAGAAGAAAACGACTAAGTACACACTGTGCAGTTGATTCAATCGTTAAATTTATGAAGTTTTGAATAGTTTTGATGTGCGTGAAGTTAGCACCGCGCAAATTTGCACATTTTACAAATTAAATTTTTGCAAATATCAAAATTTCGTAAAGAAATGTTGTGCTGCATTGTGCTCAAAAAATGATACTAAGAACCAAAAAGAAAAAAACAAATATTCGCATAGTTGTATCTATTATGGCCAAAACTAAACTTTGCGAAAAGCGGCAGCGTGAAGTTAGCACCACCATTTTCGATTTTCAAAAAAAAAAGTTGTGCTGCATTGTGCTCAACTTGTGCTGCCTTGTGCCGTAAATATTACAAAAAAATCGCTAATTTGCAAATTTTACGAATAAAATGTTTGCGAAATTTCTTAATTAATAAAAAGTGAAAATTGTGCTCAATTTGTGCAACCATATTCCAAAGAGATAAGAAAAAAATTCGCATTTTTGTGACTTTTATGCTAGAAATGAATTAATAATTTTTTTTTAAGTTTTACATTTTTCTTAAAAAACTAACCTGTGCTATTTCGGGCTCAGTTTGTGCTGCCATATTCCGAAGAGATAAAAAAAAATCGCATATTTGCAACTTTTACGGCTGAAAAACAGTTTTGCGAAGCGTGAAGTTAGCACCGCCATTTGCGATTTTCAAAAAAAAAAGTTGTGCTGTATTGTGCTCAACTTGTGCTGGCTTTTGCCGTAAATATTTTTGAAAAATTCGCAAATTTGCAAATTTTATGAATGAAATTTTTGCGAAATCTCAAAATTTCGTAAAAAAAAAAGTTGTGCTGCATTGTGCTCAAAAAATGCTACTTAGAACCAAAAAGAAAAAAACGAAAATTCACATAGTAGCATTTATTATGGCCACAACTAAACTTTGGGAAAATCATTTCCAGATTCTAGAAAAATAAACTGTGCAACTGAATCAAGTTACTCAGAATTTTAATAATTGTAAAAACATGATAAAAAAAAACAAAAAAATTTATTCTTTATACCTTAACACTGACTACCTAAATAGTTTCATACATGATCTTTCGGAAAACAAAATTTTAATAAAAATCATTGTAGCTTTTTAATTTATTCAAAAAAAATAAGTTAATCATTGAATACCTATATAAAATAAAATATAAAATAATTTTTCTATGCATTACTTTGTAAAGAAAAATTGTACTTAAAAAAAATTGTTGATCTTAAAGTGGGGCTTTTGGTTGGAGTTATAGCCAGAGTTTGGTAGTAATTATTACAAAACGAACTCGAAGTGACTGGAGAATTTGTTCGTTATCTCCGTTTTTTTTGTTTTATTGAAAAGTGGACCACTGTTTTTACTTTAGTAAAAATTTTACAAGAATCTACTAGACTAAGAGATGGCAGCAAATTTTGTAGGTGAACGCATAACCAAAATATATTAGTATGAGGGCTTGCCCTAGAAATTAATGTAGATTTTTCTTCAATAGTAAAAATCCCCGTTATGAACTAATTTCCAAAAAAGAACTAAGTAACACTTTTAAACTCTCATGACATATAATGTGACTTTTACAGTTCCTCTCAAAAACCGAATGCAAAATGTGCATATAAAAAAAAAAATATTTTTTTTTATTTTAAATTCACGAAATTTAATATGTCTGTTTAATTTTTTAATTACTCGTTATAAGCGATGTATTTTAAAATTTTTCATTCAAAACTGATCGCTACAAGCGATAATTCATTTTAGGCGATATCTTTAAAAGCGATATTCGGTTAGTAGATACCAAACTCTCTATCTTAAATATTTATTTATTTGCATACAAAAATACAATTTAAAAAAAATTATCGTCCCATTTTTAAGATATCGAATTTTCAAAAATATTTGGTAGCAGACCGCGTTCATTTTAGCATATAGAAAAAAATGTATAAACATTTTATTAGCCTTTTTTAAGAAAAAAAAGATTTTCCCTCACGGTTTTTTAACATTTGTATTGAAGGCACCATTATTTTTTCATAAAAGATAAATTTGTTCTTGAAATATTCTATGCGATTCCACCTAATACAAACTTTTGAAATCAGAAATACCGTTTTGAAGAAAATAGAAAATAAAAAAGTTGTTCTTTTGGAGGTACCATTACTACCCATTTTTTAAAAATGGTGTCCTATTCATAGTGTCCTAGAATTTAGCATATCAAATGTCAGCATATCAAGTTTTTTTTGGAGTTCTTGTTGCATGCAACTGAGTTCTATAGTTCCTGATAGTTTTCCAAAATAGTTCTGTCCGATTTCACAAAAAAAAAATCGATTTTTAAAAATGGGATGCTAACTTCACGCAGCATATCAATTATCGAAATATAATAAAACAATATTTTTTTCGGTGAAAACCAGTCTGCATATCAAGATCATAATTTTTGTTAGAAAAGTGTTAGAAAAAGGATTTGCTACGAGTTAATTAAATACACATTTTATTTATCTTTAAAGATACTTCAGAATTTTAAACTTTTAAATTTATTTGAAATTCAGGGTTTTTCAGTACAAGTTTCAGTTTTTCATCTTATATTTTACTGACGGTTTTTATTTTTTCTAGGCGTGAAGGTAGCGGAACAATTTTTTTTTAGGTATGAGGAACTCTTAGGGGTGGTTTTCTCCACCACAAAAAATATTTTTGTATTATATTTCGATAATTGATAGGTATGCTGCGTGAAGTTAGCATCTCATTTTTAAAAATCGATTTTTTTTGTGAAATCGAACAGAACTATTTTGGAAAACTATCAGGAACTATAGAACTCAGGTGCATGCGACAAGAACTCCAAAAAAAACTTGATATGCTGACATTTAATATGCTTACTTCACGGACACCTATATTGAAAGAAATGTATTGAATTTTGTTTAAGAAAAATTCTGGAGCCATTTTTGAGAAAAAATAATATTTTGTAAAATTGGTAAGCGAAATTTTATGACAGGTAACGTTATTTTTGGTTCCAAAAAAAAAAATGAAAAAACGTATGAAGAGAATCACCAAAAACCCACTATGTCCCAAGTTTTAAGAACACTCAAAGAAAAAAGCAGGTATAACTAACCAATTTCTGGTCAATTATACCTGATTTTCAGGTTATTTTTCAACTCGGTAGAACAGGTTAACTGTTTAAGCAGATACCTAATTTTATTGTCGTGTTAAATCAGCGATGTTTGCAGGTAAAATCTGCTCGACACCTTGCTAAATTATATTGCCACAAAATAGAAATCCTGTAAATTTTACCAGCAAATATAGTTAGTTTAACATGACACAATATTCAATGTCTTTTAAATTTAACATGAAAATCTGGATAATTTAACATGAAAACTCATAGTTAATTAAACAGGTTTCAAAGTTGAATCAACCCTGTATCTAAGTCATGAATCTATATGTCTAAGAGCCATCGCTCAACTCGTTAAGCATTATTCTGAAAGTATGTACATATAGAAATTTATTATTTATTTATTTTTATTTAAAAACTAGCTGATGCCCGCGACTTTGTCCGCGATAAATTTTGAAACATTAACTTTCCACCTTCTTGCTCACAGTCAAATAACAATATTATAGGAGAGTTGGCAAAATTGTCCTTTTACGCAACCCGAATGGGTAATACACAAAGGCGTATGCAGGATCTCGATTAGAGGGGGCACACTCATTCAAAAAATAGTTTTGGTACAGAAATTATGCTTTAAAATGCTTTCAAAAGAAGAAGAATTACCAAATTTACGAAATAATTCAGATTAGAGGGAGCAAGTGCCCCTTGGTCATTCATAAGTATAATGTTTGCCCATAATTCGAAACATAACTTTGCAAAGGCAAACTTTTTTCATATGCCTATGGTAGGGCCCTGCAAGAAATACGGCCTTTCAAAGTGGCTGATAACGTTACATAATCTCTGATGTGAAATGTAACTTCATCAGCCACTTTGAATGGCCGTTATTCGAAAACTATAAAAGATATCAAAAAATATTGTGTGTACAGAATATGAGGCATACGGCAAGCCTTACCATACGCATATGAAAAATGTCAAGCTTTTCATAGCTGTTTTTTGAGTTATGAGCGAAAACCTTGTAGAAATGTCACCTTATCAGACCGTGGCCGTGACCATATGTCATATATCGTTTAAAAGGTTAATACCTATTTACTAAATCATAGATAATAATTGGAACTCGAGAGATATTCGACATCAAAAACAATGTGTCAAATATCATTGCGTATACTTTATTTCATTGCATGGCTGTTAAGCTCTTAACTATTGGGTTCGCGATGTTAAAACTTGGCCATTTTCGGTGCCGAATATCTCTCGAGCCCTATGGTCTACAGCTCAACAGCTATTTATAATTCATGTATATAACAAAACTATGTACATACATACTTACATGCAATAACCTTTTCAGCGATGTACGACACATTGATGTTGAGTATACATACATAATAAGGTAGTATTCAAATGCTGAGTTGCATTTTTGTTTTTTTCAGTGTTTAAAACGGATATTTCTTCAACCCCATGCTTTGCGTCTTTTTCCAAAATATAGAAACTGTCAGGATTTTAAATAGGACACACAAAACATAATTTTTACATTTTTTGTCTTTAAAACTCAACTTTTTACAACTTCTATACATACTCACCAAAATGCAGTTTCAATCCAAACCATGTACCTTATGTTTATACATGCATATATACATAAATATTCATACTATGATCGCTTTATATGTATGTTGTACATAATGTACAAACATAAATTTAAAAATTCTGACAACTCAAATAATTTTTCATAAATATTTGCCAATGAAGTAGAAATTATTTATTTTTGTATTCATATTTGAGTGAGTTTTAAATCATTATGATGCATTTGAGTACCTTCTTGAGCTTGAATTTTTATAAAATATATCCTATAATGACCACTGACCTAATAACAACAAATTATAAAAAAAAAAACGTATCTCAATATACTCAATAGTTCCTGCGTGATGCGAGGACAACGCGTATATCGAGTTACGATTTTATTTATATGAATGATAATTTGTGATACTTACTTCAGTTTTGAACTGGGAATCTTTCACACACGGAGATAACACTCATCCACTGGGCCAATTCACTACATACAAAACTGGTGCCAAATATCAATACCTAAGTTGAAACTCATTGGATGGATTGTGTGTGTGTCTTAACACTAATGTCATGTTTGAATGAACTGGCAGATTTCTACTTTAAGAGGAGGCTAGCTTAAATTCTAATAATTTTATTTTAATGGCATGTGTTTGTGCGTTTCAACACAGATGTCACGTCGAAATGAACTGGCAAAGTTCTTTTTTAACATGAGACCAGGTAAAATACAACAGGTACAAATAACCACATTAAATTTTAATTCAACCTGATATGTGGTAAAACAGAAATTCATAACAAAAAGTGTTAGAAAAAAACGACCTCGGTTCAAATTAACACTATATTCTTATTAAAATTTTGTATTTACAAGAATTTACTTTTCAAATAACTGGTCATCTTCTTTAATCGACCTGAATATGGAAAAAAAGTCCACCAGGTTCATTTTACACCGAATAAATGGTTACTAAAATCAGGTAAATTTCTGAAATCAGTGTGCACCTCGTGAATTCAACAAGGCCCAGGTTAATTATTTACCTGAAGTTTTTCTCTGAGTGAAGATCCATCCAGCCGTTTAGGATGTAGCCAAACAGAAAGAAAGACAGACAGAATTGTGGGACTCACTTTTTTCGTCTTCCCTGCTATCGTAATTACAAGTCTGATCAAGATCTCAAGCTAATTTTTTTGTACGAATGCATGGCTTGCCATATACATATGTAGTACCTATGTATTTATCTCAAATAAAAATGGTAGGTTTTTAAAAAAAATAGCAAAAATTGTATTTCAAACTCTAATCACTCCCCTTAAAAAATTTAAGCCACAGTCCAAATTTAAGGTAATTTTTACGAAATGTTAGAAGTTGTTTTGCTTATTTTATTGTTGTGTAGGGGAAGGTTACACGTACAACATTATGTACGTAGTGGGTGCTAGTAAGATAAAAAGTAAGATAAGTATATTTTTGTGAAAAACCTCAAAAAAGTACACATGGTTCACTTAAAAAAGGAATGAGGAATTGTCACTGCACCTTACACTAACTAATTAAAATACTTACTAATAATCTTAATACAATTAAAGCGAAAACACATGCATTTGAGGTCAAATTATGTATAACTCAAAAGAGATGAATTTTAAGATATAAAAAGGGAAGAAATTTATTTAAATAATTAGACACTTGGGCGTATACGCACTTTTTTGACTAAGAATTTTCAAAACATTTACTTTAATTCTAATTTTCATATAATTTTTTTGTGCACGTTAAGATGATTTATCTCGATTGAAATATTGATTATGATAATCTGGTTATTTGATGTTTGATGTAACTTTGTTCTATACATAATTAAAAAAAATAATGAGAAAAAGATATTTTAATGAATTTTTCAATAGGCACAGTATGATTTGGAGAGAATACGCGGCTCTCTCCCGTTTTTCTTCTTTTGCTAGCTAAAAAATAAAATCATAACAACTGTACAAATTAAATATCTTTCAATTAACTTATTACTAGAAAATTTCATCAGCACATACAAACCAGATGTGAGGCTTTGATATCATTAACTTTAGATTCAAAATAGCTTTTTATGGCATTTAGTCCAAGAAATTGGCGTTTCGTCCGGCTAACTCACAGAAAATGAACTTAATACTGTGTATGAAAAAGGCTCTTACTATATCACTGATGAGTCCAAGTGAGTTACCCGAACGAAACGCCAATTTGTAGGATTAAGGGCCATAAAAAGCTATTTTGAATCAATAATTCAACAAGTCCAATCCTTAGTGCTAAGTCTTCTACTTGGCTGATTTATTTCAGTCATCATCATCGTGTCCTGTAACCCCAGCTGGGGCATAGGGCGTCAACAAAACGCCTCCATCCTTCACGGTCTGCTGTAAGGTACTTTAGCTGTGGCCACGACTTTCTCTGGGATTCTGCTTTCGCTAATACAGTTGATTTCCATGCTGCTCTTGGTCTCCCCACCCACCGTGCACCCTGAGGATTCCATTCAAAGGATTGCATTACAATTTCATCTTTTGGTTTCCTCAGTGTGTGCCCAATCCAACGCCATTTACGCTTTCTTATGTCGACGTCCAGCCGCTCTTGACCTGTCCTGCGCCACAATTGCTCATTTGATATTATTTGAGGCCAGCGAATCTTTAGGATGTGGCGAAGACAGCGATTCACAAAAGCCTGCAATTTCTTCAAAATGGTAGACGTGACTTTCCTGGTCTCACAAGCATATAACAGCACGGATTTAACATTGGATTCGAAGAATCTCAACTTAGTACGTAAGGAGATTTGACCGAATTTCCAAATTGAGGACAGAATACCGAAGGCAGCACAAGCTTTATTTATTCTACTTTTAACGTCCAGATCCGTACTGTCGTTTGCAGAAACAATACTGCCAAGGTAGTTGAACTGTTCCACTTCTTCGACTGGCGTCTCCTGTAGAATAATACGCTGCTGTTTGGAGCGGCCTGTGAGCATTATTTTTGTCTTTTTGCTATTTATTCTTAGACCACTCGACTCTCCCTTCACTTGCAGTGCTTGTCACATCCCGTTCAGCCCACTGATATTATTTGCCAGGAGACATATGTCATCGGCATAGTCTAAATGACTGAGCCTTTCAAACGGTCTACATTGAATGCCCTGTCGCTCAGCTGTACCAACACTGGCCGTCAATACGTCGTCCATCGGAAGGAGAATTGGTGATATAACATCCCCTTGTCTCACACCCTGTTGCACTACGAAGGAGTCGGATAGCTGCCCATTGTGCAGAACAAAACACCTTGCGTGGTTGTAGGACTCTTCAATAATGGCAACAATTTTTGGTGGAATTCCTCTACCAAGCAACGATCTCCATATACATTCTCGGTTAACTCAATCAAAGGCCTTCTCAAAATCCACGAACATGAGGTACAGCGGTGATTGAAATTCCATCTTTATTTCAGTAGTATATAGAATTTTTATTATAAAAAATAACCTTCTTAACATTAACTTTACTTTTTAAAACTGTTGGCCAGTGTGAGCAAGATTTTCTGCTATAGGTATGAATAAATATAGGAAAAAAAAATGGTTCTGGCCGGAAGTTTTTCTGTGAAGTTTGGTAAAAATCAGTCCAGTAGTTTGCGAACAAATTCTAAGGTTATGGTTGAGGTCTCGAAATTGCAGATAAATTTAAGAGAGTCAGGATCTAGGGGGTTCTTACTTCCCCTGCTCATGTGTTGCTGATCAAAGATGGTTTTTAATGATCATCCTTATGTCTGCAGGTTGTATTATAATAAAGTAATTAACCAGACCAGCCTGTATTTTATTCCTTATCATTAACCAACTTTTCCTTCTTCTGTCTGGTGGTCCACTCATTTCCTATCATTATTTGTTTTTCAAAATTTATGACCATAATTACTTTCCTGAATACACATTCAGCTCCTTAATTAAAGCGATGTGACGTGTAAGTATCTGATTTTCAATATAATCAATAACCCTATATCTGCCAAACAAAAGTTCAGAATATTCTGTCCTCATCTTCCTTATCTGATTGTTCAATCTCGAAAATATTGTGTCCAAGTAGTGTATAGGTATGTGGAATATAACATGTCTATAATAATAAACAATTTTAATGAGATGTATCGTCGTCACGCCAACCTTTACCTATTGTGATGGTTGTGCGTATAGCCCAGTAACTTTCAACACCAATCGAATCGATGTTTCTCTTTGTAAGGTTTTCATGTCCGGCGCCTTTTTGTAGGTATATTTTAATCAAGCCGCACATCCATGATTCTGATAAGTTTCAGCCTCAATTCGGTGTTATAAACTACCTCAATACACCTGTTAAATAAAACTTTTGATCTTACCACCTTCAGTGTGGTATTTCATTAAAGCTTTGCATTCATTCTATTTGGCTTGTATTTTTTTTTATATTTTTATTGCTAGCGGCATAGTTAATTTAAAATTCTAGTAGCGTTCTTTAAAGGCTTTCTCAGTCTGGGTCTTGGGGTCTTGGTCAATCAAAACAAAAAAAAACAAACCTAATAAAGTAATTGGATGCAAAAAGTGTGCCAGGAGCAGAGAGGATTTATGATGAACAATGTTGATAGCTCAACAATAATTTTATAATAAATTTGAATTTTGCACTAGAAAAAAAAAATAAAACTATCGGAACGGGAATTACGCATACGTATGTTATGTACGTATGTACCTAATTAAAAATAGGTATAGCTATCGGCTCCAATATGGTGTCGCGTATACACACTAGTTATGCGTGAAGAATAAAAACACGGGCAGTAGAAAATATTTCAAGGGTAGAGGAAGGCTATATTTGTATAAAAGAATTTAGTTGAGTTAAAAGGTTTTCCAATAACGGAGGCTCGATATTGAAATGAGATCATTTGTTATCTGAATTAACGAATTTATTTGGGAGCCCTTTTAAGCGTTATTTGAGCCTTTAGTCGTTGCTTTTAAAGTTGTTTATTTTTTGGCTTTTCATCAAAAAAGTTTGGCAGATGTATAGCTGAAGCATTATTGTGGAAAACTAAATAAAATTAAAATAAAATCAGGTGAAATGGGTGGAGGGGTCACTTTAGTCTAATATTTGTAATACAAAAAACCGTTAATTACTTAAAGCTTGGTTAAAATAATGGTTGATATCTTAAAATATAAATGTTGAGTCGACGCACCTTTGGGTACAATATCAGTGTTGCCACTTTTCTGGAACATACTCTTTTTTGTATAAAAATAGTGGTATCTCCACCTTTTTAAAAATGTTCAATAGTTTGAACATTAAAACATTGCGGAAACGCCTCCGGATTCCAAAAACCATTCTGAGAAATCAACTATTACTTCCCAACCATGCGCGGATACAGGGGGGGGGACAATGGGTGCAATTGCCCCCCCCCCCCTGGGCAAGAATGAACGAAGTATAAAATATAAATTTAATAAAATGTAATAAAAAAAAAGTTATTTCGTTATACGTTTATAAAAATTTTTCTTGGTAGTACAGCGTTGCAGCAATGAGTGGTTGTGCGTAGGCCGATGGCTGACCAGGTTAAGTTAAGAAAGTTCCGCTGTGCACAAATAGCCTTGAAATCGACTGAGTACAGAGCTTATAACTTCGGTTTTAGATGTCCGATCTTCAAACTTAAGATCTTTAATTAAAAGGTAAATGTCCGGCTACATTACTTTAGAACATTTTATAAGAAAAGTCAATTTATTTCATACTAAGGAGCAGGTTGAACCCTGAATAGATTCGATTTTCACTTTTCAAAATGCTGTGAATGAAAAATTTCACAATTTGAAAAATAATGATTTAAACTTCCAACCCTCCTCTACAAATTTGTTTGTGGTTTTTAAAGTTAAATATAAGGGGAGAGGCGACAGGGGCACTTATCTTTTTCAACCTTGAAGTGGATTTTAATTTTAAAAAAAAATCTTTAAAGTACGTCGATTTACGAGTAATTACCTTCAAAAATTTCTAATTTTACTTCCAATGTTCGGATCTACAGGATAAAGTTATCAAATTAAAGTTAAAATAATAAAATACATTTTTATATAAAAGTTATTGAGATATACCAAAAAATTTCATACTAGATTGGTGATAGAGTTCTTTTTGTGATAAATATTAAAATGTGCGTTTCCATTGAGGGAGTACTTTCACTAGAAAACTTTCGAGAGCGACTTTCGGATATCTGTCCTCCCCTCTGGTGAGCTTATTTTATGGATACCTTAATGTATTTCGAGTTCGGTGCTGTAAGCAGCGATGCGTGCAGACGTGCTGCACATCTTTTTTTAACCATATAATACCTTTTTGATGTGAGAATTTTATCACTTTTATGGATGTGTTTTAGGAACTTCCGTGTTCCATGTTATTAAACTACCGAAGAGTGCAAATTCAACGAAGAAGATTGGAGAGAAACCTGGAAACGACTACAGCAGTCACTGCCGAGGAGAAGTTGGATGGAACTTTTATACCTAAGGAAATGATAGTTGTTTTATCAATTCGATTGTCAAATGATTGCCATTTTTCAACGCAAATATTGCTATTGTATCGAACTACATGAGTCTGGCAACTCTGTAGTCGATGCTTTGAGCTTATATGAAACATTTATATTAAAATTTAACGAAGGCTAAATATATTGTTAATGAAATGTATAACGAAAGTTAGTCACAATCTCACAATCGAGAAGACATGATGTTTTCAAACATGTGACTTTAGCAAACTGCATTATCGAACAAAACGTTTATGAAGTTAAACTTGAATTTGCCTTTTCTAACAGCTGACTTTTGCCGTTTGCGTTTGAGAACATTCTGCAAAACGCATTTTGACGCTGCTGACATTCTCGAAAATGGCCTCTTACTAGCAAGGTTAGGTTTGGCTGCCAGCTACAGAAGAGGATGAAAATTTCAATCGAACTCGAACGTCATGTGTCTGAATAGGAACATACCACTGTACTGTTTTCCGAACATAATTGTAGAGTTACGCGGATCTAGAGGGAACTCAAAAACGCTGTAAGGACACCATGCTATAGCTACAAACCGCAAAAATTCATTTCACAAAGTTCAAAGTACCCTCTATTCGGGAACTGTGGCAGTTATGAAAGAGTTTATTGCTTTCCTCAAATTATAGAGCGGTATGAAGTGTACACAAATTTTCTGTAGACCTTATAAAGATTTTGGAAATTCACGAAAATTGCCCCCCCCCCCCCTGAACGAAATCCTGAATCCGCGCCTGTTCCCAACACGTGGTTAAAGTGTCTTAAAATAGATGAAGAGTAGACGCACCTTCCACTAAAGTTATAATGTTGCCACTTTTCGGGACCTCCTTATATACTTACTTTAGGTGGCGACAGTCCGGGAAGGACCAGGGCCTCAACCAAAAAGCTTCTACCAGCCGACTCGGTTTCTAGCTAGCTGTCTCCAGTTTCACATGCTATAATTTAGTTGAGGTCATCTTCCACTTGCGTGCGCCACTTTTTACGCTGTGCACCTCTACTTCGCTGTCCCACGAGGTTATATTCAAAGACTTTTCGGGTCGGAGCATTGATGTCTATTCGCTTTCGGTCCTTTCTTGTCGACAGCATATATTTCGTTTTGCTTTCATTCACCGTTAACCCCATCTTCTTGGCTTCCTTCTCAGTACTGACGAAAGCACCACTGACATTTCGCTTAGTTCTTCCGATTATGTCAATGTGATCAGCGTAAGCGAGTAGTTGGACGGATTTTTGAAAAATTGTGCCTCTAGTGTTGACATGAGAGTTTTGCACTATTCTTTCAAAAACGATGTTAAAGAAGTCACAAGACAGCGCGTCTCCTTGCCTAAAACATTTTTTGACATCAAAATTGTCAGTTAGGTCTTTGCCGACCTTATGGAGCAGCATGTAATTTTCATCGCCATCCTGCACAAACGGACGAGCTTGGGAGAGATGCCAAAACTAGACATGGCTCTACATATAGCTCGTCTTTCTATAATGCTGTCATAAGCGGCCTTAAAATCGATGAAAAGGTGGGGTGGGTATCGATTTAAAGCTTCTGGGTTTTTTCCAAGATCTGCCGTAGTGCGAATATTTTGTCGATGGTGGACTTTTCTGGCCTATGTCCACGCTCTTGACGAATGGCTTCAGGCGTTCACAAAGTACGGCAGAAAAGATCTTGTATTCGATGTTAAGGAGACTGATGCCTCTGTAGTTGGTGCAGTCCAGAGGAACGCCTTTCTTCAGGATCGGGCAAACAATACTGAGGCAAATTCAAATTCATCGGGTATGCTTTGCTCGGGTCGGGACCTCCACTTCTTTGGCAATTTTTCATATTTTAAACATGAAAAAAGTTGCGGAAACTCCTCCAAATGCCAAACGCGAGTTATGAAAATAACGGTTGATATTCTAAAAGATAGATGTCAAAGGGTTGAACCTGCACTTTTTGATAATTTTAAATATGTTTAGCATGAAAAAATTGTTATTTATTTCCCCAAATCGAAAATAATAAAAATTATTAAAGAAGTGGAGGTCCCACCCTTTGACATCGAAAAAAGTATTTTCCCGAAAAGTGTTAGCCTTGACATCTTAACCGAAGGTGCGTCTACTGAATACCTATCTTTTACAACATCAACCGTCATTTTTCCAATGCGTATTTGGCACCTGGAGCTGGAGGCTTACCCGCAAATTTCACGATTGATATTATTTTGCAAAGTAATTTATGAGTTTCCTTTGGTAGGGTGGGTAATGGCCTCACTGCATCAACATCCGCAGTGCCTTGGTGTGACGATAGTCCGTCCGTGGTCTTTGCTAGCCCGACGATTTTTGTTCCCTAGTTTTCCCCAGGCCTGATAAGTGTTTTTGTTTGCAGGCGAGGTTAAGTTTCCGGGGGCAAGATCCCCCCGTCCGACGAGCTGACGCCGTGCATATGCAAGCAGGCCGCGTCCCCGGGACTTGACATTCCACCTTCCTTTTCCAAACTATTCCTCTTTCTCTTTCCTACCTCTTCCTATTCCTACCCCTCCACTTTACCGACATCCTCCTCTCCTCTTGCCTTCGCAACAAAATGTTTGGCCCTGATTGGGCGCCATTTTTGAAAATGGCTTCTAAGCGACAATATTACAACAATCACTCCTAAGCTAAATTTTATCCTCAGCATGTCAAAAATAAGTTACAAAAACACAAAAATGGTTCCTCCTTCGAAAAGCGCAGCAGTTTTGGTTTCCTGATCGGACTACGCATTGGGTGCCATTTTAAAATGCATGTTGTCTTTCAATGGGTGAGCATTTTTGGCTGAACAGAACATCCATTTTGATAATATAGTCTAATCACTTGCACGTTTTGCTTAACTGTATTACTTTCCATGGTGTTTTGGCATCAGCACAACTGAAAAACGGAATAAAAAACGGATTTGAAACATGCCGCTTATACATAGATATAACATGGTGACCCGTTTCTATTAGAAATCCTTTAAATTGTTAATCACTCTTTAAAACATTCAAAAAGAATATTGAATATTTAAAATTTACACTCTAGAAAAAACTGCCTGAGTCAAATTAAACTGAACTGTACTTGTACATTATCTACAACTTCTGTTATTTTAAAAGAGCTTGGATATATGTATTCCACCTTAGGCCATTGTTTATCACAAAAATCCAACCAGTACGTTTAAACAATCAAAAAGTCATCATCATAAGTCGCCACTTCATTCAAGAAAAATCACTATAGCTATTATTATTATCAAACGGCCTTGCACTTCGGAAAGGCAATAAACTGCGAACAACTAAACAAAACTGGCATTGTTTACCAACGAAACAATATAATACCAGTTCCCTGTTCCATTGCGTCGTGCGTCTGGCGTGTACTTATATACCCCCAGGACGCCTCATCAAAACAAACACCATCAACTCGATCCCGAACAAACTTTTAATGATCTTTCTTTATGATTTCGATTTTCAGATGAACGCTTTGCCGATGATGGGGAGGCACAGCAGAAACTTGATCGTGTCAACTGTTGGGGCAACAATGACCAGCAGATTTCTGGTCCTGCTGATACCACTTTTACTGCAGGTATATAAACGCGATGAATTGGAGACCCTGAATGGTTGAAGATTTATGAATTCCTTCTCTTTGTGTGTACTTATAAAATGTTTTTCTTCCAAAAATCAAGACCTTTTCGAATATGTTGCCACTTGTGGCGGGACATGGACGACTAATGGATCCGCCGGCACGTAACGCTATGTGGCGATTTGGATATCCAAACCCGGTCAACTACAATGACAACGAGCTCTTTTGCGGTGGTTATGCCGTGCAATGGGAACAAAATGCTGGACGATGTGGAGTATGCGGTGATGCGTATCATATGAAGTCACCGCGCCCACATGAAGCCGGTGGAGAATTCGCCAAGGGAATCATCTCCAGATACTACACAGCCGGACAGGTGAGTTCTTCATGTTTGGAATGAATAAAAACTAATTGATCAAATTTTTGCACGCTGTTGTGTATAGTAAGGTGAAGAGGTTGAGAATGGAGGTATTCAATGTCATGCCTCTTGAACCAATTTAGACCTAAAGATTTTTGAGATACTTGTGTGCTAAAGTATTTTGTCTTGACAACTAAATCGTGAAATTCGATTGAGGTTATTGCTTAACGCAAGTAAATGAAAAATGCTTGTACAAAAGGAAACAATGCAGATTTGTTTGACTGACCGAGACGAAAGTATGAGTAGAAAATTGATACATAAAATACATGGAAAAATTGATTTTTTGAAGAAAATGTCGGTAAAGGCTAGATTTTGGTAGGTGTTATATCAAAAAAATGTCAAAAGCGAGGGCTAGAAATGCCATATGCTTTGGGTTTTACTTCCATTCCATTTTCATTCCCCTCTAATTTCATCAGCTTTGAGCTGACGATAGGTTTTGACAACAGTAACGTTATCATTGATGTGTAGTTTTTTAAGTGTAAACATTTATAAATTAATAACTAGAAGTTAATTTTACATTCTTCACACTAAATAAAAAATTGATTTTAAAATGTGTTGTTTTTCATTTTTTGCTATTGTCAGAATGGGGTTCAGAAATATATTTTGGCATTGTTTAAGCTTCCACATTTTAAAAAGATTGGGAACCGCTGACCTAGATATTCGTTAAGGATTTTATAAAGCCCTTCAAGCAGAACTTATCTCAATTTGAATTTAAGGGCTTCGTGCCACACCTTGTCAAACGCTTGCGACACAAAAAGTCGAACAGATTTTCTTTTCTTCAAGAACTCTCTCAATTATGTCAGTAAATCTATGCACTGGATCAATTTTATCTAAGCCAGGTTTCAAAACCATTATGACTTTCGCAACTTTCCATTGGCTCGGAACATATTGTTTTGTAACCTTAGAGCGGCATTTATGTATAATGTAAAGGAGGTTAGTTAATTCTTTAAGAGGGAACATTTTTAGAATTTCTGCCGTGATTAAGTCATATCCTGGAGTTTTATTGGACTTAAGCTTCTTTATTTCTCTTTGTAACATTTCTTGTTATGTAGCTTTCATTTGAGGTAAAATTCATTGCGATAGTTACCTTCTAGAGGCCCTTTTTTGAAGTACAGGATATACTCTTTGGACCTAAGTCCGGATATTTGGCCACTGTTTATCCATGGCTCCTGTATCAGGGCAACTATGTCAACATTTTCTTTTAATAGATAGGAGGTTAAGGTGGCAGAGGCCAACTTACTGTGCTGTAGATTTAGTTGTAGCACTTTCATCATTTTTTTCTTTAGTTTGTAAGTTGACAACCGTTACCGGTCTCACCTTTACCTCATTCATGCCGATACAAAGCTTATACCCTCTAGATGGAAGCAGAGCCATCGTTTCATGGTTGAGCATGAGAATAGCTTCCTTTCCTGTTTTGGTAGGCTCTTCTATCTCCATGACCTGCCAATCGGCGTTCGGAAGGTCAGGATTGAGTCTTCTTAGGAAGTTCAATAGCCTTTCTTTCGTCATGCGCGGGCCCGGGATATTTATTCGGACTTTGGGACTGGTGGGAAGTCATTTTTGAAGCCTACTTTTAGGGTTGTCCCTTCAAGCAAGTCTTTCATTTCTTCAATCTTCGTTCTAAGCCAGTTTAGAGTGTATTCATCACGGCACGTGAGAATCTTTAACCCTTTGAACGTCGACAAAGGCCCGAATTTTGGCAAAGTGTTGGTAGAGGAGAGCACTTCGTCGCTTACGCGATCAAGCAACTTTTCCTCCACCTGAGCCCACTGCTCATCACTAAATTTTCTATCCGAGCTCCCTTTATTGATAACGGCCACCTGAAGGCTCTCTTTTATCAAATCAGGTAGCGTGCCTGCATTATTTGCGGTCTTAGGCTTCTTATTTGCTGTGATCGGAGGGGGAGTCGAGTCATTGTGCCTGTTTCTTTTCCTATGACTACTTGGATCAGCGTTATCGACCCTTGAGTGTTTCGGACCACTGAAAGTAAGTCTTCCAGAGATCGTTCGCACCTGTGGGTTGCTGCCTTTCGTCGTCTGGGAAGAGGAGGCACCCTGGTCTTTAATTTCTTTGTTGCTGTCATCCGCTTTGGGTCCGAATTGGGGCTTGTTATTGGCCTCTAGTTTTGCTAGAAGCTTTTGGACCCAGCTCAATTTCCAACCTCGCAGATTTAGCTTCTTTGGATCGCATTGGCCATACCTTCGTACGGCTCTCCTGGCGTTCTCGATCCTTTTGTGTACCGGATCCTGTTTCCCTTCCTTGTTCTGCTTATTAGGATGCACCGGTTTCTCCTTGATCGGGTTTGGTCCATGTGGGCTTCGACCTTCGGAGGTGGTATGCAGCAAGGTGCTAGATCACCCTGCGCCATCCACGCAGACTTTGGTTGGTACGCTGAAGCCGGAACCTTTGGGAGTCGAGGTGACATTGGCATCCGACAATGTCAGGGTTTTGGCCAAGGATTCGCCTTGGGAGTGTTTGTTCCGCTGTCCCATATCAGGGTTTTCAACCACCGTGACATCTGCGTCCGAGCTGTCTGAGCTGGCGAATGATTGATAGTCATCTTCGAGGAGTGTACTCTCCTCGTCTGACGCCATCACTCCTTCGTCAGCCCCCACAGCCCCAACGTCAGAGTCAAGGAAGTCCATGAGATCCTTGGAAAGGACATCATCAACCTCATTGGCACCACTGCTAGGGTCAGGATTGCCGTCTTTGGCATTTTGTTGTTGATGGATATTTGTTGTCACTGGCGACTTATCCTCTTTCGAGGCCAAGCCATCGCCGACAGCCGTGACTACTGCCGACTCTTGAGCGTATATCCCCACTCGAGTTTTATTTTCTTTATACTGACTTTTATCCATATTTGTTCATTCGATTAACATCTCTGTTTTGTTGTTGGTTTGCTTGGTTGCATGACACTGCAGCTGGGTTGCTGAAGGGTCAAACGTAAGCCCCCCCACCACGACAAGGTGAAACCTCGGGGGGGAAGTGAGTAGTTAGAATCTTTTCCTGTTTTCAGATTTTCGAGGCAATTTTCAACTTCACGGTTTTTGAAATCTGATATTCTCGTTTTAAGCAAATTACACAATCGAATTAAATTAGCTTTGTGTTGAGGAGGATATTTGGTATATTGAGGATATTTTATATCTTTGCAGCGCAGCATTTCTCTTTGATAAGCTGTGTTATTCCATGCTACCAATTGTATCAAATCAACAAAGGTATCTACTGCGTCTTCAAGCTCGAGAGACGTTTGTAATGATACCCTTAATTCAACGCTGTCCTCAATATCTTTCTTAAATCCATCCCAGTTGGTTTTACTGTTTGTTAACCTGGGTGATTTTTCAATTTTAACAAGACTCACTCATAGTGAGTATGACTGCAGAATGATCTGAGAAGAGATCATAGCTCTCTGAAATTTCTACACGGTTAGAGGGTATTCCTTTTACCATAAATAAATCTTTGTTGGTTTTTGTTAAATGTTCCCACTTAATTTTTTTTTTTTGAGCATGGATTTCGATAGAGAATTTAATTTTGAACATAAATTTTTATGTGGTGTAAAACTGTCAAATTCGGCATAGTTTCCAAGCTATAAATAAATTTGGTGGCGTGACAGATCGTGGAGAACCAGGGCTGAATGACTTACATTACTTGTTGGCAGGGAAAGAGTTATGACAAACATATTGAAAAGTGGCAAGTGTGACCGCCCTCTCAGAAGTACAGGGGTGAAGAAAGAAGAATTTTTGGTTTTGAGCATGTTTATAGGTCATAGTTGTTCAACATTAGAACGTTTTCTCACATAATTAAAAGCGGCCAGTCAAAAAAAGTTAAAAAAACAGCAATATTTTTTGAAAACAGAGGACTGAGATTTTCCTGTATTGTCTTTTTGTTTGTATTTTAAGTTATTTTTGTTAGAAAACCTTATCCCTCGTCTTAAAGGAGAAATATATGTAACCCTCCCACACAATTTTTTTTTTCTTGTGTTGATCAAACATGTACCTACGCTCTTGCGTGTTATGCAGAACACCCTGTATAATAAATTTTTAAAATTCTAAGCCCCTTGAAAAAAGAGTTTCAATTGCATACCTATTGGCAGGGAAAAATAGTATATACTGAACATTTGTGAGACCTCTTGATAGCAAATCAGACATTAAAGTGCAAGGGTACTAAAAAAACAAGGGACTATATCAATGTTTTCATACTAACTCATTGTAAGAAATTATTGAATATAAACATATAAGGGTGGTTCTTATATTTGTTTTTTTTTTAATTTTGAGCTGGATAGGCTCAATTAGAAAAATAATATTTTCCCATTTTTTTGAGATTTTTATTTCACTCCCTTTGTCTATCTCTATTCACTTTAAGTTACTAAATAGAGAAAAAAATTGTATGAGAAGGAGGGGCTATGTCCCCCCGTTCATTCGGAACGGGCGAATATTCTTAAAAATTGACTCAAAATAGAAAAAATATTAAAAAACAATGGTAAGACAAACAATGCCAAGCTATATAGCTTTTTTCAAAGCCACAAATCCATTCTCAAATATACTTTCTAAAGTCTTAATTGTAAATAGTTTTGGAAAAAAATTATTTTCAAACTTATAATTAAAAATATGTATTAATATCTTTAATTTGAAAATTATTTTTTCAAAAACTGTATACTGTTATACTGTGGTATTTTTTTTTTTTTTTGTTAACTAAAGATAGACCATACCAAAGTAATCCACACATTCTTATATATCGAAATAATTAGAGTCGTTTTTGAGATAAATAAATCGAATCACAAAATCTTTTTTTTTAAACGAATCCAAATCTTGCCTTATTCATAGGATACCTTAAGCGCAAGTAAAAATGAATCCAAAGTTCAGAAATTGGGAAAGTACCTACGTATTTTAAATTAGAAAAAAAATGTATGTTTTTTGTTTATTTTATTTTATTTTATTTTATTTTATTTTATTTTATTTTATTTTTAAATATTTATACATAAATATATGTATGTAAGTATTTAGTTATTATTGAGACTTTACAACAAATATATACATAAATATTTTACTTTTTGTTTATGATTCCATTATTACTGCTTCATATTGCTTCAAGGCTAACTGAGTTATATCAACAGAAGAACTAAAAGAAAATAAAGAAAAGCAAATTCAAATACAACTTCCAAATACATACTCAAAGATAATATTTTTTTTAAACATACCCAACTTCTCTGGTTGAATCCACGCTAGGAATTTTAATCTTGAGTGATCCCGAAATACCAAGCTTTGCATTTGAACTTAAATTAACAGTATCAGGGGTTCCTAGAATATTTGCAGCTAAAACGTATGATTTTCCATTATAAGCTCTAGAAATATCAGGTTAGTTATAAAAAAAATAATTTCTTAATTAAGTCAACAAAATTTCTAACAAACCTCCTAATGACCAAAACTCCATTGCCAACCATACCGTATTGAAGAGTTCCAAACTTCAAGACATCAGTTTTTCTTAGTTCAACCATTTGCTTATAAACATTCAAATGACTCTTGGCGGTATTTCGCTCATTTTGAACATTAATATCTACATAGTTTGGATTTACCGGCAGCCATGTATTGGTACTAGTTGAGAACCCTTATATGAAACGAAAATAAGTAAATTAAGCAATAAGACTGATTCATAAATATGAATTCACATGATCATCAATCATTTAAAAGATTTAAACGAATTAAGAATTTACCAGCTGAAGTAGAAGTATCCCATTGGAATGGTGTTCTTGCTGGATCCCTAGTGGATTTCTCAAAGTTTTCAGGTCCTGCATTACAAGCTGATGGATCTTTACTCTGTTCCCAAGTGAGTTGACCATCAAGCATACCCAACTCTTCACCCTGTGATTCGAATTAAAGTTTCAAAAATTCGGTTACTCATGGCTTTTTCAAACAACAAACTTACCATGTAGGTTATACTGACTCCCGGAAGAATCATTTGAATCATATTCATTATGTCAATACGTTCCTTACCATATCGACTTCCGACTCTCCTCTGATCATGGTTTCCCATCTAGAAAATTAAAAATCACTTGCTTAATCATCACCTACTCAGACTCTTTCCATTTCTTACAAACTTACCACCCAGTTGGGAGTTTTTCCAGGCGGCATCTTATCGAGCCACATTTTTATGATCTCTGCATATTTCTTAGGCTCCGAATCCTTGTTACCATTCATAATGAACTGAAAGTTAAAAGGTATTTGAGCTCCCTGGGTTGTTTTATTGCCAAACATCTGCATGGTATAATCCAATGGAGAATAGGTTTCAATAAGCAGCACTCTAGTATCGCCTCCGTGAATCCTTTGATAGTCATCGAGAAGCTTACGCCATTGATATACCATATCAACAGTTTCAGGCTGATCAAGCGTGTAGATGTGCTTAAGATATGTAGAGTCATCTTTGTCGTTAGTGGTGCCACTGAGAGGTTCATCGGGATAGTTTCCATCTGCATCGGGTGAGATTTCAAAGCACCATGGAACGGCATCAACACGGAAGCCAGCAACTCCACGATCCAGCCAATATGTGAGCACTCGTTTCATTTGAGCCACAACGTCAGGGTTACGATAATTCAAATCTGGTTGCTTAACAGCAAATTGATGGAGATAGAATTGCTGGCGTTGCTCATTCCATTCCCAGGCGCTGCCTCGGAAAGCTTGCAACTAAAAGTTCATTATGTAATAAAAGTTCAAGGCTAAGAGAAAATGATTAGTGAAATTTACCCAATTACTTGGTGGTATTGGTTTTCCGTTAGCATCTCTTCCCTTACCATTGTGCCATACGTAGAAATCTTCATAACCTCTCTCCCGGTTAACGGATTTCTTGAACCAAATATTCTCATCACTGGAATGATTAGGAACAAAATCCAGAATAACTTTCAATCCCTTGCTTGTAGCTTGTTGAACTAGCTCAGCAAAATCATCAAGGTTTCCATATTCGTCTTGAATGTCGAAAAAGTTAGCAATATCATAGCCAAAATCAGCCATGGGAGACTTGTAGATTGGTGATAGCCATGTTGCTGTAACTCCAATTTCTTTAAGGTAGTCAAGTTTTGAGGTGATGCCTTTTAGATCACCAATTCCATCGCCATTAGAGTCTTTAAACGAACGAGGATAGATTTGGTAGAATTGAGCAGTTTCCCACCAGTCTTTTTGAGGTGTAGTTGAGGTGGTTGAAGGATTTGCACAACCTTGAATAAAAGGACTCCATAGGTTAATGATGATGCAAATGAAACTGGCTACGAATAAAAACGACTTCATTGTGTTCAATTTGAAAATTGGACACAATTTGAAGAAAATCAATTGGACGAGAAGCTTTTAAAAGGTCTGATTCGCCACTCCAGAGGCTTATTATAATGAGTGGGGATATTTTTCAGGGTTACGAAGATAAGCGCAAAAACTTGATACTTGAGTGAGCATTATAGGTAAACCAAGATAAAAACGCAATGTTTGGATATATATGTAGTTTTGAATTACTTTCGAATGATAAAATATAATAACCTTAAGAGGGCTCTGAAGTATGTGTTTATATGTTATACACTTATACAGGTATCTATAGTCATTTTGCGATTAAGCAGGAAGGGGTGAGAATATTTTTCATACATGAGGCAATTTGTATTTGGTTGAAAGCATTTGAAAGCAAAATTTCTGTACCAAAACTATTTTTTGAATGAGAATGTAACACGTTACCTTCGTCTACAAGAAGTTTTGACCTCCCCTCTTCAAATGCGTCTGAATGGAAAGCGGGGATTTTGGAAAAATGGAAATCGATATTTAGTTTATGAAAATATCTTGCATTGGAAAAACCAAGTGGGCAAACCAAAAAGAACGAGAAAGTGATGCCACTTCTTCAAATGACGATAGAAAAGATTGTTCATGCTTGGTGGAGTGGTGTAACAGAAGTTGTGGAGATGGAAAATCGGTATGATGTCAAGAATTTAAGGGTTGGGCCCATGAAGATTTGTGTTACTTTTGTCCCGAGAGCGTGTTACTTCTGACCTAGAATTGTAGGACGAAAGTAACAAGGAACGAGTCTAGGGAAAATTATCACAGCTCTGAGAATTCGTCATTTTAAAGAAACTTTGATTCACAAGTTCCTAGGCGGGATGAAAAATGTTATGCCTAATAGGATAAAATCTATCAAACCGAAAGAGAATTCATGGTTCGATTTGAGCTGTAAAGAGGTAATCAGGGTTAGAGAAGTAAGTGTCCGAAGATATGAATCCAACCCCACTGAGGAAACCGGAATAAGTTCAAACAAGCTCGAAAGACCTGAAACGTTCATATTCGAAGAAAAAAATTTTTGCATGAAAAGTAGTAAACATTTTTGGTCATTTGTAAAAAACGTACGTTATTCTACCTCATCATCGCGTCCCTATGTCTACTCACTAGAGAAAGCCAATTTGCTTGCAGCACAGTTTGCTGTTAATTCGACGCATTCCATCTGTCCTACTCTACTGGTCAGTTCCCGAGTGGATGGAAAACAGCATTTGTGCAGCCTGTCTCTTAAAGAGGTGAATGTTCGTATTCCTCCAACTATCGACCAATTGCACTTACGTCCCTTCTTTCCAAGGTCATGGAAACGCTGATTAATTATCAACTCAAGAAATATCTTGAAAAATGGAAGCTTCTTAATGGCCGGCAGTACGGCTTTCGTAGCAATGGGTCCACTGGTGATCTGATGGTGTATCTCACCGAGCAGTGGAACAAATCTTAACATCGTTTTGGAGATTGCACTTGATATTTCAAAAGATTTTGGCACCAAGCTTTCTTATCGAAAATCCATGCATTTGGTATCGATGAATGTCTTCTTCGTTGGATTAGAAATTACCTTTCGGACCGATCAATACAAGTTGGACGGTTTCAAGTCTGATATTCATAAAATAAATGCTGGTGTGCACCAGGGCTCCGTTTTGTCTCCAATTCTCTTCCTTATTTTTATAAATGATCTTCTGTCTGAAACTTCTAATCCATTTAATATTTTTGCACAAGATAGTTCCATCAGCTTTTCATATTCGTTCCAAGATTCACTTCCTTGTTCTTCAGATGTGGAACTTGAACGGCAGCGCGTATGATAAGCTCATTAAATTCTGATCTTAACAGCATTTTCCAATGGGGAATAAAAACCGCATAGAATTTAATGCTTCAAAAACCCAATGCTGTCTGCTGTCGTTTAAGAAAAATCCACCCCCCATATGCCGCTATCCATGAGCGATACTTGCATCGAGGAAACTGAACAACTTTAAGTTCTGGGCATGTGCATCACAAATCACCTTCTGTGGAATGATCACATATTCAGCGTCGCCAAGAACACTGCAAAGTGTTTTCTTCCAAGGTGCAAGAAACTTGTTTCCCCTTCTTACCTGGCTGTAATCTACACCTTTTTATAAATAGTGCTATAGCGATAGCCAGTTGCAGTGGCGGATCCAGAGGGGGGGCTATAGGGGCTGAAGCCCCCCCCACGGCTGATTCAGAAGAGAGTTAGACAAACAAAACATGTGAGCTGTGTTTTTCCAAGCCCTAGGAAAATTGAATGAGTTGTTGGGCTGAACCATATTATATGCAAGCTGTGTTTTTTTTTTCGAAGCTCCAAGAGAATTGGATGAAAAAAGACGATTATATACAAAATAAAATATGCCTATTTCAAACCTTAAAGGTGTAAGACAAAAAGTTGAGGCTTGGGGCTAAGCCTTTACGAAGCGTTTTCTTAAGCGTGCGAGGGAATCAGATGAAAACTATAACACTGTTAGTGCTAACAAATTTGCATAATAGCTGTGTTTTTTCCAGGCTTTAAAGAAATCCGACGAAAGTAAGAAAGTAAGAGGCAAAAGCTAAAAAAATGTCCATGGAAGCTGTTGTTTTCCGAAGTCCAGGGAAACTGGAGGTTGGGGCTTAACAATTTGTGTGTAAGCTCTGTTTTTTTAAGCCCCTAAGGAATCGGACTAAACAAATAACAAGTTTGGGGCTAGTAAGTATGCATTCCTAAATGCTGTGTTTTTTTCCAAGCCCTTATATTAAAACTAGTGAGGTTGACTCTCATGTTATTATTTTTACCTAGATTTCCTTGGGTATCGATATTTCTTAAAAAAACAAATTAAGTTTGACAAAACGAATGAATGTTAGCTTTTTCTTAAATTCTTCTTGATATTTTTCGGACTTAGCTAAGCCCAGATAACTTTTGGGGCTTTAGTTTAAAAACTCAGTTTCCGGTGTAAAAAATCACCCTGATTACAGAATCCGACGAATGAGTCAGGCCCAATTTTGACATTTGGATCATAGTAAAAATGTCAAAATTCAGTCTGATTCGCTCCGCAGTTGGACGGATGCTATAGGTAATCGGGCTGAATACTTTTGATAAGGATAGTTTGCATGATAACATCAAAATATTAATTTATAAATTGAAACTTATGTTTTTATTTCAGATTATTTTCGTGTGCTGAAGGATATTTTGACGACTTCAAAGACTGCTTTAAGACGAAGCAATTTTTGATCTTAGTTTCTCTTTTGATTTCCTTTATGCTCTAACGAAAGATTGGAGACCTCTTTCCGCGAGCAATATTCATTAAATGAAATGAGAAAGAATTTCAATTCACTTCTAACTCGTTTTCGAAATGTAAACATCAGCTATAACGGTTATATTTTTTTTTTCTTTAAGAAGCGTAATATACATTTTTGTTTTAATAAGAACCCCATACTCGTAAATAATTAGAAATTGAAGGGCAGAACAAATTTTAAAATTTGAACTCAGATTTTTTTTAAATCTTCATCAAACTGTAAGATTTGAATTGACAAAAAATATGGATGGAATTCGCACTAAAATTGTTAATGATCGGACCAATCCACATGGACTAAAGTCATTTGAGGTGGAATAGGTACAGAACATCCAAATTCATTTTTTTCCTCAAATTTACAATGATTTAGGTAATTTATTGGAACAGCTACTTGTACAAGACTACCAAAGCAGCAGTGTGGAATGGTCAATGCTTATCAGAGTGGTTCCAAACAAAATCGGGAGTTAGACAGGGCTGTGCACTCAGTCCAAGTTTGTTTGCACTCTTCATTGAGGACATAGTAGAAGCATTACCCGCAGGAATTGAGTACGCAGGCATTAACATTAAAGCTCTTCTTTTCGCTGACGACATTGTCCTACTGGCGTATACACCGCAGTCCCTTCAGCTAATGATAAATAAGCTTAATGAATATTGTATAAGGTGGAACCTAGTGGTAAATTTAAATAAATCCAAAGTGATGGTTTTCAAGAATGGCGGAGGAAGATCGTGTGCAAGTGAGCGATTGCACTTTAATTGTGAAAGAATAGAGTTGGTGAAGGAATACAAATATCTAGGAGTTTGCTTTACTAAGAACATCTCACTGACAAACTTGCTAAGGCGAAAACAGCTATAATTGTAGGATGGAAGCAATGCTTTAGTAATAGGGAAATTACACATACCAGTAAATTCAGAGTCTTCGAAGCTGTATTGGAATCGGTTATGTTTTATGCGGCGCAAGCGTGGGGAGGTCGGAAATATGAACAAGTGGAAAAACTGCTCAGATTTTACATAAAACGGATTTTCCACCTTCCTTCGAGTACGCCAAACTGCATGATCATGTTGGAAACGGGTTTATCACCTTTATTCATCAAAGCACTCAAGCTGCTGGTCGATTACATCCTCAAAGCACTCGATATGCCAAGTTATCGTCTTCCAAAGAAAGTAGTTCTTCAAACAATCCAATCCCGAAGTGGATGGCTTAAAGACTGGATAGAACTAGCCGAACAGGTGGGTGTTGACCTGAACTATAGTAACCTTACCTCATGGAAACCTACCTTATATCGCTTAATAGCTTTTCTGGATGAAGCCGCAAGAGAACAATACACTGAGCAAGCCAAAAGTTCACTGCACCGTGCGATTTACAGTAGACTAGATTACGATCTCCGAGAAAGAAACTACTTCCACGACAACTATACTATCGAACAAACTTCGTGCATGTTCCGGTTAAGAGGAGAACTCCTTAATCTGAACTACATTCCTCACCGCGAGGACTTACCGATTCTATGCAACCTGTGCAACTTGGAAGAGCGCGAGGATGTTTTTCATTTTGTTGGACGATGTGCGATATTGAGGGAAACAAGAAGACATACCCTAGGCAGTGACCTTCTTTCAAATAATGAAATCATAAGCCTTCTACATGAAATGGATGTCACAAAGTTATATGCATATTGCAAAACAGCACTTAAATATAGACATCAAATTTTAAATGAAGCGTTCTAATCTTAAACTGTAGATACTCTCTTTTTTTATATATTTTTTAATCTATATAAAGATATACTTAATTTTAGTTGTCAATCAGGCAGACGGCAATGCCATGCATCATATTGATTGTATTAACCAAATTATTGTTAAAATGTATGTGGAAATAAAAATCAACCTAATCTAAAAATCTGCTTGTACAAAAAATTTGCAACTTTTTTGTAGGGAGCTTAATTACCTTTCTTTTTTGCCATTTATAGCATTTTCTTTTAGGAATTAAATTTTAAGAATTAGATAGGTGAGATAAAAGGGCGTACGCTGGATTTCGATTAGGTGGGAGCAAACTCATTAAAAAAAAAGTTTTACGACCGAAATCTTGCTTTAAAATGTTTTCATCAAAAGAAGCAAAATTGAATAATATATGAAATATATTCTGATAAGGAAAGTCCAAGCACCACCTAGCTGCCCCCCTTGCATACGGTCTTTTGTTTCAATTTTTTTCATTTGCTTTATTTCAATATGTTAATAAAATGTCTAGTTAATCAAATCATGGACAGCCAATCCAAGTTAAAAAATTTTAGGACAACAGTAACCTACAAAGTTTATCAATAACTTTTGGCAGGTAGACGGCTGCCTAAAGTTAAACCGAGTAATTTAGGATGAGGTTTTTATAAATCCTACAAAAAATATTCAGATTAAAGAAAGGTACCTACCTACTTATTTAAAGTTCCTATAAACGCGAAACGGACTAAAGCGTCTTTTCAAAATAGCAGCTGAAGAGCTTACTAATTACCAGATGTTCCAATTCCAATAATAAAATTTTGCAGAATTTTCCTATAAAGTACCTACATCCTACATATATGTTTGCATTATACAAAATCTTTTTTGATTCAGCTGCCGACTAGCCTACTTTCTGAGAAAAGAAAATTTGGGTTGGTAGGGCATTCGTATATGATAAAAGAATTTTTCAAAAGATGTGTCTGAAGGAACCCCAAGCCCCCCCCCACAGCCAAATCCTGGATCCGCTACTGGCCAGTTGCATTTTTCCCCTTAAACAATTCCACCATAATATTCGCACCGCCACTGAATGCACATCAGTTTACCCTTGAGCCCAATTTCGGACGTACTGTTAAGTACAGAGATTCGGTTTTTAGCCAAACTACACGAATGTGGAATGCTTATCGGCAGATAGCAATAAGTATTTGTTCAAGGGGCTACCTTAGCCTCAGATTAGAGTTGCTCGTTCTTGAAATGGTTACCTCGCTGACGAAGTAAAGCCCGGTGCAGATCGTCAGGATTTTCCTCTCGAATATATGTAGTTCCTTCATAGCCGTTTTGGAGATGGTGAACCAAACAGAGAGCTGTAACTGATGACTGGTCTTAGGAGTTGCTTATAGATAAGAACTCTTATCTGTTGGCTTAGCCCAGTTTTTTTCTTCATCAGCGGGTAGAGGCGGTGGAAAGCAAAATTGGCTTTTTTGAAGACAGTCCGTGAATGTGGGTTGAATCTCAGCAGCGGGTTTAAGTTGATGCCTAGGTATTTAGTGCTGCGTTTGGGTGCTAATCTGGTTCCGTCTGGGAGTGCTAGGGTGATGCTTCTACAGCTTCCAGCTAAGCAATCACGTCCGCCCCCCCCCCCCAGTTTTCTGAAGCAGACAAGCTCCGCGATGTGCATGAGTTGATCCGGATACCCAATTTGGTGTAAAATTAGAAGAGTTTGCGGATAAGTTCCTCGACTTCTCGGACAGCTATCAATGGAGAGAATGATGCGCAATATATAAGTGAGTCATCAGCAAAGAAAAGGTTCTCGCATTCTCTTGAAATTAGTTGGTCAGGGGTCATGATCTTATAGAGAAGTGGTCTAAGTTTTGACCCTTGGGCAATTCCAGTCCTGATGCTCTCCCACTTTCGATTTGCAGGTTTCCAGTTGCACGAAAAAGTTCCTGGAAGAAAGAAAAGAAAATATAATTTTGATTAGCACTTAAGGAAAGCCTAGTATGTGGAATTTATGGATAAGGGCTTCAATCCATACACTGTCGAATGCTTTCTCGACATCCAGGAAGCATCCGACAGTAACTTGATTGCTTTCTAAGGCTGTGGTGATGTCGTGATGAAACTTCAGGAGTTGATGCAGGGTGGAATGATTCTCCCGGAAACCGAACTGCATGTCTGAAATGATGTTGTTTTCACTGCAGAACTTCTTGAGCTTCCTGAGTATCAGCTCTTACAAGATCTTACTTAGATTGCTGAGGAGGGATATCGGCCTGTAGTTGGTGATTATGTTCTTTTCACCTATCTTGGGAATAACCACGATTTTTGCAGTTTTCCACTTCTGGGGAAAGTAACTGTTGTTAATGCAGTTGTTGAATATGATGGCTAACAACGCCATCACAGTTTGTGGAAGACTTTTTAAGACAAAACTGGATTGCCCATCCGGTCCAGCGGACTTCTTTGGTTTGGAATTGCGAATTATCTTAGCTATCTCCTCTGGGGTGCTCAAGTTTGGGCTGTCGATTGGATCACTTGCAGGATTGGTGTCGCTAAACATTGCTCAAGTTGGGCATAATTGTCTGCTGGATGGATGCCTCAATTTTACCAAGGAAAACTGTATCATCTGATGGACTTGGCATGAAGCTTCCTTCGAAGTGGGAAGCGAAGGCTTCAAGTTTGTCCTGCATCGTTGTTGCTTCTCCATTGTTGGTGATAATCGTCTCAGGCATTGGTGATTTTTGGGCAATTAGTTTGTGCATGTTCCTGAAGGCTTCAGGTCCAGGTTTGATTGACTGCAGTCTCTTCTGAAACTGGTTGTTCTTGTGGTGTTGGATGGAATGTTGACACACTGAAGTTCACTCCACACTGTCTGGTAGTTGCTGTTAGTTGCTTTGAGCTCTCGCTGGTGTATCATTTGAAGACGTTTCCTAAGTCGTTGCCTGTTGGTATATAGGTTTTGGATATACTGTGGAAGGTGCTGATATCAGTCCTTTGACGTCTTGGGCTGCTTTTGGTTATCCAATGCGTTTGCAACAGCCAGTTCCAGGCAGTCAATGGCTGATGTACATCGGCATCTCCTCTTAAATCCCTCCCTATATTTTCCTAACGCTGACACTGCGTTCAATCATCTTAAGGATAGTCACAACCCCTTTGTGCGCGCATAATTATAAAAAAAAGTATACCGTTACTATTTGGCCTTACAATTATTTTATGTTCCATCTAAGGAATTACCAAAAAACCTTTAGCTCAAAATTTAAAGTAAATATAGCTTCAGTCGTTTCGGCTGTACATGTATAAAAGTACACGTACAGGCAGGCAGACGGAATTACAGGACCAACTTTTCTCGTGTTCTCTATCATTGTAATATCAGGTTTGATTGAAACCTTGAATTTTTTGTTTTTTTTTGCAAGAATTCAAATCTTGCCCTATGCATAGGAAACCTTAATCGCAAGTAAAAGTTAATCCAAAGCTCAAAAATTGAGGCTGTAGATATTATGAATTTCAAAATAGAAAAAAAATATGTTTTCTATTTTATTTTATTTTATTTTATAAAATGTTAATACATTAATGTACATATGTATGTATTTATTTTTTATATTATATATTATTGAGACTTAACAACAAATATATACATAAATATTTTATTTTTTGTTTATGATTCCATTATTACTGCTTCATATTGCTTCAGGGCTAGTTGAGTTATATCAACAGAAGAACTAAAAGAAATAAAAAAAAATTCAAATACAATTTCCAAATACATACTCAAAGATAATGTGTTTTTTTTAAACATACCCAACTTCTCTGGTTGAATCAACGCTAGGAATTTTAATCTTGAGTGATCCCGAGATACCAAGCTTTGCATTTGAACTTAAATTAACAGTATCAGGAGTTCCTAGAATATTTGCCGCTAAAACGTATGATTTACCATTATAAGCTCTAGAAATACCAGGAAAGTTATAAAAATAAAAATAATTTCTAAGTTAAGTCAACAAAATTTCTAACAAACCTCCTAATGACCAAAACTCCATTGCCAACCATACCGTATTGAAGAGTACCAAACTTCAAGACATCAGTTTTTCTTAGTTCAACCATTTGCTTATAAACATTCAAATGGCTCTTGGTATTTCGCTCATTTTGAACATTAATTTCTACATAGTTTGGATTTACCGGCAGCCATGTATTGGTACTAGTTGAGAACCCTTATATGAAATGAAAATAAGTAATTAAAGCAATAAGATTCATTCATTAAATATGAATTCACATGATCATCAATCATTTGAAAGATTTAAACGAATTTAAAAACTAACCAGCTGAAGTAGAAGTATCCCATTGGAATGGTGTTCTTGCTGGATCTCTAGTAAATTTTTCAAAGATTTGAGGATTTGAATTACAAGCTGCTGGATCTTTACTCTGTGCCCAAGTGATTTCACCATCAAGCATACCCAATTCTTCACCCTATATTTCGAATATTAAAGTTTCAAAAATTTGGTTACGTGGTTATTTATGGTTTAGTCAAGCAACAAACTTACCATGTAGGTAATACTGACTCCCGGAAGAATCATTTGAATCATATTCATTATGTCAATACGTTCCTTACCATATCGACTTCCGACTCTCCTCTGATCATGGTTTCCCATCTAGAAAATTAAAAAAATCGCTTGCTTAACCAACTCACACTTTTCCACTCTATTTTTTACAAACTTACCACCCAGTTAGGAGTTTTTCCAGCTGGCATCTTATCGAGCCACATTTTTATGATCTCTGCATATTTCTTTGGCTCCGAATCCTTGTTGCCATTTAGAATGAATTGGAAATTGAAAGGTATTTGAGCTCCCTGAGTTGTTTTATTTCCAAACATCTGCATGGTATAATCCAATGGGGAATAGGTTTCAATAAGCAGCACTCTAGTATCGCCTCCATGAATCCTTTGATAGTCATCGAGAAGCTTACGCCATTGATATACCATATCAACAGTTTCGGGCTGATCAAGCGTATATATGTGCTTAAGATAAGCAGAGTCATCTTTATCGTCAGTGTAACCACTGAGAGGTTCATCCGGATAGTTTCCATCTGCATCGGGTGCAACCTCAAAGCACCATGGAACGGCATCAACCCGGAAGCCAGCAACTCCACGATCCAGCCAATAGGTGAGCACTCGTTTCATTTGAGCCACAACTTCAGGGTTACGATAATTCAAATCTGGTTGTTTAACAGCAAATTGATGGAGATAGAATTGCTGGCGTTGCTCATTCCATTCCCAGGCGCTGCCTCGGAAAGCTTGCAACTAAAAGTTCATTATGTAATAAAAGTTCAAGGCTAAGAGCAAATGATAAGTGAAATGTACCCAATTATTTGGTGGTATTGGTTTTCCGTTAGCATCTCTTCCCTTACCATTGTGCCATACGTAAAAATCTTCATAACCTCTCTCCCGGTTAACGGATTTCTTGAACCAAATATTCTCATCACTGGAATGATTAGGAACAAAATCCAGAATAACTTTCAATCCCTTGCTTGTAGCTTGTTGAACTAGCTCAGCAAAATCATCAAGGTTTCCATATTCGTCTTGAATGTCGAAAAAGTTAGCAATATCATAGCCAAAATCAGCCATGGGAGACTTGTAGATTGGCGATAGCCATGTTGCTGTAACTCCAATTTCTTTAAGGTAGTCAAGTTTTGAGGTGATGCCTTTAAGATCACCAATTCCATCGCCATTAGAGTCTTTAAACGAACGAGGATAGATTTGGTAGAATTGAGCAGTTTCCCACCAGTCCTTTTGAGGTGTAGTTGAGGTGGTTGAGGGATTTGCACAACCTTGAATAAAAGGACTCCATAGGCTTATGATGATGCCAATGAAACTGGCTGCGAATAAAAACGACTTCATTGTGTTCAATTGGTGAAAATTGGACACAATTTGAAGAAAATCAATTGGACGAGGAGCTTTTAAAAGGTCTGATTCGCCACTCCAGAGGCTTATTATAATGAGTGGGGGTATTTTTCAGGGTTACGAAGATAAGTGTAAGAGCTTGTCATTTGAGTGAGCATTAGGTAAACGATGATAAGAACATTAAAAGCGCAATGTTTGGATATACATATATGTATGTAGTTTTGAATGAGTTTGGAATGATCAAATATAATAACTTTTAGAGGGCACTGAAGTGTTATACATATGTTATGCAGGTATCTATTGTCATTTTGAGATTAAGTTTGTTCTAGAAAATTACACTAGCGCCAATGTAATTTATATCATTGTCAAGTAAAGTGATTGTTGGCGTGTAAGGTAAGTTTTTAGTTTGATTTAACATCCGTGATGTTTCGATAAAATAATTAATAAGGGTAAGAAATTAAATGATAAGTTAGTGTAAGTGGATACACCTATCTTGAAAAGACTTATTGCACTTTTGTAATGGGCTGTAGAATACCTATGTAAAGGGTGTTTTTTTAGAGGTATAGAAGCTTAAGTTGGTAACACTATTTCAACTGGCGGCTATTTTGTCAGCTGTGAAGTGATTTATATTTAGCAGCGTATATTCGGTGAATGGGCCTAATACAAGATTGCCGTTGATCCCAATTTTCATTAGCGAATTTTGTTTAGCGATGAAGCTCACTTTTGGTTGAATGGATACGTCAATAAACATAAATGCCGTATTTGAAGTGATGAAAATCCTCAAGTGTATGTTGAGACACTATTACATCCACAAAAACTGACTGTTTGGTGTGCTTTATGGGTTGGTTGAATAAATGGTCCGTACTTCTTTAAAAACGATGCTGGCCATCATGATTTATTGAAGGAAACGCTTGGTAACCACATAGATTTACGTTACAGACCCGTGAATTGACTCGGGCTGAACGTATCTACTGTTTGTTCTGTGCCGAGATTCAGCTATTTCAGCGAGCGAGATGAGATGACTCGCCTTACCCGCCGACTCATCTCACTTCACTCGCAAAAGTGATTCAGCTATTTAAGTGAAATGAGTAAGTTCGAATTTAGTTTCGAGCATGAGACAGAGAATAAATATAAAAGAGCTAAATTCTACCTCCTTGTCACACTCGTTACGCAAAACGAAATGAAACAACAAATACAACAATGTAAACATTGGAATCTTTAATAATGGAGTTTGGAGTATCTTTCGTTTCAATTATTTTTTTTGTCATAATTAAAGTTTAATGTGAGTTTCACCCCTGATAAATAAAAAGTTTAAAAGTGTTAAAAGTGAATAGAATATAAATTTATTTAATTGTATATGTGCATATGATAATAAAATAAAATTAAAGAATCAGTAAAAGGGTAGTTGTTTTTATCTACGTTGTTGTTTTTTATTTCGTTTCCTATCCATGAATAGGAATTCTTGAGAAAAGCACACATACCTATCCAAAACTGGAAATTTACCAACACATACACCAAGTCACTGCGGAAATATCTGGCGAGTAATGTGACATTTCTTTTCACTCGCTCACTCACTCACTTATGCTAGCTGAATCGATTTTCGACGAAAAGTGACTCATCTCACTCACTCCCTGCGGTTTCGAATTAGCTGAATCTCGGCACTGTTAACAATCGGTCTATAAACGAATAATTGAAATAAAATAACAATCTACGCCAACTTGGTGGATAAAAACTGTTCACAACTGGATGACATTTGGATCAAAATACGATTTTTTTTCGTCAAAATATAGTTCGTCCCATCTCTCAAGTCTCAACCCCTATCAACTATCAAATTCTATTGATAGACCCATATCAACTATCAAATTCTATTGATGGCAATGATGTTAATGGATTAAAAAGCCAAGGGCGTACGCAAAGGGGGGATAGAAAGGGGCACTTTGCACCCCCCTATGAGAATATTTTTCATACATGAGGCAATTTGTATTCGTTTGAAAGCAGTTTGTTTATTTGTTTGAATGAGTTCGTCGCCCAACAATGTCCTCTCTTCGAGCTTTTCGTTGCACTGAGCAGCACACAGTAGTCCGTTTGTTGAAATTTGGTGAGAAAAATAATTTTCCACGCAATTTTAAATAAAAACCTATTAATTAAATTTCTCTTATAAGTAAAGGCTTGACAATTTAGGTCAGAACTTGGTCCTAAATTTAAATAAAAGCACTTTTTAAGTCAAGAGCTTAGTAAAATTTATATTTGAGATGATTTGAATTATGTGCCTGAGTGTATAATTTGTATAATTTCATATGAAAGTGATTCCAATATATATTTGTATGTTTAGCAATGTTCCCAAGTGACTAGAACTAATTTTAGTACTATTTTGATTATTAATAAATTTGTTTGACTTATTTTATTTATATTATTTATTTATTTTTTTTTAAAAGTAACTTTATATTTTTTTTTAGGAAATCGATGTTGAAATTGAGCTTACTGCCAACCATTATGGTCGTTTCGAGATGTTCCTTTGTCCCAATAATAATCCACGATATGAGGCTTCGCAAGAATGTTTCGATCGGTATCCACTCTTCATTTCTGGCACCCGAGACAATCGCTTCCTTATTCCTACAGAAGCTAAGAAAAAAGATATCTTCCGTTATCGGGTGAGGTTACCAGCTTATGTAACATGTACACAATGTGTCTTGCAATGGACTTATTATACCGGTAATATGTGGGGTACGTGTGCAAATGGTACCGAAGCTGTTGGTTGTGGGCGTGCTGGTGAGTTTGTCCTTCAATTAGATAATAATAATACTATTTTATTTTTTAACATTTTGATTACTTATAAATTTAGAAACTTTCCGAAATTGTGCTGATATTGCGATTGTTTCAAATACTGGAGGAGGACTTCCACCGGCATTTGTCAATACTAAATCGCCATATCTTCTTTATTACAAAGATTATCGTGCACCACTTGATAACAATGTCTTTCCACTTATTGTTCGGTAAGTAACTCTTTAAAATTTATAGATTCATTAATTCATAAATATTTTTTTTTAATATTAAAAAATATAATTTGCTTTAATAAAAAAATTGGAATTTATATAATTTTAGAAATAGCAATCGCCATTAGACTTTGGTTTAAAAGAAGCTTTAACATAAAAAACGCATTATAGTAACACTAATAAACAAATAAATATCATTTATAAATAAATCCATCACATATTATTAAATATTATGTATATTATAACTGAACATACTCTAATATACATAGTTTTAAAGCTTTTATTTTATAATTCAAACATTTTAGAACAGCTTGTAATAAATGATAATTTAAATTTAAATACAATTTTAACGATTTTGTTTCAATATAACTACATAACTTTACATTGTAAAATAATATTAAACGATTTTGGGTATTGGTTTGCTTCTAGTTAAAAAAAAGATTAATAAATATTTTAGTTTTTAAATGAAAAAAAAGAAAGTGTTTTATTTTAAACAATTGGTGTTGGACAAACATTAATGTACAATTTCATTGTGTATATTTCTTGGAATAATGTTCATTTCTTCACTGTCAAATTTGAAGGTCTAACAAATTGTCATGATTTTTTCTTCGATGCTTCCATTTTATTGGTCATGATGACATTGAAAATGATCAAACTTCTGACACTATGTTTGCTATAAAAGAAGCTGCAAGTCAAAAACATTGATTTTACTTGGAAAAAAAAGAATATTTACTAAACAATCTTTATCATCGTGCGTCGTTGGAAAGTCTTCCGAACTGTCAAATGTGTCGTAGGTTTACCGACGGAATTTGTGGCGTTTGTTTCATTTTCTGAGCTTTGCTAGGTTTCCACTTGTGATTTACCAACTGACGAAAGACGCATTTTTGCTTCATTTCACAAAATGAAAAGTGGAGGTGAAATTATTGTCAATGATGAATGACAACAAATTTCGAAACTGCAATTTTCTAGCTAGCTCTGTTGCTGATAAAAGGACATGTACTGCTAACTTCACAGTGAAGTAAGAAGGAGGAGGAGACAAAATTCTGATCAAAAAAAAATCCTTTATAGTCTAAGAGACATAAGAAGTCAAGTCATTTGCGTAACGTTGAAAGCTTGAAAGTCCATATCAATGAATAGCCTCTTCTTGGTCCACCAAGAACCACTTGTCTGTCTACCTATGCACGTGATGAACAGTTGTAATATTTGACACAGCTACATTTTTTTACATCGATTTATTACAATAAGCATAGTTTACAATTTCAATGCGAAAAAAATCAAACTTCTCAAAATAATATTCCATCCATTCTGTGCACCACATTGTATACCTATAATATTCAAGGCGAAACATTTTTGACTTGGCCTAAATCACCTACTAAGTCATTAATCTACCCTTAATTAATAAACTATAGGCCTAAAAATGGAAAACAATTATTTAGGGATGCAAAACCCATTTGCATGCTAATAATGCCTTGAGGAGAATAAATATTTTTTTTTCTGAAGTGTAAACCGACAGTTTTTTTCGCATGCAAAACAATTGTCGGACCATTATATCCAAGACGGCAATGTTTTTGTTTTGCATGAAACTGTAAGCCAATCACGTAAACAAATAATTTTGTATTTCACCTCAATAATTTTTGTGCTGCGAAAATATTTGCATATATTTTTGTTTCGCATGGGAAATGTAAACTAGGCTATACCTCTACGCATTTCTCGGAGGGAAAAATAGTTTGCATACAAGACAGAGTTGGAAAATAATTATTAAGTTAGATTAGGGGTCTACCTACCACGATATCTAGAAAACAGTAATCTCAAAACTAAAAACCTCGAAAAATTAAATCTAGAACTAATAAAATCCCGAAAACAAAAATCTAGAATAAATATTAATTTTTGAGACACGCGATTGTTAGACAGTTTCTTAATATTTGGAAATATTCTACACATATTTTATTAAGTAAAATGTTAAGTTTGACAAATATTAGAAATACCGTGTTGTATAAGTTTTTTGTTATATTTTGTAAGGCTTTATTTTTGTTGAGGCTGTGATGCGATGAAGGGTATAAGAGTATGTCTAACTAAAGTGGAGCAAAAGGGCCTTGAGCGGCCTGATTCCAGGGTTCAAAGGACTACAATATTGTCTCCTTGGCTCATTTGTACCGCTAAGGCAACTCCGTTGCCCCGTTTAGGTTATGTTCAATAGCCATGCAGTCACCTATATCAAAAGTTTTCTTGGACAGCAGTTCTTTTGCACTATTACACTCAAAACAAAGTACATGTACAAAGTACAGTACAAAGTCCTTATATTGGGTTTTTTTTGAAATTCCAACTTGGATAGGAATCAAATGACTCTAAATAGAGAAAAAAAATTTCCTAATTTTTTCAAACTTTTATTTCACCCCCCTGGTCACCCTTTTTTCACTTCAAGGTACAAATAATGGAGTTAGGGTGATTCTTATAACACGCGAAAAAAAAATCGGAACTTATAGATTAGATTTAGACGAACAAAAATCGTATCGGAGGGGGTGTCTATTTTCCCCCGATTAGACAGGAGTGGTAGTTTTCTAAAAATTTGACCCAAAATATAAAAAAATTATTAAAAAACAACGGGACCACTTACAATGGCATGCTATAGCTTTTTTCAAAGCCATGAATCCAGTCTCTAATATGTTTTTTAAATCAAGTTTTTATTGTTAATAGTTTCTGAAAAAATTATTTTCAAACGTTAAAAATTATTATTTTTGTTTTTGTTTTTAGAATTTGAAGATTATTTTTTTTTAAACTATTTACAATAAAAACTTGATTTAAAAACCATATTAGGGACTGGATTCATGGCTTTAAAAAATGCTATAGCATGCCATTGCAAGTGGTCCCGTTGTTTTTTAATATTTTTTTTCTATTTTGGTTCAAATTTTTAGAAAATTACCCCTCCCGCCTGAACGGGGAGAAAAAGACCCCTCCTCCGATACGATTTTTTTTCGTCTGAATCTAATCTATAAGTTCTGTTTTTTTTTTCGTGTTATAAGAATCAACCTAACCCCATTATTTGTGCCTTTAAGTGATAAAAGGGAGACCAGGGGGGTGAAATAAAAATCTGAAAAAATTAGGGAAATTGTTTTTTAAAGTTTTGAATCGAATGAGGGCTATCCAAGACAATGTCCAATTTAAGGACCACTCTAATATACATATATTCAAAAATGTGCCATTGTCAAACTTAACGCCAAAGGTACCCAATACTCTACATACCTACTGTCAAATCTGTTGCAAAATTTTGTTTTGCACTTAAAATGCGTGTAAAAAAAGTAAAAAAAAATCGAATCTATTTTTATTTTTCGAGGTTATATCTTTCGTGATTTATGTGCGTCCGAGATTTTAATTTTTTTTTTCAAGATTTTTTTTGCTTCCGGGTTTTGGTCGTTCCAGATAACGTATCATGACCCCTTAGGTTAGAAGGGGTGATAATACGGCGAGCCGCATCATCTCACTCCGATCTCAGTGGATCCATTGCGCTCTCCAGGGTGTAGGTATAGGTACGTGTGATGGAGGGATAGGGAAAGGGTAGAGGGGATAAAGGGGAAGTTTAAGATGTGAGGGGCTTCCCTGAACCATCTTAGCTCTGAAAGAATTTTAGGATGTTCTTTAGTGGCCAGACAGAGATTTCACCCAGTTCGTCGAAAAAGTATTCTCCTAGGGCTACATTTCTGGTTCTAGCTAGTCTGGGGCATTTACACTTGAAGTTTAAAGAGCCCTCATCCGCCTCTTCATCTTGACTCTTCATAAGTCCGATGAGCTAATGCCTATTCAAAAATAATGATAACTTTTTGTTATTTTTTCTAGCTTTCATTTCAATTACATGTAATTAGTAATTGGACTATGTATTTCCATTACAATTACATATAATTGAAATTGAAAAAAACCCTATGTTTCCATTACTTGCAATTGTAATTGAAAAAATTCACTTACAAGAGTAACATATGTAATTGAAAAAATTCACTTCCCAATTACATGTAATTGGAAATAGTAATTGAAGGAAAGCACTGATGTGTTAATTATATTTAAGGTAATTGATTTCATGAATTGTAAATTTATTACATGTTTTTATTAAATTAATACCACGTAACATGAAACTGTCAAAGACATTAAACTTATTACATTTCAATATAAGAAGGTTTTATAATACAAATTCTATATACTACTGAAATAAATCAGCCAAGTAGAAGACTTAGCATTAAGGATTGGACTTGTTGAATTATTGATTCAAAATAGCTTTTTATGGCCTTTAGTCCTATAAATTGACAAAGCCCTCACTATGTCACTGATGAGTTCAAGTGAGTAAGCCGAACGAAACGCCAATTTATAGGACTAAAGGCCATAAAAAGCTATTTTGAATCAATAATTCAACAAGTCCAATCCTTAATGCTAAGTCTTCTACTTGGCTGATTTATTTCAGTAGTATATAGAATTTGTATTATAAAACCTTCTTATATAGAAAATATGCCTGGCCCAGGGCAAAAAAACTTCCAGCTTAATGATTAGGAATTCTAATCTTGTTGGATATAGTTTACAGTGGATTTTCGTTGAAAAATTCATGTAAGTTGAACTGAACTTAATATAAATTGCGTATGACAAAGCCCTCACTATGTCACTGATGAGTTCAAGTGAGTAAGCCGAACGAAACGCCAATTTATAGGACTAAAGGCCATAAAAAGCTATTTTGAATCAATTATTACATTTCAGTGTAATTATTACTATAAAATGTAATCATTACTGCTTTTTTGATGATTACTTTTATTCCAATTATAAATATAAACCTATTTTAATTTGAAAGTAATTGAAACTTTTAAATTATATGTAATTAGTAATTGAATTTCTTCAAATTCGTGTAATTTGTAATTGAATTTCTTCAATTACATTCAAAAGTAATTGAAAAAGTGTTTTGAGATTTCAATTAAAAGTGATAGGAACATTTTTGTATCATTATTTCCCAACTCTGACACAAGAAATATTTAGCTTGCAATTATGAACATTTTTTGTCATAAGTCAAACTCTCTGAAGTTCATCAATAAAAAGATAGGAAAATGCAAATCAAAAGTTAAAACACATGGGGCCATATTCATAGATGTTTGCTAAACTCTTGCTTAGTTGTTACTAGGCAAGTCCGGAGTTTAGGCTATTCATAAATGAATTTAAACCTAAGCTTAGGTCTAAACATGTAGTCTAACTTTAAACATAGGAAATGCTGTGTTTAAGTAGTTATTATCACAGCTAAATGTCAAATTTGATTTTTTTTGTGAATTAAAAAACTGAAAAGATAATTTATATCAAATAAAATACTACGTAAGCTTATCGTCCTGAAAAATGTCGATTGATACCGCAATTGGAGAAGATATGGATATTTTATATGAGTCTGAGTTATGAAGTGAATTGCAAAATGTGCCAAAAAGAAAAAAAATAGAAAAGAGAGAATAGAATAAGAAAAAAGTTCCCTCTGTGGTTGCGACCAGTTTTCTTGGCATTCCCGTTTTATATCTTCTTTATTGTTCATCTAAAATATAAAAGAATATTTGTTCGAGTTTCCTTTTTGGATTTTTTATTTAATAGTTTTGTTTTTTTTTTTTTTACTTTTTTTGAGGAAGGCCCCCAACAAATTTACACTGGGAATATAAGTTTATTTTTATGTTTTCTTTGAACTGTCATCTTTTGAAGTATAATTGTAGTAGAACACAACCTTAACCTGGGGTTCTACTAAAAGCAGCTGGGAAATTGACTATGAATAAGAGCTGTGTTTATTTAACCAACAAGCCTTAAGCTATATATCAAGAAATCACGACTTTAGTAATTCTCTATGAATACGCCCCATGGTGTTTGGAAACGTTGCTGCTCTCCATCTTCTAGAGGACTAAAATTAAAAATTTGAAAAAGAAAATAGCTTACCAATTAGAAACTTCCTCGTACCAACTAATTTATGGTTACACCTTTAAACCAGTAGCGGATCCAAGATTTGGCTGTGGGGGGGGGCTTGAGGCTCCTATTTTAGACATCTCGCAATCAGTCAAACAATTGTTTCATATTACAAAAATATATAATATATATCTGTAGCTGTAGATATTTACAGGATAAATACATCCACTGTACAAAAAGTTAAATAAAATAAGCTGTACAAATTTAGCTAGAGAATAATGAGGCGAACAATTATTTCATGCACTATAATTTGACAGGCATTCTGGTGATGTACAGTAAGAAACGAAGATTAAATTGGAGTTGGGTACCCAAAATACTTGTCAAAATTTTGGTGAGAATTTTGTATGAGGGCAAAATTTTACCATGTTCCAAAAATAATGGCTAAAACATGTTATTGATGTTGCCTAATATAAAAACCATTTACAGTCACGCCATTTTGTTTGAACGATCCTTCCATTTCTTACCATAAATATTTATCAATTTATGAATTTTATTTATTTATTGTATAAACAAAAATTCAAAAAGAGAACTTAGATACAAAATCGCATCGTTTTAAGAAAATGTATGAAATCGTCAAAATTTTTTCGAACTGTAAATCTTTAGTTTTAATTTTGAGGACACTGATTGTAATAAACATTAATTGTTTGATTCGGTTGCTCGAAAAAATTGTATGCATCGGAAACACAGCTTTAAGAGTTATAACTTATAAGCCATAGAATTTTCCCGGGGGTCTTAGCACAAAGGATATGAACAGAAGAACTTTGGAAAAAGGTGACATTTGCTCTTGTGATCAAATTTAATAGGATCCTAAATGATGAGTTCTATCGATATCCTTAGCTTTCGTTCATTCAGCTTTAAACAATAGCATGCTCTACTCAAAATTTTGCCTGAAAAGGAATTTTCAATGCAAAAGGCAATATTTTTCACTCAATACAGAGACCTACAATCCTTCATATCTGAATTTCGACTGAATTTCTGAAAAAAATTATTATATGAAAATATTAGGTGTTGTCCTTTCCTTTAGCTCTTCAACTGCATTGAACATTTGAAATTGCTGAACTTACCCCGTTTTTTCGCCCAATGCTCTACGGGCTTGAAAAAAAACGCAGTATTTTTTTCCTAGGAGCTCAAAAAAGCACAGTTAACATGTGAATTGTTAAGCCCCAACATCATATTTTCGTTTAGTTTCCTTGAAGCTTGGGAAAACAACAGCATCCAAATCCTTTGGGGGCTTAGAAAAACATACTTTCATGCACATTTTTCAGCCCCAACCTTGTTTTAATAAATACTACAAAAAGACACAAAGTGTGATTTTAGCTATCATTCTTTGTTTCATCAAGTGTTTTTAAAATGTTTAGGTTTGAAAACGAACACAAAATTGAAACATCGTAACGTATTGAAGGGGGGCTTTAGCCCCTATAGCCCCCCCCCCCCCCTCTGGATCCGCCACTGCTTTAAACCAATTTATAGTTGATTCAAAGAATAATATTACATTATATAAAATTGTAACTTGATTAATTTAATATTTCAATAACGTTTCGGGCAAAGATAAACCACTTTACAAGCAAATAATATCAGGATAAAGAACGGCCGTGAAAACAATTAAGACGATTGTTAAATGAAGCGAACCTAAGAGTATTGTTTTGAGAAGACTATTCTTAGCAGACACAAATTTCTTTTCTGGCAATGGTGTACGGTAGCGTTGCTTATATTTCTTTTTTCCCATAATTGTTCCACTAGATTTCTCCATCACAACTGGAAGTTCTAATTTTGGTACATAGTCTTCTTCTTTTAATATGAAATCACAGTGATCTCCAGCACCACTCATTGCTAGTGCTGGAACCATTTTTGGCTTTGGATTTGTGACTTTGGAACTATTATTATTTTTCGGAATGAATGTTCCATGTGTAGCGAACGACTTTGCAGAGATTTTGCATATATTTGCCAGAAAATGATTAAAAAATAATGGATCTTGTTCGATAAAATTGAATTTTATCCTCGAATCCTTTGTAAATGGCTTGAGTCTTCGAAGTAGCAATTCAGGATTATGTCGGAGCATATCAAAATTTGTTCGTTGCAGGGTGAAGTTATTTAAATCCGTAGCAATGTAGAAGTCTCTTTCTAGCTTGAGTTCGTTTATGGTTTGGTGGCTGATTTTGAACTCTTGTGCCAAGCCAGTGATAGTTTTAGATGCAAATGGAAGCACCGTAGACGAAGCGATACTAATGGAATGTTTAAAAGAAATACATTTGCTGGTCAGCAAGATCAATGGTGGTTTAATTTTTTCCTTCTCAGAGGACTTCTTCAAAGTTTCTTCGAGTTTAAGACCCAAACATTTTAGTATTTTAATTTCTCTCTCGAGTGATGGGACGTTCTTGAAAAATACATCTACCTCTTGTCCAGAAATTGCATTACTGTCAGCATCAGTCCTTATTTTAATTGAATCCGAGATAGTCAAAGGCACTTTTTCTGGTGAACTAGATCTTTTGATATTTTTCTCCAGAGGCTGTTCAGCTTCGGCAACTTTAAGAGTATCCACTTTGACTTCGTGATGATTCTTTCCAAATCGAATTTTTTCTAATGCAATTTTGATAACACGTTCCTGTTCGGATATTTCTTTAAGCTGTCCTAAAAGAATTTCCTTCAACAGTTGATAGTCATCCTTTTTAAGTTTCTGATATCGCTCATCAGCTTTGACTATATCTTTCAACAAATCTATCTCACTTTTTTGCAATAGCTTGTTGTTCGATGACTCCTCCTGGTCTAGCAATTCTTTAAAGTGTCGTAAGTTGCTACACTTTGGATGAAAAGTTTCCAGAGGAAGATCAAAATTTTCAAAGATCAAAGGTTCTTGAAAATCATATTCCGATGAATCCTCAAAATCAGGATATTGACTGCGGATGAACTCATCAAGTTCGCATTCATAGTAATTTTCTGGCAACATATTTGGATTTATATTCTCGAAATCAATTCCAGAAATTGGAACATCTTGTCTTGGAGTTACATACAGCGAACGAGAATCACTTATTTCTCCTAGAACAGTTTTTGAGATGGCCTCGAGAGGTTTGGTTGGGTTTCTCACTTGTGAATTTAGTTTTGAGTAAGCATTGCCAATATCCTGCTGACGTTTTCTGGACTTTTTGGCAGCTGTTGCAACAGAAGATGTATTTTTTATTTTAACTTCATTAACGTTAACATTTCGAGACTTTTTATTTCTTGTGGTCGGTCTTGGATTCACGGCTCTTAAATCCAAGTCTGGAATAATTAACTTTTTCTTTTGATGTATGATTTCTTCGGTGGAAGTATTTTTTCGTTTTACATCTGAATATGGAAGAAGAAAATGTAACATAAGCCTTAGAATGCATCTTTAGAAATATTTACCCTTTTTTGATTCACTAAGATAAATATTTTCTGCCCTAACTATATTTATAGCATCAAAAGTAATTTTAGATTGGCTAGCTGGCATCTTTAAATGATTTTTTTTTTTAACTGGAAAATGTATGTATATATTTTTTCGTCGAAATTTTATGATTGATCGAAATGAAATTAAATAAAATTTTGTATAAATATATTTTTTGGTTGCTTAATTTGAAAAGTGTTTTTTTTTTGTTTTAATACTTTAATAAAACTTTGTGTAATATTTCTAGCGATCAAATGTGTCTGCCATCACCGGCATTCCGGTCACTTCCTGGTATGCGAGGCTGGTGTGAGAATAACTGTCTGAGGTATCCTCCAAATTGTCCTGAAAGTGCTTGTCATTGTCCGTAAGTGTTTTTTTTTTATTTTCTGAACCTGGACTTGGTATTTAATTTTTATTTTTTTTTATTTTTATTTCAAAGACAAACGTGTGAAGCTATTGGTGAATTGGCGGGACGTGAAGGTGCTGATACATATTGCTTGGATAGTTGTCTTAATTTCCGTTCAAAATGTCCAACAGATAGATGTCGCTGTTATTAGAAAAAAATATTAAATTGTCGACAAAAATGCTTGCTGAATTAATGAAAAAAAAAAATTAAAAGCTGTGCTAAGAGGTTACTGCCATAAATGTTGTATACACATACAAAATATTTTTTTTTAACAAAATATACAAAATGAATTTATACTTCTGTGTGTTCTATTAATTTTTAAAAATAAAAAAGGGATCATGCCTAGATATTGAAATATATCTTAGGAAATATTTTCCTCTGGTCAACTTGGTATGTATGTATGTATGTATGTATGTTAGACATAAGCCGAAAACTTCTTAAAATACAAAACAAAAAAATTGCGTGATTTTTATAGAACAAGTAAAAAACGATCAGAACTTGAACTGCATTATGTACCTACCAACAAATTAATGTACATAGGTAGGTACCTACTTGCTTTGATTGCATAAGGTTTCATGAAGCGAAATGGCAAGGATAGCAAAGGATTAATGTACATATAGCTGCTTGGTCTAGTATCTACTTACCTACTTAAGTTACCTCTTTTTTAATCGAATTCAACTGTACTAAAAAATTTAAGTTAATAAAGAGAAGGTGTTAAACGAAAGTTGTTTTGGGATAAGAGTTAGAGAGGATAGAATTTTGGGGGACTGATTTAAGGTAGATTTATAATAAATTGCCAGAGGGACACTCAAGCAAGGGTACCTATCCATCGCATCACTTTAAAAGAAAATATGTACCTACCTTAAAGATTCTAAAGAACCTAGGTTAATCAAGGCTGAATGTTAGTAGAACCTGTGTCAAAATTTCAAAGGTTAAACCAGGTTGAATCTTCATAGTCTGAACCAAGTTGAACCAAGGTTGAACCAGGTTGAAGCTAGGTTGACCTTGAGTTGAACCTTCATAGGTTGAACCATAATTTGATCTAGGTTGAACCAGGTTGATCACATATGTTGAACATGGTTGAACTTAAGTTGTAGCAGTTTGAATCCTAGATGAACCAGTTTTAACCAATATTGAACCAGGTTGAAGCTTGATTGAACAAGGTTTAACCAAAGTTGAATCAGGTAAGATCTAATATAAGAACAGACTTCTGGCTTTCAAACAAGCTATACATTGTAGTAGTACATTGTTGCAAGTTTTTCTGTTGTTTTTAACATAATTAGTTTTTTGCATATTTGGTCATTCGTTTTTACAAAATTGCACTTCCTCTCTAACCGATAGGGGATAGACAACCCTTCTAAAAAAAATAAAAGCTGTATTGTACGTGTCCCTGTACAAGAATCAAATATTATTTTGCGGCCATAGGAATCATTATTTGTCCTAATAGGCTATTGAATAGAGAAAGACAATTTAAAAAGGAACAATAACGTGCAAGGGTTTTTATTATTGAATATGTTTATTTAACCCGATCAGCATGCTTAAACCCGAAAATGCTACTAAATTCACCCATGCGTTTCTGAGAGAATGGTCACTCTGCCCACTTTTCAATATATTTGGCATAGCTCGAAAACTAAGCCAAATTTGACAATTTTACACTCATTCCTTTGTATTAAAAATTAAATTTCCAATCGAAATGGGTGATGGTTTATATAAAAAAAAGTAGGTACAAGAAAATTATCTGTCCATACATTTGCATAATGTATGAATTTGCATTCAATATTACTTATTCAGCAACTTTTGACCTTACATGTTAGATAAGACAATAGACAATACAAAGACAACCAAAAGGAAGGAAACCCCAATTTGAAAAACCTTGGAGCCAAAAAAAACCTAAATTAAAGAAATGTTGAATAATATTGAGCAACAAAAAATTTTAAAAGCCCTACAAAAAATATATGTAGCATGGCAATGTTAGTGCTACCGTTATTTTTGAATAGATTTTTTTCTGTTTTAAGTCATTTTTTACAAAATTGCCCCTCCCCGTGTGTGTGTAATGGAACACTCGAAGTAGACACATTTTTTTTCTCTGGCAATTGTATTAATTTAACTGATCAAATTAAAGCTAATATATCCACACAACGGCAAAAGTAAACAAAAAGTGCTTTTTTTAATTGAAAATTAATAAAGTTGGATGTGAACAGTAAATAAATCGCTCTTAAAGCATAGTACGCAGCTGAAGTGAAACGAAAATTCTCATACAGAAATTGACACAACGAAATCGTAAACGAAACATTTCGTAGTGATTTTTGTTATGTAGTACGCAGTTCGACAGTGAAATGTCAATAAAACTGAAAATCCTAGCAGATACTCGAACCAAGTCTCCACTTATTTTTCGTATACAATTAATTGTTCGGAACATTATTTCAGACGAAAATTTGACAGTTTGTTATATTTTGCTGTTGAATTTTATTTAAAAATGAAAATGGAAGAAAATACCGTCGAAACGAACTGCAGAACACAATTATTTGGAACCCTTAGCACCACAACGGACGACACGAAAACAAAAAAAAAACAAGAATTCACATCAGACGAGAAAAAAATTTGACTTAAGATTTTAAACTGTTTTATTTTTGTATTTATTTTGACATCTTTCTGATAAAACTCTCCATATATTTTTTCGCAATCACTTCGTTTCTGATTTCGTTCTCGAGTTGGAGACACCAGAAAATTTTCGTTTCACTTCAGCTGCGTACTAGGCTTATGTATAAATAAAATAAATGATTGTATCGATAAATCACGCTGTGCTATTCCCAATTTGTTCTTTTCGTTGAAAGTCTCACTCACTTACCTATATAACATTATGTCTCCACCACCGAAACGAAATGGATCCCAATCCCAAAAAATCCAGAGTGTTTCCAACTCCGACTCATCGCCTTCTCCAAATCGCAAACCTGCTCAACGATATATGACCAATGATGAAGACGATTTAATGTGGACAAAAATGGATGAACATTTAAAAAAACAAAGTGAGTCGCTTATCTCAATGTTGTTTAATAAAATCACAGAAACTGAAAAGAACATAAAAGACCAAATTGAACGCGATATAAGTGATCTGAAGGAAAGCGTAAGTGGCATAAGCAATAGAGTCACTCAATTGGAAACGTCACAAAACAACACCACATGTGAAATAAACTCAATCCAAAATGATTTATTAACCTTGAAATCAGAACTTTCGACGGTAAAAACTTGCACTTCATCTATTATCGATGAGAAATCACCCGCACTTTGTGCATTAAAAGAACACTGCGATCGTTCTGCAAATGAACTCAAAGAAGTTAAGGATCTTTTAAACCACCAAGAAAACCGAATGGTTGCATGCGACGCTTTTTTGTTTGGTATTCCACTACTCCCGGGCGAAAACTTGAAATCAATGTTTAATTTACTTTGCCATGCAATAAACATCAAACCGCCAACTCTTCGAAACATCTTCCGCACTCGTCCGAAGGGGAATGATAGTAACCAAAACACTGCGATTATGATAAAGTTCAACTCTCCCTACGACAAGAATCACGTTTTGATATCAATTGCAGCGTACCGAAAAGATAACAACAAACAACTTTCATTAGAGGATGTTGGACTACAAAATAAAAAATCTCCGATCTATATGCGTGAGAGCTTATCGCAGCATAACAAACAAATTCTCCAAGAAGCGCTTAAGCTTAAGAAAAGTAAACAACTAGCCTCAGCGTATACTATCCGTGGAGCTGTTTATGTTAAACGTCTTGTCACCGACCCTGCTGTTCTGGTGGACTGCTTGATGAACTTAAAAAGAATTGCCAGATCAAATGATGAACAACTAATCACCTGTTAAGAATTAGAATTTAATTTTATTAAATAATCTTGCATAATAATCTTTTCTTTCTTTTCGCTTAAATTTCAATTGATTTGAATCTTGTACTTGCTATTTTTTTTTTTCTTTTAGTGTATTTCCTTCTTAAATTACTGCATTAAATTATTTAGTATTTCATAATCATAAACTAATTAATTATTGTAAATCTGTTTTTTGTTCCTTTTTATTTTTGTTTGTTTCTAGCTTTTTGTCTGTTTTGTTCCTTGTTTCTTGTGCTCGCTCTTTTTGTTGTTACTTCCTTGCATTTTTCGGTTTCGTTTTTATTTCTTTTTTTTTTGTACTTTAAATATGAATGATTATATTAATTTAAAAACGATGGTAAGAGTATTAAGTGGACAGAAACAAGGTCTTAGGGTTTGCCATATTAATGCGCAGAGCCTTTTACCCAAGATCGATGAGTTTCGGGATCTGTTTGAGGAGTCAGGCTTAGAAATCATTTGCATATCTGAAACATGGTTTTCGGAAAGCATTAATGATAGGATGTGCTCGTTGCGGGGTTACAAGGTGTTTCGCGCCGATAGACGAGGTCGTGGTGGGGGTGTAGCAATTTTTGTAAAGCAAAATTTAACTTGTAAACTACGATGTGCTTCCAAACCTGAGAGTGAAATTGAATATTTATTTGTTGATTTGGTTGGTCTGACGAATAAACTTCTCATTGGTGTAGTTTATAGACCAAATAATTCCATAAGTGTCACACCCTTGTTAACTCTTTTGGAAGAAGTTTCACTTACCTGCTCAAATGTACTCATGTGTGGTGATTTTAATAACAATCTGCTGCTTGAAAACAATCTCAGCGATAGCTTAAGCATATTTGACTTAAGACCAGTGAACACAATTTTACCAACTCATTTCTCAGGAAGTAGTTCAACGTTGCTTGACGTGTTTTGGGTTAATGATATTAAAAAAGTAGTCCTCTATGATCAACTCTCCGCACCAGCATTTTCAAAGCATGATCTGATTTACTTAGTCTTTGACTTCAATTTTTCTTCAGCAGTTCTAAGTCCCTTGCAATATAGGGACCTTAAAAACTTTGATGAAAGTGCATTAGAGGAGCAAGCACTGAACACAAACTGGGCTGCTATATACTATTTACAATCATCTAGTGAACAAATTGAGTTCCTGAATGAAAAAATTAAAATCTTATATAATTGTCATGTTCCTTTAAAAACAAGAACTCTAGACCATCGTAACCCTCCATGGTTTACTGCCCAAATTCGACTACTAATTCACAAAAGAGATCAAGCTTACAAGGTATGGAAGAGAATTCGTTTGCCAGAACTTCGTCGTGTTTACTGTTCCTTTCGAAATAAGGTTGTTGTTGAAATCAGGAAAGTTAAGTCTCAGGTACATTGCAATCGTCTTAACCCCTCCTTAAGCGGTCGTCAGCTATGGAAAAATTTACGTGAAATAGGTATTGGTAAGACAAATTGTAATGTGCCTGCTGATGTCGATGTAAACTTTCTAAATAGAAAATTTGTTTCTGTGCCATCTTCTACATCTTTCATTGACACAGAAGTTTGGGATTCGTCCTTACGCCCCCAACAGAGACCTGAGTCAGTTTCTCGTTTTAGCTTTCAACCCGCGGACAGTGCAGATGTGGTGGAGTGTGTACTGTCGATAAAGTCGAACGCTGTTGGTCTTGATGAGATCAATCCAATGTTTCTAAAAATAATCCTACCAATAGTCTTGCCATATATTATTCATATTTTTAATTTCATTATAATGTCTGGTGAATATCCTACACAGTGGAAACTAGCCAAAATTCTACCTGTTCCCAAAAATTCTAAGAAAGACGAGTTCAGACCCATTGCGATTTTGTCATTCCTTTCTAAAGTTTTTGAGAGATTTTTACAAAAACAAATCGACATCTTTCTAACTCGAAATAAACTTTTGACTCCAAAGCAATCTGGCTTCCGGAAAAAGAACAGCTGTATTACTTCACTTATAAATTCAATCGAAGATTTGCGGCAGTCAATGGATAAGGACGAAGTTTCATTTCTTGTTTTATTAGACTTTTCACAGGCTTTCGACTCGGTAGATCATACAGTTTTGTGTAGAAAACTTTGCCACGAATTCAAATTTGCACCATGTGCTGTAAAGTTGATTGATTCCTACCTTTCTGGAAGAATGCAAGCTGTTGAAGCTAACAATATCCTCTCTGATTTTTTGTCGACGACTAAGGGTGTTCCTCAAGGATATATTTTAGGTCCTCTTTTATTCTCCTTGTATATAAACGAGCTTCCTTACTTTATTAAATACTGTAACGTATCCATGTATGCTGACGATGTTCAACTGCACTTAAGTTGCCCAATTGGTCTTATAGAACACTTTATTTATTGCCTTAATGAAGATCTAGTGAGAATTTCACAGTGGTCTCGATCAAACGGCCTCTTGCTAAACCCATTAAAGTCGAAATGTCTTGTTGTAGCAAAAAAGCCACTTGATCTTTCATATTTCCCTCCAGTGTTATTGAACTGTGTTCCAGTTGAGTATAGTGAACAGGCAAAAAATTTAGGTGTTCTTTTCAACCGAAGGCTTACATGGGATACTCACATTAATTATGTAGTCGGGAAAACTTATGGTGCGCTACGTTCTTTGAGGGCAGTCCAACATTTCACTCCGATCAAAACTCGTATAACGCTTGTTAAAACGTTGATTATACCCATCCTTACGTATGGATGTGAAATCTTTTGTTCATGTAGTTTTGAAAGTAAGAGAAGATTAAAAGTGGCATTTAACAGTGCCATTCGATATATTTTTGGGCTACGCAGATACGATCGAGTATCAAGTTTTTCAAAACAAGTTCTAAGCATGACATTTGATAGTTTGCTTGAGTTCCGTACATTAACACTTTTCTCTAAGATCCTGCTTACACGTGAACCGTTCTATCTGTATGAAAGAATAAGGATGGCTTCTTCGAATAGATCTGGGCAACTCATTCACCCAAGATACTCTTCCCTGATATCTGAACGACAATTTTTTGTTAATAGTATCCGCCTTTGGAATTGCCTCCCTAGGAGAATCAGACTGTTAGGAAATGCATTTGAAGTACAAAAAGAAATAAAAAAACATATGTCTCAATCTTGAAAAAAAAAGAGAGCACGAAACAGGAAACAAAAATACGAGAACAATAGCTTTTCAGTTTTTCAAAACCTTTATATATTAAGGGTATTCATTCAACAGCGTTAACTCGTCGTAAACATCGTAAAGTTTTAAACTTCGTAAATCTGTCAAATTTTCCATACAAATTGTGACAGAATTACGAAGTTTAAAAGTTTACAACGTTTACGACGACTTTACGCTGTTGTATGAATACCCTTATTATAAATATATTCTAATTTAAATTATTTTTTTTTTTACATTATATTATTATTATTAATAGTTCCATAAATTGTTACATTTAGCCTATCACTATTTTATAAGATATTATATCTTACTGTGTAAGGAAGTCGAATTTGAATAAATCTAAAATCTAAATCTAATAAGCGAAATACCATGTTTCATGACCTTTGATCCCTTATGATTTATGTAGTGCAGCCCGGATCGGTATAGAGAACTTAACCAAAACTTTCAAATAAATCCCTGAATGTAGTTTTTAGTACTTTATTCTTATTTTCCTGAGGGATACCAATACCATGCAGGAAAAACTCACCTTGTACTCAACCTCAAAGGTGGTGTAAAAGAGAACATTTTATATAGAAATATAAAATCCGTAACTCTGTCGAATAGACCGAGAGCCACAGCAGATTTTGGGTGTGATCTATAGCAAAAAAGAAGTATAGGCGTCGAAAGCTTCATTAAAGGCTATTCAAAAAATCAAGGTCTTGCAGTCCACAACTGGGGCCTTTGCGAGAAACAGTGCATCGAAAAAAAAAATATGAATGCAACTTAGAGAATAATCGTGTTAGTCGCAATTGGTTTTCACTCCTCCCTAGATAAGCTCCTCGGATCACATATCACGGAATCTGAGACCTTTTGAGTGTATAGTTCGCTCTACCGGACCATTTAAAAAATTCAAAATTCTAAGTAAAAAATGGTTTTTTTAAACAGTCCGGCAGGGCGAATTAAACACTCATAAGTATTCAAAATAACTAGCAAAGCAAATAAAACCGATAAACTTTAGAATGTTCAAGGAACAGCTAGCGTTGGCACCACATGGACATGGGCCTTTCGATCTTGTCCAACAGGTGCCATTAGGGTTTTCTGCAAATTTCGCCGCTTAGTTTTCAAATTAAGTATCCAGTTTATAGCAGTGCGTTAAGACCAAAAGAATCAAACCACTAAACTTCTGATCCCCACTGAATGTTTTTCGAATTCCAATAACTTATTTACTCCTTGAGCCCCAGTGAGGATTTTTGAAATGATTGGGGTAGTAACGCTGTGACGAGAGATTTGATTTGGTGAATCCACGACTATCGTAATAAGGGTGATTGGCAAGCCTCTATAGCACGCCGTCACAGTGACTGTAGTTATTCTGCCCTTTGATATAGAACAAACAAACACAAACTTGCAAATCTTAAAATTTTCCTATTATATTTAAGTCCTATATCCAATTTTATTGGAATTAGGACATTCAAGCACAGATCTTTAATTTGAAAGCCAGTATAAAAATTGTCTCTTCTGCATACTAAAAGTATATTTAGGAAAAATAATAAACATACAAATCATCGAAATAAGTGGTCTTTAGGACAAAATCTCTTTCTTAGTTAATAAATAAAAGAGATAGGATAATTTGGATTGCACCAATCGTGGAAAACTATCAAGCGATATCGTTTTGCGAATGACTGTCTGTATTATCCTTTACATTTATGATAGCAATAGTCAAAACGATATCGTTCCATCGTTTTCGTTTTACGTAATTGGGCCCCAGTATATTTTTCTTTTTCAAAGAAGTAGTGTTTATTATGAAAACATTTTTTCTTCTTGAATTATAAAAACAAATTTATATGAATTAATGTTTCATTGCCTTTTCCAGATTTACCAACATAATAGCTGATTCTCTTCGAACCGTTTTTCGAATGATTTCTCCAAATTTCTGTGACAAGTCCAACCTATTTTCAGAAACTTTTTGCTCGAAAAGTTTTGTATTCGATGGCGGCAATTTGAGATGCAGATGCGTTATTGAACTACATTTCTCCAGTTCTTCCATCGAATTATTTAATACGTCTCGTGTGGGATTTTCATCTATCACATCATCGGGTACATCTGGCGGTATTCTTAAAAGCGATTCCGATGGTGGAGGTAAGTACTCATCTTCATCTGAATACCTATAAGTTCTTATCAGAATTTCTGAACCGCATCGAGTAATATTGGTCTTAGAAGTAAATACTTCTACGTTACTATATTTATGTTGTTCTATATTTTTTAGAGCAAAGTTTGATAGGTTTTTGGTAAATTTACCATAACGTTTTATATAATGCTGCTGTTTTTGTATAGCTTCCATTAAATCCCAGTACAAATGATTCTGAGTTTCAGCAATTTCTTTGAAGGAATTTACAACATCCGGATCCGGTTTGTCTTCGAACAGATAATCCACTAGAAATTTCCGGAGTTTTTCCCGCACTGCTGAAGTGGAAGGTCTTGTAAAAGTAGAAATCGCCTTACCGTCCGTCAAGTATATGCCAGCTTGTGTGTGCTTGGTGTTAGATCGATTATCCTCAGATTTTTTGTTACCATAGTCTAAACGACGATTAAGGTTCGATTTTTTCATCAGCCATTCTTCTGCTGGAATAGAATTCTTCTTCTCGCTTAATTTGGTATTTGAGTTGTATTTTTGACGTGAATATTTGTTACCCAACTGCCGGGCTTTTGCTAGTTCCTCACAACGGATTTGATGTTTGGTTTTAGGTTGATGTCTCTTTTCTATACCTGGCTTTGCTATTGGTAACGATTCCTTTATACGTTGCAGCAATTTTTCAAGACGTAGTTTTTTAACCTGAATTTGGAGAGGCTTCTCATCAAAACTTCGTATAGTCTCATATGCTTTCTTCAATCGCTCGAACTGATCAGGGTTGTTTCGATGTAGTCTCCTGAAAAAAGGTGTACGATGAATTTGGTAGTTATCAGTTAGAGTATGAAGAACAAAATCCATGTAGAACTTGGTTTTTTGAATTTAGCAGAAGCAAGAATACAAAAATGACGGAAGATTTTTTTTTTTTTTCAAAAATTTAAACAATTTTTTGTATGATTGGAGTTTAATTGACGGGGTACTTTTATTCATTTCACAAAGAAAATGTGAGGTTCAAATTTTGTAAGTTCAAAAGCAAACTTTTGTTTTGTTTAATGTGAACATCAAAAATAAGAAAACAGTTAAATAAAGTAGGTCCCGTTAAGGTAAAAAAAAATACCAAAATGTACACCATTTCTCCATTAATTCATTGATTTTTTTCTTATCAAAATCGTTATTTACAAACAGCCACTATTCTTTGTTCGCCAAATAAAATATCAATTTTAAATTTATATTCAACGTAAAAATATATTTGTTGTTCCTTTAAATTGTTCGCTTTATACAAAATAGAGAAAATAAAGTATAAGACAAAAAAAAATCAACTAAGGACTACATATACATTACATTATTTAATTTTTTATATTAACAAAACAAATTTATGATATTTATTTATTTTAATAATAGTTATAAAGTAAATGTCTCACATACTATGTTAACTTCCATATCTTAAGGAAAGAAGAATATAGCAAAAAAAAACGCAATAAAAAACCATGCACTCTTTTTGTTATCAAATAAAATGTATTATTATAATTAAATGCTAAATATACATGAAGATTTATCAACTTTCAAACGAGACTTACAAAATGGGACGAAGATTTTAATTTACGAAATAGAAATAATGATGAAAACAAAAAAATGATAATCAAAAAGTTAACCAAGACCATTTTTTCAAATTAATTTTATCCCTTTTTTTGTTCTAAACAATGTTAAAATAATTTAATTAAGGTTTCAAAAGTGCTTCTGACATTTTTGTTTAAATAAAAATAATATATAATATTACTGCAATGCAAGCTATCACAAGAGGGGTGTACGCGATGTAGTGGCCTAAGGGACAACACGGTGTTAGGATGAGGATATTTTGTTGTCTGCAACTACGATCTCTAAATGCTGGGAGGTTTTGTTTGTGCGGAGTTTTTTTTTAATTTTTAAAATCTGTTAACGGTTAATAATTGTTTCCAAAAAATATAGTAGTTAACTTCATTCAGTCCAAAGATTTAATATCGAATTCCATTGGCTAAGAATCTAAAACAGGAACTTTTTCTTCTTCTTCTTGGGTTTTTGTTTTTCCGTGCCAAGTTCGGATTCATCGGCATCCTTAAAAAAGACAGAGTTCAAAAAAGGAGTTTGAGATATAAGAAGTACCAATATAGTCAAAGAATATTACCTTATCTGCGTCAAGCTTTTTGCTTTTACCAAGTTTTTTGCTCTCTTTTTGTTTCTTCTTTTCCTTTTTGGAGAGTTTACTCAACGTGTTACGATTAGATTCTTCTTCACGCTTTGCCGAGTGGAGTTCGAGTCTCTGTTTGATACTCTGTAAACGACAAAGAATTCATAAGTAATTCATTAGATTGTAAAATATTAGAATCAATTTGGGTATTCATGCAACAGCGTAAAGCAATCGTAAACGTAGTAAAGTTTTAAACTTCAAATCTGTCACAATTTGTGTGGAAAATTACAAGATTTACGCAGTTTACAACTTTACTACGTATACGACAGTTTTACGGCGTTGCATGATACCCTTAATATAAAATTTATACGAAATAAAATTTTACCAGAGCAAATAGCATGAAGTATTTAAAAGGTTTATAAAAATCAGAGTAAATATATTTTACTTGTCTTGCTGTGTGTTGAAGAGAAGCGACAGTTATAAGTTCCAATTTACCATATGGCCAAATTGTATGAGTTGGGTCTCATTGTTGTAACACTTTATGACCTATATCGTATATATGAGAGGCCTCTGTGTGTGTTGCTTTTTTTTTTTTGCAAAGGCATGAGTCTGTATCACGTGCAGGGAAAGTTTTATAGCCCAATAGCTTCTGCCATACACTATAACTCTTTTCCTGCACAAGTTCCGTCCTAAGTGTTGTAACACTTTTTCACAGATAACTTTACAGACTTATGTGTGTCAATAAAAGAAAATAGTACACATTGAGACCCTTCCAATGATATAAGTCAGAAAGTGTTACAACATATGAGAAGAAATCACCCATTCTCTGTGCATTAAGTTTTATAAATATCTCATTTTTAATCGCGACTTTAAATCCATTGCAGATTGAATAAATTGGGGCTAAATAAAATTAAAGTTAACTGAGGCATTTATTTTGAGGGTTGTTCAAAAGTCGATGTCACACAAATTGATCATTATCACAAAGTTAGAAGTTGGAAAACTCTCTGTTGTTAGTAATTTTTAACAAAAAATACAGATGAGGTCTGGTACAATAACAATTTAAAGATAAACTCACTCCTCTACAATAACAAGTATTTTGCAATCGCTGGAGAAACTTTGACAAAACAAATATCTTTGTTCATTCATTTCATTCTATTTAGATGAGCTACACCAAAAATAATTTTTTTTTAGGGAACCACGTAAAAATGCTTTGCGTTAAAACCTGAATCAAATGCTCATGCATCGGCTTAAAATCTAGCTGATCTAAAACCTAGTGCAGAGACACACATATCAATGAGACGTATGGTATGAAGGAAACCATCTCTATTGAATGTAAGATTTTATAAAAACCTCGAGACCAATAAGAACTTGCCTCACATAACAAGTAAAAATATGATTATATCATGAAGGCTTTAAAGTAAATTTTCCCTTGGCCAATGCGAAATTTGTACAATAGGAATAAATGTTTTAAAATTTATCGCACAGACTTGAAAATTAGAAGTAAAAAAAGAAGCAAATTGGGTTGACATCTTGATCCCAAGTAGTTCCCATTTAAAAGGGACAAGAATAATAAAAAAATCAAGACTTTTTAATGAAACTCATGCAATGAGTCTAAATAAAATTTTCATGACAAGACATTTTCCAGGAAGGCAAAAAGTACATACTACAACTGCAGATACGACACAAAAATGAGGAGTAAAAAAAGCATAGGTACACTTTCCGTTTATAGCAGGTTTGTTTGATGTTCCCTGCCCCAGGGCGCACTGGGGAATATCATTCAAATGTCAAACAACTGGTGGCTACTCGGTTTTTGATATCACATCGAATATATCAGTGCTACATTTGTATGTATGTATGTTATAATGTTAAGTTGCTTATGTACTTTTTGTGTATCTTCAAAATCTTCATGCAAGCACTAGATTTCCATAGATTTTCCTAAGCATTTCGTTTATAAATATATTAATTAACTAGCAGAAAATACCCGGCGCTGCCGGGTCCCTGTGAAACAAATTTCCTCCGCACAAAAAGTCCTATGTAATGACAACTTAAACATCCTACAAAACTTTTTTTATTTCGTTAAAAAAAAATGTCTTTTTTTCCTTTGAGTATTTGTTTTTGTATTAATTTAATATTATATTTTATTATATAAAAATTAAATGAAAATTTGTGTGTCCGGGCATCAAATCTAAACCACAGCACAGAATAACTTAAATTATTCTTTATTCACCGAGCTGGCTTAAAAAAAAGTGGTAATAATTGCAGTTGCATGTAAAAATATTTCATAATAGAAATCATAATATACAATAACAGTAACTATTACATATTAAGTCACCTATTAATTCCTACAAAACAATCATAACATAATAAAGGCTAAACGAAAGAAATTGGGATTGCATTTACGGTTCTTAATGCATTGTAATATGAGTTTGCAGTGAAAGAGAAGAAAATTAATTCTTATTAAATCTTTTATCAATTCTGAATAACATCGCTATGCTAAAGTCCAAGGAAGTTGTGGTTCAAAATGCAGTTTCAGTTCAAAATAAGTGCTAACAGAAGTGAAAAAAAACAACAATCTAAAAACTAAAAGCATATATGTACCTACATATCTCTATACTTAAAGGAAACAAAGTTAGATTGCTTTTCTTTTTCTTTTGTTATTTACATTACAAAAAACCTGAACCATTCCAGCGAACATCACTGAAAACAAATAAAAAGAAGCGAAAAAATAATATGGAAAATAAAAAATTAAGTACATATTAAAGAACGATAATTATTTATTTATTTACAAAATAACAAATGTCTGTCTGTCTGTCTGTCTGTCTGTCTGTCTGTCTGTCTGTCTGTCTGTCTGTCTGTCTGTCTGTCTGTCTGTCTGTCTGTCTGTCTGTCTGTCTGTCTGTCTGTCTGTCTGTCTGTCTGTCTGTCTGTCTGTCTGTCTGTCTGTCTGTCTGTCTGTCTGTCTGTCTGTCTGTCTGTCTGTCTGTCTGTCTGTCTGTCTGTCTGTCTATCTGTCTGTCTGTCTGTCTGTCTGACTGTCTGTCTGTCTGTCTGTCTGTCTGTCTGTCTGTTCGGCGGCGTTTGGTTTTTTGATATATATATAAACGGTCCTTTATTATAGCCATCATTGAAAAGCATCATTGGAAATGTTTGAATGGTTTTTTTAGTATGTTTCCTTTTGGCTAGAAACGCAAATGATGTATCAATCGATCGGAAATCAATTGAAGAATTTTTGTTTTTTGACAAAAAAAAGTTCGAAAAAGCAATTACTTTTTTCCATTTTACGGATTTCCGTCATTGGAATAGAAAAATAAAATCGTTCGCAAGAACTTGCGTGTGAACAGTGTAATCAATATTTCGTATGGAAAAGAATCTGATGAAAGCCATATTGTAAGGCATCTATTTCATGTACGTATAAAATAAAGTTTTGGTGCTTTTTATGAGCGAATATGAATGAATTTTTCGAACATCGATATTACGAAATTTTGATGCACAGAAATTCGCTGTAACTTGCATGTGTGAACAGTATTTTTAAAACATGATTTGCACATATTAACATCAAACAAAATTTACGGAAGCAATTTTGCAGGGCATTTTATGTGTAAAGTGCATATTATGTAAACGTTGTCTTTTTTAGTATTGATTTTTGCACAAATGAGCATTCAACAAAATTACGCTAGCAATATTGCAGGCTATTTCATGCACAGAAAGTCGTATTCAATGTTTCAATAGATATCCATGACTTTTTTGAGTATCGAAATTGCGAATGTTGTATGCACAGAAAATCGTGTGAAATGTGTTAACTGAAATCCGTGCCTTTTTTTAATATTCATCATGAAAAATGTTCATGCACAGAAAATAGCAGAAACTTGCATGTGTCAACGGCATCTTCCTGAGCATTGATGATTTAAATACATAAACATCGATGTTAAAACATGATTTTTGCACCAAAAAAAGATCAAACATACTTGACGAAAGTAATTTTGTAAGGCATTACAATACATATCGAAACCTTTCCGTAAGAATGGACATTTCTAAAATTGTTCAGAAAACGAAAAAAACGAAGAAAGTTCTAGTTGAATCATAGTGTACTAAGAGAAAATTTTGGTTAAACTAATTGACATTATTTTCAAACATCAAAATTTTCATGCACATATGTACATACATACATGAGTTGTAAACTTAAATCCATGAATCGATATTGCAAAGTCTGTTGGCAAAGAAAATCGTTCGCAAGAACTTGCGTGACGTTTCTTTTCATTATCTCAGTTGAACTATTGACATTTTTGGGGACGAAATACCAAAGCCCAATGGCGTTTTTTTTTTCATAGAACTTCATATAGATTTCCAAAAGAGCGAACCTAATATTCATTATGCGAATTTGTATGCCAGAAACATGCATGTGTAAACGCTGTCTTTTTGAGCATTTGATGCACAGAAAATCGTACTCAATGTGTTAAAAAAAATCCATGACTTTTTTGAGTAGCTATTAAGATTACGAACATAAGTTAGTATTATGCAATGTGCATACAGTGAAATCCATTCCTTTTTTGAACACCCTTTACAGACATCAATATTTCAAAATTTTTGAAATTGGAAACTGAAATCCATGCCTTTTTTGAATATCGATGTTAAAAATTTGTTTTGCACAGAAAATTGTGTTGAATAATTTACGTGTAAACAGTGTCTTGGTCCAACAGCTTAAGTATGAGCTGAGCCTTATAATAATAATAGAAGAATGAAGAGGAAATGAAATGAAACGAAATGATAAATAGAAACAAAATAAATATAAATTTCAAATAGTTTTCAGTCGGCTGTCATTTTAAATAAACAAAATACATTTTTCAGGTAAGTTCAAATTTTAAATTATGTTTTCTTATACTAATAATTATTTGTTTTTTTTTTTAAACAGCCTATTGCACAATCAGTGCATAGGGCTTTAATTTGTACTAATTTATTTTGTAAGACTTTTGTTTGTTTATGAGTTTATCGGTCATATACACACAACCGACAAACAAACAAAAGTCTTACTTTATATATTAGTATAGATATAGATAATGAATAACAGAATTATCTACAAAACATCGCACATTTACCATTTATATCGTTAAAAACAATTCGCCAACATCTGATTTCAATTCTGCCACTTTGAAGTCCTCTAGAAAAAAACTGGGGTGCGTGAGAGCTAATTCAGTGCACGCCCCGAACACACATCGAGTATAGTGCAAATAAACTGGGGTGACAAAATGATCACATAAAACACTTTATTCAGGGTTCAGGGCGACCCAGTGCGCCCTAGTGCCAACATGGAGCAAACATCGCGCATCAGTTGGCATTGTATCGTGTTTAACTAATAAAGTTTCAGAAATATTTCGAAAGAATAAAGAGCCAGAAGCCTCAAGCAGCTGGATCTTTTCCCAATATTAATTTGTAAATTTTAATTAATAGTTAATAGATTTTAATTATGTATAACAATTATTTTTCCCTTGTTCAATAAGTTAGAAGTTGATGGCCAAAATAGAATTAGCGAGAAATATTATTTAAGAACTAAGTCACGAAAATCGGTATGGAATCATTCAGTAAGTATCAAGCATATTCCAGGAAAGAATCCTCGAGTATCGATAGTATTATCTCATCAGAAATCATTGTTATTTGAGTCTGGAACTAGAACACAACATAAAATATCCATCTATTGGAGAGAATATGAGACTAGGGAAAGATAGCTTTCATGGATTTTGGATTAAACAGAGCCGAAACTGTGTAAAGTTCTGCACCAAAATCTTGACGTCAAAAGTTTTTTTTCACGATCCACAAAATACAATCTTTAATTTTTTTAACCAGTGGCTTCAGCTTCAAATTAGAGGCCTTATGACCCTTACTGAAAAGAAAATGTATTTCAATTACGTATTTGATTGTGTGACTTTTCTCATAACAACTTTGCTTTGTGTAGGCTAAAAGTCAATTCTTTGTTTGTAAATCCGCAACTTTTCGAGGATATTTATACCTTTCGTCAGGTAAATAAAAATTTGTTTGATTGACTTTTAACCTGCAAAACTTAAATTACGAATATTTATTTAATTTCATAGAAACATGTCCTTGAGAATTCTGTGGTAGCAATAGGGAAGAAGCTTTATTACTGAATGGGACAGTCTATTCAAAGCTAATCGTCATTAATCAATGTTTATTCTGGCTAAATTTTAAAAAAATTACTTCTATGTATATAAATACGTACACAATTCTAGTTAATTATTATTATTATTGCAAAACCATATGCTATGCAGAAATTAAATTAAAATTAATAGCTGTTGTTTGCAAGCCATTATAAAATTGATTAAAAAAAAGTGGTCTAAAAATCGCCTATTGCTACCACAAAATGTCATCACTAACTGCATATTTATGTGGCAATTAACTAAATATTATCGGAAATATTAAATTCCAAACATACATACTATATGCATTTAATGTAAATGTATGCATATGTAGAGAAAATTAGTCAGCATAGAAAAACCAAGATAAAATAAAAACATTCAATTTTAATTCCCAGTCTCTGACTGGGCATCGTTGTGTATAAAAACTTGTTTGAATTCAATAACTCACAGTTCAAAACAAAATTAATTAGAGATTAAGTTCAATCAGGGTTCAAGTGTTTGCACAACTGACCCTTAATTGTCAGAAAATGATTAATATCGAAGTGTGGCACTATGGAAATCGCCCTTTCACTATCGAAATCGAGATGACATCACTATGGAAATCGCCCTTTCTATAGTGTCACACTTCGATTTTGATAAATGCCATTGTGTCGCAATTCGATTTCAATATTTTGTAAAGGTTGTCCAGTGGAAAATTTTCAAGTTTTAATTTTAATTTCTTGTAAACTAACAGATTGGGGTAAGTGAAAAAGGTATCATTCGACACAAGTAATTTGTGGACTTGACCCTTGACAGTCGCAATGAGTCATTGATTATGAACGCTCCGGGGGTTCTCACATGAGCAATATTAATAAAGTGATGGGCCAAGCACCCAACTCATCTAGTCATGAGTTCAAAAGTTTAGACAAGAAGGGACAAACGCCAGAACATATGGCTTAAATTCAAGAAAATATACACCGTTAAATTGATGTCACTAAACCAGCGCTCTGTTATCATGCGTTCAAGAAAATATGTAATTATTAGTAGGTACATACGAATAAGGTTTATGGCAATCTTTTGAAATGATTTTAAAACTTGTTTAATACAATAGGTTTGTTCGTTTAGCCCTGAAGTCACGCTGGAGTCACCTCAAGGTGTTTTTTGAAACTCTGAACTCACCCAGCCAAACAAATTCTGTGTTTTTTTAGACCCAGGGTCGCCCTGAAGTAGATCTAGGTTTTTTGCTGGGACGAGTTGAGTTGAGCTCTGAGGCATTTTTGTTTCGTGGATTCACATGGTAGGTACAGGTAATTCTCTTTCTTTTTAAAACAGATACTTGCTTATCTTAACAACATAATTTAGGACCTTGCTGTTGTAATTCTTGCGGATGTCAAGAAATCCTGTGTCAACTTCAACGAACGAACCTAATATAGAGCAAGTAATTTGATTATATGCCACACATATGTCAGAAATAGGTATGTATTTGTAAATTAATTCCAAAGTTAACTCACCTTTGTGAATCTAAATTGGCCGGAATCTAAATTGACCGAAGAATATGCTTCAACAGTTAACTCGTGTCTGACACCGAAACAAGGATAACCTTGCATTGAAAAACTGTGCCTAAGAACGCCAGTGCCTTTTTGCACCAGTTTACAAATAACAATCACAAAACATTTACTTCTGATCCACAAGTCTCGTAGTTTTTGTTGCACCAAAACTCTTGACAAGCTTGTCAAGAGACTGTGAAAATTGGAAGGTTCGGCTACAACTTACTGTTTACAATATCAGGCTTAAAAAAACAATTCTTGATACCTTTTAAAGGCTAATATCCTTAACCTGAATACAATGTATTCTTTGAGGTTTTTGAAGAAAAATAAGTTAAAAACTCCATAGGAACTACATATGAAATCCTATTCCGTTCAATTCAATTTAATTCTGTCTGAGCTTATTTCGTTTGCATTTCCTTAGCCTATATAAGAAATATATTGAAGTTTAGGACATAAGTAATGATAAATACCCATTTCATATTCACGTTAAGGACATAAGGATTAGTAGGTATTAAAATTAACTAATCCTAGAAACACTCAGTAGTTGAAGATTGTATTTAGTAAAAAAAAGTTTTTGTTTTTAAGCTCATATAGGCAAAAAGGCCTTCTATAAGAAACACAGCAAATAAAGCTATTTCTTCTATTGAAACAAAAAAAAAACTTACCAAATCTTCCTCTGCTTCTCTCAGTCTGTCCATTTCGAGACATTCGACAACTTCATTGCGGAGCTGTACGACTTCCACCATTCGGGCGATAAGTGCCTCTTCTCGTGCTTTATCTGTATCCGTTTTGTTTCTCTCTGGTTGGGCCATTAGAACACGAATTTCATATTCTAAATCAGCTTGCTCTTGTTCCAAACGATGTTGACGTCGTCTAAATTTACATGAAATTAAATTAAATTAAAAAAATATATAAAAAATTGAAATAAAAATACAACTCACAAATACATAAGCTCCGCTTGCCGCCGGAACAATTCGTTCTTTTCATTCACCAACTCAAACAACTGCAATATCAAATCTTCGACTTCTTTAGAATTTTGTGGATGTCCAGATGAGTCGGTACTTCCATCTGCGCCTGCATTCAATTCACCATTTTTACCCTCGCACCGATCACGAATCATCTTCTCCAATATGACACCTTGTTTTTCCAAGCCCTGCTGTTGAACTTCAATGATATCCAGTTCATGACGTATCTCTTGGAGTGGAAGCATTTGTAAGACTCTTCTTTGCGGAATTGGCAGCGCCGGCGCTGGACCTTTACGACGCTTCCACTTGCCATGCGATGATTTATTATAGAGCGGATCAGTGTCTTCTGCTCCTGATGACACCTGACTCTGGCGATTGCGATTCTGTGCCTCCTTATTGTCCTTCATTTTCTCCAACTGCCGATCATGAGAAACCATGATGGTCGATTCATCGTGTGTGGGTGTCGTCACAATATTTTTGGGAATGATTGTACGTCGATACACGACATTGTCTTCTTCCTTTTGTTTAATCAGACTATCATTTGAGTCCGAGAGTATACTTTTGTCCAATGGAATTAGCTTTTGCACTATATTCTTGGTTTCAATGTACTCATCTGGTTGATGATTATATTTTTCTTCCTCGCTGGCTTCATTTGCCAAGCGATTACCCTCCAACAAAGCTTTCTCTTCGTCGGATAACTTATCAAGATCACTCTGCAGAGGGTAATTAAGCGAGTTTTTTGAACCGGTCAATTGGTCTACTTTAGATGTCAAGACTACAGCTGGATCAAGCAGTCTTGCTGGCTTTGGAGGTGCTGGTGCGGGACGTTTCTTACGTCGCTGATTGGGGGTAGCTGAATTACTAGAACTGGGCGATGATTTTTTGCTATCTAGTGTTTCTGTGGACGGGAACAGTTCCTTGACGGGCAAGGGTGGAGCTGGTGCTCTATGTTGCTTCCTTGAACGAATTGTCCCGGTCGACGACGTCAGCGAGACATTTGATCCCCGGACACCCGTATTCCTTTGCAAGCTATAAGGAGTACTGCCTAACGATGAATTGCTTCCATAGAAGTCATCCAAATTGTTCAATGGCGATACATGTTGATGCGATGTTGAGTGCCTATTGCTAAGACGCGGTGTCGGTTCAGGCGTTTGGTTCTGCGATCTAAGTTTATGGGGTGGAATGTATTTGTATTTTAGCATTTTCGTCACAAAAATAGCAATATATTCATTTTAATCAATCAGTTAAAACATTCAAACAAGCACACACACTCTTCAATAACACTTAAGGTTGATGCCCGCCCCAAACAACTATTTAACTATTTTTGCATTGAACCGGATTAGGGAAGTATATATAGAAAAAGACTCTAATCAAGCGGAAATAATAACTGTTACAAGAAATTTTCGTTTAATTCACAAATCACGTTTTGTTGCTTTCCCTCTGCTTTGTGCACTGCGGACACCGCAATATTTCGATCAACTGACTCACAACACTAAATGATAAATGAAAGAAGACAACTTTACAGAACAACAATAATAATTATACTAAGCCAAAGCCACTTCTCTAATTTAATTCTTGTGCAGTTGGAGAGACAACCGTGCAGCAGTTGAGTGATTATGAGACAATGATAGGCGGAAGAAAAGTAACGCAAATCTTACTGAAGAAAAATATAAAAGACCTCAGTGCGGTTCGGTAGTCGTTTTAAGACTGTGTGGTGTGTGGAGGAAGAATAGGCGCAGCTATCCACCCAATTGACAGCAGCAACAAAGCCGCCACCAGTTTAACAACAATGAAATGACACATAAAACGGCCACCAACAATAATAAAGCCGCCCGATTGCACGAAACAATAACAACAATAGAGGGCTTCTTCCACAATAAGGTTGCAGCAGAGCAGCTCCGTTGGGTTTTTATTTTTTAGGAGCTGCTATCCAGTAGTCAGTAGATATGTGTTAGATGTGGTCTGATCCGACTAGATGAATAGGTTGCTTAACTGTTTGCATTTTAATAGCCACAACGAACCACTTCCCATAGAGTGTGTATTGTGAGAAGTGGTAAATATGGTGTTGTCAGTGTCATCCTATGCTGCAAGAGGTCTCGGAGGGCAACTACACTAGCCAGTTTTGCACTCAATTATTATGTGGTTTGAACATTTGCATTTGTAATTTTTGTCTAAGATAACTTGTTTTTGTTTTGGTTATTTTTTGAGACAAATGTCGATTTACTGACCCTAAAACAAAGCCCACCAATAAAATTTGTATTATTGATTAGATATGTCTATATGTATGTGTCATTTCACAGAATCCCCAAAGGTGAAAGGTGTTTGGACCCTGCTGTTAATTTCAAAAGAGGGCGTCATAAATTATAACATTGTATCAGTCACTTAAGTGGATCATTTAAAAGATCTACGCATATTTTACAAGTTAGTGGTAAAGGTTAAGGTTAATCGTTATTTTATCAACTTATAACTGCATGGTTGGTGTGGACTTTGAAAGAGATCACGTTGCCGACAGTAATAATATTAAAGATTTATAATAGGTGTTAATTGGGTAGATATGTATGTAAATAAATACATATGTAAATGCAAATCAGAGCAATAATAATAATTAAGAGGTATTGATGGGGAACTCGAGCGATTTGTGGATCTGGTTTCTGATGTTTTGATCTTTATGCAACACTTGTTTGTCGTGCTTTGATCTACAAACTAATGATGCGTGAAAAAGTTAGTGTTATTAGCGTCTGGTGATGTAAGATATGTATTTTTTTTTTCTTATACGATTTGCATTTGTTTATATTTTTATAGCTAATTGTACAATATTTGGGTATTTGAGAAGCATCTCAGGGACATTTATTAATTTGTAAACATATTTTGTTAAATTATGTTAATCAGGAGAAGGGCTTCTGGTATCACTTAATGCATTTCTATCTTAAAAGTGTAATAAATTACTTTATTTTTCTGAACATGAAATTGTATGTATGCGGTTAGATTTTACTTTGGAACTGCACTTGTTTAACATTAAATAAGAACGGCAGTCTCTCATAAATGGTTGATATTCTACTTGGTAGAAAATGAACTTAGGGCTTCACGTTAACTACCTACATATTAACAATAGAATTACATGCCAAAGGCTTGCAGTCCCAAGAGGTTCCTACCCAAAACTTGATTTTTTTGATCATACAAAATAAACAAGATCCACCGAGGAGTTAAGAAAAATAAAAACGAGGTGTTTTGTTTCGAGGTGAAATCTTCCACTACTTGAGCAAAGGGCTGAAGGTATACAAAGCTGAGTTTTTCGTTGGTTTCATGAATTTAACAATTGCCATGTTGATGTGAATGTGATCCTATGACCTCCATGAGCTAAGATTTCGGTTGAATGGTTGGCTCTAAGCACTTCATCAGCTACAAACAAAAGGATATTATTTTCAATGATACATTTCATAAGAGAAAGTTTGATTTATTTAATTGATTGCTTGAATCCGACTGGAATATTCAAAGCAATTATTAAGGGATAAATCTAGTGTGTTTAAATCTTCAAATATATGATATAAGTGCAAGACATGCTAGCAAAGCAAGATAATAATAAAGTCTCACTTGAATGTTAAAGTATTTTTTTTTTAATTAACTGTCAATAATAAAGGTCGATTCATTAGAGAACAAGCTGTAATGATTCAGCAACAAAACAAACGAGTATCGAGGTCAAATTAGATATGGGAGTTGATAAACAGTTTTATAAATATTGCAATTTCAAAGACACCGCAGTTTTTTTTTATATTTTTTTTTTAACCTCAACAGCAAATGCAAATAATTTTGAAATACTTATTGTGATGTGCATTTCAATGGACACATATTATTGCCCGGATACTTGTCTAATTAATTAACTTTTTTTTATTAAAAAAACGCTTCATACCGGCAATGCTCAAAAGATAATAATTATTGTTGGCTTACGCAATTATGGTGGTTCATCACTAACACTTATCACACTACATATTTACAGAAGCTTTATAGTGTAAGTTTGATCTAAGTGACCCAAAAAAGAAAAACAATTACAAGGCGGCATTAGCTTTAGATCAAGTTAGTCAACTTGATTTATCCATGTTTAAGTTATCCAATTTTGGCTTAACTTGCCATCTGAGATGACTTTGCTTTTAGTTATATATAAAAAAACGAATTTAATATAAAAACACTTCTATAAAAGGTATTTGAAAATTTATAAATTTCCCATATAGTCTAAGAGCCCACAGCAAATTTTGGGAGTGGAGGTATAACCAAAATCGGAGTATGAGGGATTATAGGTACATGTATCATTATATCAAATACCGAAGTCTGGCAGGTTTTGTTTTCAGCCCTTGGGAGGGGTGAGGGGCTAAAAAGTGCTAGATCCCCTGATTTATTTTCAGGGTTATAACCTCTTTAATTCATTTTTGAAAAATGGGATATGATTCCGTCATTTTTTCTAAGCATAAAGACCACAATTTTGACGGTCCGATTAATAGAACTCAAGATATAACCATTTTACGTGAACCTTATCATCCTTTTTTTGGAGATTTTCAGCTAATCAAAAAATCAACAAATAAAGTCTCCACAAAAACGCTAATAAGGTTTGCTTAAAAAGGTTAAATCATGGGTCCTATTTATCGGATCACAAAGATAAAAGTGTTGGGACTAAGGGAAAATGACAGAGCATGATTTCCTATTTTTTAAAAGTAAATTGAAGTGTTAATGACACTACCATATAAATAGGAAACCAAGCGGGTTTTAAACCCCCACCCCAAACAAAGGCTGAGAAAAAAGCCTGCCAGACTTTCATATTCCATATCACGATACATGTACCTATATTCCCTCATACTCTGATTTTGGTTATACCTCCACTCCCAAAATTTGCTGTCGGCTCTTGGTCTAATACTGTTTATTGTTTAAATATTTTCTATTTATCGTTAATTACACAGGCTTACAAGGTTTTCGACACGACTAAGTGAGAGTTGATCTAAAGGTAATTTTTCGTGCTGAACTCAAATCTGTTATCCGTTTTTCAGCTCTGGTTTTCGAGATATTACCGTTAGAAAGTGCCGAAAACCCCCTTTTTCGCCATTTTTGGGGTTATGTAACTTCGCAAACTGATTTTTATTTTTTTTTCATTATACAGATTTCTGAAAGTACTAATTTTAATCTTCAAAATTCAGCTTTAATCGTCCCAATATCTCTTTTATTTTTTGAGAAATCTTCAGTTGCATTTTTCAATATATTGTGAAGAGCAGGGAGAGCGACTTCACCAAGATTTACAAAGAATAGAAAAAAGTTACAAATGTTTTTGGGATGATGGCATGTTAAGTGACTATTGTTGGTCTCTTGTACGTGAAACGAACCAAAATTTATATAAACCGTGCAGTTCCATTACACTTTGTTTTAATTTGTAAGATTTTAACTATGGTCAAAAACGGGTGATTTTTTAATTTATTTCCAAAAGTTGAGCTGATAGCAAAAAATGGATTTCGGATTTGAAATCTACACTAAAAGCTCTTTTTAGAACAAATTTTACCTGCTCCTGTTGAAAACAACGTAAGCCAAAGAGAAAGCATTGTTTAAGTTATATGTAGTCAGATGAGGACTAATAACTAATTTAATATTTTTCAAAAATTAAAAGAGATATTGGAACGGTTAAAGCTGAATTTTGAAGATTAAGATTAGTACTTTCAGAAATCGATACAAATAAAAAAAATAAAAATCAATTCGCTTTAGTTACATAACCCCAAAAATGGCGAAAAAGGGTTTTTTGGCACTTTCTAACGGTAATATCTCGAAAACCAGAGCTGATAGCGGAAAACGGATAAAGGATTTGAATTCAGCGTGAAAAATTACCCTTAGAACGACTCCTACTTTCGCGTGTCGAAAAGTTAACCAATATTTGTAAACCTGTGTTATTTAATACTTAACAAAATAGTTCAGGTACGGAAGTATTTTTCGGTTAGTATGAAACCGAAACAAATCGGATAAGTAACTTATTTAAAAATAACCGTTATTTTAGATTTTTTAAAAATAAATGTTTTCATACGTATACATTCTACATGGTGCCTTTCACACGACGCGCTTGTACGTTAGCCGTTTTTGACGTATGTACAAATGTTTTTTGGTGCATTGCCGTGTAAACAAGGCCTTAGTGTACTGTTTTCTTTCTCTCGCACTCTGCTGTTCTAGAAGTGGCTTGATTTGAGCGAATCGTGTGCAATGTTTACTGAAGGAAATTCACTGAGTACATCAAGTGAATTAAATCAAACGATTACAAAGTCTTCTTGATTTCTAGCTTTGTTGAAGGAAGAAGAAATTGAGTTAAAAGAAAATAATAAAATGGAAACTACTGCTGTAAGTTTTTCAACAGCCATTTCTCATCAATCTATCGTTGAAGAAGCTTGACTTTGACTTGAACCAGTGTACTCAGTGGACATAGTTTCACTTTTTTTATGAATATCCAACCTTGTTTGTAGGGTGAAGTGGGGGTAAACTTTGTATTATGTTTGAAAGTGTTTACTAAGAGGATGGATTTAGAGGATAGGTTAAATGCTAGACATGGTTTCGAGACTTAGCATCATATCTAAAAGGTGAAATGGGGTAAAAACAAAAAATATCCGATTTGAATTTCTTTTTGTGAATTTAAGTTATATCCAAAGGGTGGGTATATAGCTAAATAGGGTAAAAAAGGGAATCCGATTAAAAAAAAAAACTTTATGTGTTTGAAAAGTTATAATTAAAGGAAACATATTTTTAAGATTTATACATTAAAGGGTGAAATGTGATACAAAGTACAGTACCCGATTTTAAACATACTTTTGTTGTGTTTTGAAGGTTATATTTAGAGTATAGACTTCGAAATCACTGGCAAGGTTGAGGTTAAAATAAAGCTCTTTGCGTTTTATGAGTTGTTCTTCACTCAAGTTCGAATGGGTGGACGTATTGAATTATAGATATTATATGGGCCCATCAAAGTGGTTAGATAGCCATATAAAATTACATCAAATTACGACTTGATTTAGTGATATTAATTGTGTTTTCAATACACATACGAGTATTTCCACTAAAAAAACATTTCCACAAATAAACACATCTTTGTTAAGATCATAAGAAAATAAATTAGCTGACGCTTTGACACTTCTTACTCACTTGCTTAAAAGGAGGTACAGAAAATAATGTACTAAATTGTGCAGTCCAATTCATGGAACAAAATGTCCAACAGTTTAGCGCAAGATTTTTACTCATGGAACACATAATCTTGTACTTTTTTGTTCTTTTCTGTACATACAACTTTTGTATGAATTTTGGAATTATACTACTTAGGGCCAGTTTTTCAGTTCAAGCTTTACTCTGAGTTAAATCAGAGTTAGCTAATCCTGAAAATAAATTAACCCTGAGTTAACTCAGAAACAGTTTTTCAGTTGAGGATTAACTTTAACTTTCAGCTGTCAAAATTCTGAGGCCAACGATGTGCGACACTATGGATATCACCCTTCTACACCTTTCACGCATAGGAATAGAGATGGCGCCACAACGAATTGCTCTGGCAATAACTTTAAATATCGAAATCGAGATGGTGCCACAACTAAAAAGACCTTCAATTTGGTGTCTGAATTAACTCGCCAAATTAGACGAGTTAACTCGGAGTTAACTTTCGATTTCAATTGACTGAAAACACGTTTTTGGAGTTAACTCCGGTTTAACCCCGAGGCTAGGATGATCTCGCACGGAAAAACTGGCCTTAGACATTAGAAATTTTTCTTACTAACTTTCCCACTTAAATTTGCATAGTCTAATAGTAGGTTTGTTCGTTGAGCCCTGAAGTCACCATGGGGTCGCCCCCAAAGTGTTTTTTGAAAACCCTTAACTCGCCCTAGTTAGCAAATTCTGTGTTTTTTGAGACCTAGGGTCGCCCTGAAGTAGAACTAGGTGTTTTGCTGGGGCGAGTTGAGGTAAAGAATAAACTGCCAAAGTGACATGAGCTCTGAAGCATTTAGCAGATAATTCTATTGTTTTTGAAATATAAATTCACGTAAAGGGCCCTGGAGACGCTCGAACTTGGTGCGAGTGAACATGGTTCAAATACTATGTTCGAGTTGATTTTATTTGTCTGCGGGCTGGTTCGAGTATAAATTATTTGGTGTCACTAAACAAAAATTTGGTCTCACCAAAATCAAAAGGAGTTTGATATTTTTCGATGTTTGAGGGCGGGGCTAATCGTTTGTCGTACCAGATTCGACTATTTGCGGACCGGTTTAATAAGTTTACTCGAACATTTGGGTATAATTTTGAATTTCAATATTAAAAAAAAAAGAAAAATGCCAAACAACCTGAAAGAAAATTAAATAAATGTGACAGTGAATATTGTGAATGACATATCAGTCGTAAGAATAATGAAGTTCGAGTAGTTTGGTTTCTACTTGGTTTCAGTGTCTGCGGAGTTTAGTCGAACTATGTTCACTCGCACCATGTTCGAGCGTCTCCAGGGCCCTTAATACACAATTTTACTTTAAAAATAACAAAAAGAAAAAGAAAACGAAAACTGTGGTTTATTTTTATCCATTTTTAAAAGAAATTTTATTTCTTTCTTATCTCAACAACACAAAAGAAGACCCTTTGGTGTTTTTTGAGAACCGAAAAATCCAGGTTTTTTTGACAATTCTTGGGGTTGTCAAGAAAACCTGGATCAACCCTGGGTAAACTTCAAGGAACAAACCTAGTGTTTTCGTTTGGTAGTCCAGAAAACCTCCAAAACTTTCCGATCCAGAATGCCAAACGAACAATTAGCAAGTTGCAACACATTTTTTTTGCTTTCTGAAGTTTGTGGTTTTGTTTGATGTTGCATTTGATTAATGAAACGTACACACACCTGTTTCTCTGAATATTCCTTATTGCAATTTATTTTCTTTGAGTAAAATCCTAGCAAAAATTCCATAACATCTCTTGAAGATGACGTTAAAGAAGGCGATGAAATTCAGGTAGGTAATCCATTTTTGTTTTCACTTTGTTTGATTTCAATTTAATATTTTATAACAACTTTCCAAATAACAAACAATGTACAATAACAATTAATAGGTAAATTAAATGACGAAAAATAACATTTCAAGATTTTTACGTTTGCGCATATGCGCAAGTGCTTGGGGTCTTGATTCTTTGTTCAAATCCAGAATCGATATTTGTCTTCTTTTTAGAAGAAGAACTGTCATCTCGTGCCAACCGAAAGCTGTCAGAAGCATCCGGAATGCTTTCGCGGACTTTTTCTTTGCGATCAACGAAAACTCTATCAGTTAACATAAAGCACCTTGTCTAACAATAATAAATTACTACCAATAACATTGACGTGAGTTCCAGCATCATCGTGTGAATAAAAAACTGTTAGCATCGCTAAACGCTTTCTGAGGATATCCTGGAAGGCAAAGACATCAGAACTAAGGCCTACATTACAATGTACAAGAACCATATAAAGAAAAAAAGTAATATATTTTTATTGTAGCTCTACATTTCATAGAATATCAACAAATCACTAAATGCTCTGCTGCGAAAAACTAAGATGCCATATAACCTTGAATGTTACATTGAGATGTATCGACACGAAAAGTATCTGATGGAAAAAGATAGAATACCGAATTTTCGTTTTCATTTTAATGATTATTTACGAACAAAAATAGAAGCGGTCACGTTTATCGTTGATAACGTGTTGGAATTTAAAATGACTCAAACAAATATATAGTTTAACTATATTATTAGCACAGTGAAACTTACAACAAAAAATGTGAGGTACATCACCATAATTTGAAACGGGCTGAGATTTGCATTAATTGTTCTTAAAAATGAAAATGTTAAAAATTCGGAGTATTCTTAATGTTACCGCTTCCCCCTACCAACCCCATTTTACCAATTAAATTTTTAAAATTGAATTATTTTCCGTCAAATAAAAAACAACAGTTTTTACAAAAAATATTGTACAGAACATTTCTTGTCATAGGTTCGAGTCTCTGAAGTCAGTGACTAAAAAATAGAGTCACAAAGTTTCTAAAATAATTCTGCTCAAATTATGAACAAACTGATATTTGGTAAATTTTCCGCCTTCTCTCTTTTTAGTCGGTAATAACGACTTTTTAATGAGTTTTGCCTTTGAACCAACGATATACACAAAATTAAAAAAAAAACTATAAATTAAATTAAATTAAACTATAAAAACAAGTGAGATACATGGGTGAAAAGCTAAATACTTTTCAGTACTTAAAGGCCGTTAAAAGTTATTTAAAATGAATAGCTCAACATGGTCAACTACAGAGCCTTCTACTTGACTGATTTATAACATTTATGTATACTCTTAAATTCTGTTAAGTTTTTCAAGGTAAAGTTAAATTTCATAACAACAACAAAAAATCCTTCACACTTACAATTCGAGATTTGTAGAGATGTTTATCTTATCTCATATCGCAGTCAACAATAACAACAATGCTCGCAGGCATTATTGTTATATCATTTTCTTCAATTCTAGATAAAAAAAAAGTGCAACGATATAGAATTTACATTTTGTATAAGATAAGTGATTGAAATTGACGCATCTGTATCTGCACATGGAAGATTTAGTGACTTCTGAGAGAATCTTCATGTTTCTTGAAGTTTTTTTGTTTATGCGATAATAGAAGAAAAACAGTTGAATAGGCAAAAATTACGAATTGACGGGCTTGCTAGAGATAAGTTAACTCATACAAAGATTGTGTGGGAGCTTGCAAAATGAAATAAGAAGTAGGTGGTTAAATGCATGAGCTTCTTTTCAAATAATGAATCATTTCTGAGTATCCGGAGGAAGTTGAATTTGTGTAAAAACATAATCGTTGTACATTATTATTATTGACTAAACACATTATTTAGAAGAGAACATAAAAACGCTCAAGGTAGTTCGTGCTAATAATTAATCGTAAATGCGTTTGGCGATGATTATAAATTTAAAATGTATTCATTAAAACAGTTTTTTGTTTTAATATTTATGAAATAAGAATTTAACGTATTAGATACCCAAGTTGAGAGAACAATGCAAGAGAATGAGATGTCATTGAAAAAAGTTCAACTCCCACTCACGGTAAATTAATTTTGAAGCGTTTGTTAATTCAGATAAAACTTCGAGCTCGTTACGAATTTTTGATCTTGACTAAAGTGATAAAAAACATTTCTTAAATAAACTTTACTGGTCTGAATAATGATGATTAAGGTCATAACATAAAGATCAATTGTTGATACTATAAAATCCTTAATCATTGAAAATTGGATTTGTGCTCAAAGTTGAATAACTCTTTGAGTTTTAATGATAACGAAAGTTATGAATATTAAGAACGAGTAAAGTTATTTTTTGGAATATTTTTTTCTTTAACATTTATGTTTATACCCAAGAAAAGGTTCTATCTAAAGCAAATAGTCCCGTTCGAATGATGGACATGATTTTGACTTTAAATTGCAACTCGTTAATCCAAAACACATTTTTCATAACCAAACCCCTGCTTACAACTTTTTGTACAAGAAACTTTCCGTCAAAAACATTGCTTCGGAAAAATCCCTGATTCTAGGCTGTTGAGATTCACAGACTATACAAAATCATCTAAACAAAAGTTTAAAAAACATAAACTAAACATTTCTTCCTTAGCTGCGTGCGTGGCTATAATCTTTTTACTAATGGAGTTCGTCACAAATTAAAATGATGAAATACCTAGAAACAATTCACACAATTAAAATCCATTTACACTTTAAATTTAATAAAAACTAATCAAATTTTATACTCACACATTCGTCCGAGGTTTAGGAACGGGAAGTTGTTTATCAATATTTGACGTTTTGCTGCAGTTCTCATCGCCAACGTCATCAGACTCACTACCAAATGGATTTTTAGATATCTTTGGTGGTGGTGGACGGGGTGGTTTGACTTTTTTCTCCATCTCAACTTCATCATCGGAACTGTCAAACGGATTCAGACTTCGATCTTTGTCTTCCTTTTTCGCACTTTTAGCTGGGGATTGTTGCAACGATTTTCTGGGCAAAGGTGTTACAGGTTTCACTGGAGTAACAACAGGTAAGGGGGCAATATCTTCGTCTTCATCGTCACTTTTAAATGGATTCAATTCTTCGGGATATAATTCAAGATTGACTTTGGCCGGAGATGTAAATATTTTAGGTTTTTGTTTCTCTTGTTCTTGTGCTTGTGCTTGGGATTGGACTGGATTATATTTTTTGTCTTCAATTACAGTTTCTTTTATTTTATTCGTTTGCTTTGTTTTTTCATCTTCATCATCATCTATTTCTATTCCAACTGGAATAATCTTTTTGAGACTTCCCTGGGAATCTTCAGGGCTCGCCTCGATAGTTTTCTCGATTTTAGCTGGTGTCACAGCATCATCCTCATTCTTTTCTGACTTTTCTATTGTTTCCTCAGTTGACACACTAGCTACTTTGTTTTCTTCAATTTCTTCAATCTTTTCATCATTTTTAGGCACTTCATCTGGTTCCATATTTTTAACTTCTTCAACTACTATTGAGGAAGAGGCTTCTTCTGGTACGGTTGAAATAGTCTCTTCGGCCATTTCTTCTTCATCCTTTTGTTGTTCTGAGACAATTGACTTAATATCTTCTGACTTAATACTACTGCTGCTAATTCTAGAGGTGTTCTCTGGGGTTTTATTCATAAGATTATCATTAGGGTTTTTATTATTTGCAATTACTTCGAATTGATGTAGACGAGCACGCACCACACTTAAGCGATTTGCTGTCTCTTCATCCTCATGTGCAGCCGTCATGTCACTATTGCAATTGGTTTTGATGTCCAATGTCATTGGTCGTTGACGCAAAGTTGGCTTTTCTTCTTCTAGCTCCGTTTCAATAGGAGTTTGCTCTTCTTTGACGTCAACTACTTCTACTGGACCAGCAATAGATTCTTTTGGTTCTTTTGGCGGCGGCAATGTAGGTGGTTTTACAACTATTGTCGCATTTGTTGTTCTCATCTGCTCATCAGGTTCGGTATTATCTTTGGTAACAAAATTAGATTTACTTAAATTAAGATCATCTGCTGGTTTTGTAATTTTTATTGATGTACTGGATAGGGATTCTTCTACTTCTGCATAATCATTATGATCGTCTTTGCCTTCCTCATTGCGTTGGGTGTCCTTAATTGTTGTTGTGGCGCTTGTTCTTGAGGTCATCTCATTTGTCATACTAAGTGGTTGTTCGTGCTTCTGAGTTAGTTGTATCTTCATTTCAGATTTAAGAGTTGATTTTTGATCATCAAATTCAGAGACCTGCTCTCTTGTTAAAGTCGAGTTTTTGATTTCTTCTGGCGGAAGTGATGTTGGGAGCTCAGGTGGTGTCTCCTCATATTCATCATCTTCAGAATCACTGCTGATATCGATGCTTTCAGAAGTATCCATCTGCCCTGAATTGAGACTGTTGTCGTTTGTCTCTACGTCTCCTGCATCGATTTCATCATCAAGAGTGGAATTCATGAAACTACTTAGTGCAGCATTCATTTTATAAGGCGATGATGTTTCACCGCTGATTTTCTTTAAACTCTTACTCTTTTCTTCATCACTGAGACTCTTTTGCAAAACTTTACTACTACTACTACTTGCTGACTCTTCTGCCGCTTTGCTTCTCTCAAAAAATGCTAACCTATCGGCAATTTGACTTTTTGGTCTTGCAGCAATATTAACATCACCGGCTGCTGATGGATTTCTGAGTACATCTTTTGTTTCGGCTTCTAGACTGGTCTCTTCGTCTGGGCATGTCTCACAGCAGTACTCTCCGTCAACTTCAGTTTCATAGAAACTGCCCGGTGTAAGTTGAAAGCCACACCGGGCACATTTTAGACAAGTCCGATGGTAAACTCTTTTGCCGACCGGTAAACGTTCGGCAAGAAATACTGGAAGGCCACATTTCCGACATGGATCGCGCTTGGGCACACCAACAACATGAGCCATCTGCAAAAGAAAAAAAAACATTAAGAGTTAATATACAATTTTTGTGTACGTTTGAAAAATATAAAAAAACAACAGGCTCGGGGTCTCAATCGTTAGGAAAAGGTTATAACAAAACTTATAGTAAGATAATTAAGTCTTAATATTGGGTACCTTATACATTAAGAATAGCAGATCATTCGACTTATATCAAAAGAATGGCAAGATTGAAAAGATATTGTTTGACAGTTATTATCGACAAAAATTTTACGATTCACGGTTTAATGCATAGTAACAATGGGACATCATTACGCCAACGATATATTCGGTAAGAAGGTCGACGCATATCATAAATTCGATTCGATTCTGGTTTCTGAAATAAATCCAGAAGCATTTTCTCCTCTTTAAAGAACAAGAACAGTCATTCTGAAACCAATTAAAAAGTAAAAAACTAGGAAGCTACTAGTTATGAATATGTCAGTTCGGTTCATAATCGGGTATATCGCTGATTGTGTACTGGAAATCAATTAACAATATCTTGGAAAATTATTCTTAGGCTCACTATTTGTCTAGGTACGTAAACAAACAAACAAACTGTCGCATCTAGGGCTCCGAAAAGTTGAAATAGTGGAACAACATTTCCATCAACAACGAAAGCGAGCTATGAGCGACTTTTTGAGCAGGGTTGTCATTGGGACATGTTTTTTTTTCAAAACGATTTAGTGAATGGAACGATTTTGACCTCCTTTTTTGACCTAAATTGATGCACTAGGTAGCACATGAGCGACGTTAATTTTCAGCAGGATGGCGCCACATGCCCCACAGCTCGTGAAATAATGGCTTTATTGCGTGGAAGATTTAAAATGAGACCTCTTATTGGATGACTCTAAACAAAAAAATTGAATAAAAAAATAATGACCTAATTGAAATCAACACATTTATGACGCATTAATGACGTGTCTTTGGAAAACGCGCTCCATGCATGGATTATTTTTGAACATAAAAATGTACGAATTGCAAAATTGACAATCGATTAATCAAAAAACTTGAACTACCATGCTCGGAGGGGCACTAGAGCGGTCGGAAGTAAACAAACGAATACAAGGAAAGCATATGAACTGACTATATTTGCGGAGTTGAACGTTTCGTCAAGTTTCGTTCAACTTCGTTTTCGGATGTGAGGTTCGCTCCTGAGTTCGTGTTCTATGGGAAAAGTCAAACGAATAAAGCGAAGGTCGTTAAACATTCATTCGTTATCAGAGACTAGATCCATCTAGCAGTCTCGAAGCTAGTAACTAGAGTTTGAGTCAAATTAAGACAGATCAACATTTTTTTCCTAATTGCTGTTTTTTTTTTCTTAATAGCAGCAATACTTTGGGTCAGTTCAACAAATATTTAACTCGTGTTTCAGCAATTTTGACTCTTCGACTTCCGTGAGTTAAATGAGTTTCAACGATGGTTCGGCATTTAATTGGCTACTATAACAAACTTGAACCTGGAACCATGGTTGAACCTAAGTAATTCGGCTGAAATCAGCCAGTATCAAAGTTTGAACCACGTTTTTTACAACCGGACCTATAAGTCTGATTGTTTTGCATACATTAGCAGTTGTACTCCATTCCAAAGTATGTACCTATGCCTAATTTAAGACTATTGTCAAACACCAAAACTTTTTTTGTAATCTCTTTGTATCGATTGTCTAAATTAGACACTTAAATTGGTTGTCAAAGCGCCAGCTTTACAATTTTAATAACTGATTTCAGTAGATTAACTGAAGTTCCACAATGGTTCATGGTTCAAGTGTGGGATAATAGTCAATTAAATCTCAGTTAATCTGCCGAAATCGGTGATTTAAAATTGCTGGACCACGGATCAGATAATAATTGTAGAACCACGTTTGTACCACTCACTGGCTCTAAATCCTTTCTTAAGATGATTATATTCAATGAAGAAGTTTTCTATGTAGTTTCTAATTGTCTAGTTATCTTGAAATGATTGAAGTTTATTGAACGAATTAACTGGAAAGGGTCCAGAGAATCGATAGTTCTCCTAGCTAGGCCCTTGTCAGCATCAATGCTAAACTTTCTAGGGCCTCGTTAAAAACTATAATAATTGTTTTTCCAAGCGCGGGGAGGATATCTAATAGGATTTTGGTACGTTTCATTTATATGTTTCGGCAGATTTTAAAATATTCTAAGGCTTGTATTTTAAGCAATACTCGTAAAGTGAATGATAAATATTAAAATAAAAATATTAAGAAAAAAATTCTTAAAATTTGTCATTTAATTAGTTAGAAAAAGTTTTTTTCAGAAAGAAAAAAAAAAACACATTTTACTTAAAAGAGTGTTTAAAATATAAAATGAATATGAAACATAGCAATAAGCAATAAATTTACTTAAGCGGAAAGCAATAAAAAAAACATACACAAAGAATTTACTATTATAAAAAAATAAATATACAAAAGCAACACAATTATGTATAATTTTTGGTTTTATGACTTATTATTTCTTACCTGATGAAAATTACTGGAAGTATAAGAAAGCTCCTATCGCTTATCCTTACCCTCCGTTATATTTGCTTGGTTCTTTTCAATTTTGATGATGTTTTCATATACAAAACATTTACAAATCCGGAGTACTTAAGGACAATCGATTGTACAAATGATGCAAGCAGACTTTTGTGTTTCTTTTTTTGTTTTTAATTTACATGCTAAGTGATGAATGCGTGTATATTTTGCTTTGTTTTTTTATATAATATATAAATATATTTGTATGAATATATAAACAAATATAAACGAATTAATTAAATAATAATAAATGATGACGTGATGATGTTTTTTGTTCGCTTATTTCTGTTTTAAATATTTGTTTTTTTTTTGTGATTATTTGTTTATGTGAGAATTAATCGTTTAATTTTATTCATAATATTTTTTTTATAATTATTTGATCTTTGATTTTAATTTTGTTTTAAATCAAATGAGATTTGTTTTCTTTGTTTGTTTTGTTTTTTAATTTCTGATTCATTTGTTTTAATTTTCTTTAACAGAAAATTTCTGGCTTATATTGACCCATTATATCCAAGCTCTTTTCATCCTGCGTAAAAAAAAGAAAGAAAAATAAAAGGTAAAATTTTTGTGTTGTAGTTTTTTTGTTTGTACAAAAAACTAACATTAAGTTTTTTTTACTAAACAACTTTAGTATTTGGTTAGTGGAAAATAATTAGTGCGGCTGCTTTTACTTAGAGAGCGGATATAGGGAAAAGTAGTTGTTAGTTACAAAAGATGGTGAATTTATGATAAGAGGTGTGGTACAGGTATGTCTAAATTTATTGTTAAAAAACCTCATCCCAAGATAGTTAGTTATTTACTTTACTTGCACATTTTGGTTTAAGAACTTAACAAAATGTGGAATCTTGCTTGAGCACATGTTCCCAAGCTTACAAAAAAAAAAAAATATTTTAGGTAATAACATTGAAATATGTATTTTAAGATTTTATAAAAATTTAAATTCATAAAAAAAAATTAAACGTTTTTAATTAATGAAAAATAACATCAAATTTCATACATATATGTATGTAAATAAACCCATATACATACATAGCATGTTCAAATAACATAGTGGCCGATTCGAGGAAGAGTTGGGGCTCATTACATAAATCTAGTCAAGACGAGTTTTTCAAAAAACCTTTTGCGGTGACCCCATGGTGACTTCAGTGCTCAACAAACAAACCTTATATATGTATCCTAAAAATCATAAATGTAGAAGTTTTTCATGACTTCGTATTTCTGCAGGCAAAATCAGTGGTTGAAAAATGTGTCTACTTTTTTTAGAATATTGCCGATGTTTTTTGTAAATAATTAAAGCAAACTTAACATAACCATAAAGGAGAATGAGCTAAAATGTATGGGAGCTGGTCCATTTCTCAACACGAATGTGTCATACATCGATGAAAAGGTTACAGTAAGTACATCATTTCATTATGTGACCGTTAAGCTTTAAACTATGGGGTTCGCGAGATATTTGGGTTCAAAGCAGCGACAAGAACAATACTGCAACTCCGCATTTTGACATTGTCTTCCTAATCAACATCAATGTGTCGTACATCGTTGGAAAAGTTATTGCATGTACTTAATTTTGTTATACAGCCGTTAAATTATTAACCAAGGGTTCGGGAGATATTTGGCATCAAAAACAGACAAATAGAAAAATAATGCAATTCTGCATTGGGTGCTGGCCCACTTACTCAACACGAATGTGTCATACATGGTTGAAAAGTTTATTATAAGAACCAGCACCAAATGCGGAGTTGCATTATTGTTCATTAATGCGTTTTTGCCAAATATCTCTCGGGCCCCATGGTCTACAGCTTAACGGTCACATACAAAAATGAAGTGCATGCTATAGCCTTTCCAACGATGTACGACACATTGATGTTGAGCAGGAAGATAAAGTCCAAATGCGGAGTTGCATTATTGTTCTTTTCGGTGCTTTGGAGCCAAATATCTCGAGAGCCCCATGGTTTAGAGCTTAACGGCCATATAGTAAAATGATGTACTCACAATAGCATTTTCAAAGATGTATGACACATTCGTGTTGAGTTGGTAGACCAGCGCCCAATGCAGAACTGCATTATTTTTCTGTTCGCCTCCTTTGATGCCAAATATCTCTCGAACCCCTTGGTTTACAATTTAACGGCTATATAACAAAATTAAGTACATTCAGTAACCTCTTCAACGATGTACGACACATTACTGTTGACTTGGTAGACCGGCTACCAATGCAGAATTGCATTATTTTTTTATAATGCGTTTTTGGCAAATATCTCTAGAACGACACTATTTTCAGCTTAGCATCCTTGAAAAAAAAACAAGTATTCGCAATAACCTTTTCAATGAAGTACGACACATTGCTGTTGAGTTGGCAGACCAGCACCCAATGCAGAATTGCATTATTGTTTTATTCGCCTTTTTTGATGCCAAATATCTCTTGAACCCCATGGTCTACAGCTTTACGGTTGCATACAAAAAATACAATACATGCTATAACCTTTCCAACGATGCAGAACACTTTGATGTTGAGCAGGAAGACAATGTCCAAATACGGAGTTGCATTATTGTTCTTTTCGGTGCTTTGAAGCCGAATATCTCAAAATTTTCGGATTTGGGACGATCCCAATCCAGACTATTGTTGTTATCGGTTGTGGACCGACGCAGTGGTCGGAAATCAACATTTAGCGCGAACTAAATCAAAAATTGAAGGTCCAAATCACCATGACTTATCTATCAACTGATGACCTTGGTTTTTTATTAAAGGTCGAAAATGATTCTAAAAGACCCGTTAGTTGAACGATTCAACCAATATTCGCAGTATGGTATGCTAATTTTGAATTGTTTATCATTTGAAATGGTTGTGAAAATTCAACTTAAAATTATTTTAATAACGATAGATAACATTTGTCATGGTGATTTGCACCTTCAGTATTTTATTTAGTTCGCGCTAAATGTTGATTTCCGACCACTGTGCGACGGCATCATCGGTCCTCACTTCTTCGAAAACGAGAATGATATTTCCATAACCATCAACGGAGACCGCTACCGATCGATCGTGACTAATATTTTTAGCCCAAATTGCGTGATGGGGACACAAAGAGAACTACCATTGGAAAGCCCTTTATTATTCCTAATTATTTTATTTTGGTTCCCGCTGGACATATGCTTAATAAAGCATAGTATTGTATCATGATAAATTAACAGGTCAACGTTTTTAGAATTAACCCGTCTGGAAAAATGTCAAGTTTGATCATGGCCCTACACAGTGGTTCAGGTTGCAGTCAACTGATTTGAATACATTTTTCAGACATGGTTAAATATAGTGTAAGGTATCGTCACAGTAAATTTCCCTCCATTGACACGCCCACTTTTTAAAAAAAGGTCTTTTAATTGTCAAAGTTTATTTAAATGATGGGTTTGTTCTAGAAAGAAATTTTTGTATACACGAATTTCTATACACAAGTCCACTTTTGGGGGCGTTTTTTTTACAAAAATTTTGATTTGTGAAACAATTTTTTTAGAAAACGTAAAAAGCACGCACAGAAAAATAACTATGCAAAATATTTACAACGCCGAATTTTGGGGGCGTTTTTAGCAAAAATCTTATTTACCTATTTAAAAAAATACAACAGAATTTTATTGTTTGCTTAATTTAATAAAATATAAAATTAGACACTGTTTTTTCTTAAAGCTAAAAATTAATTCTTCATTTTAGTTCCTCATTTGTAGCGGGCACTCGAAGGCAAATCAACAAAATCTTTGATATACTGTAAACTTAGCTTAAAAAAAAAAAGTTACAAAAATTGCTTCGCGCAGCGGTCCTTTTATATTGACGCTTTAAGTTATTAAATAGGTAATTAAATGTAAGTTTTTAGAAAGTATTCACCTTCTTGTTTAATATCCGTAACAATTAAATATTGATCACACTTTCTTAACACAAGTTATCACTATCACAAGCTCTCTAGTAAAACACTGCACCGATAAGCGAGCTGTTTGTTAACTTTGAATGGCAATAAGGGAATTACAACAAAATAATGCGTCAAAATATTTGTTAGGTTTTGGTTTGGCGGGACATTTATTTTATTTTAATTTTGGCCTATGGCAGTACCCACTGTGCCCTCGGGGTCAATTCTCGATCTGTGAAACTATGAAATGAAAACAAAGTTATCATTTCCGTTTTCACAGAGTTTTATCATTTTATCACTTCACAAACACTTGGAAGGCGATTTCCGAACGCGCTATGAGAAATAGCTGTCAAAGTGAGTACTAAAAAGTACTAAAATGAAAAAAGCAACCACTTGCTCATAGAAAAAGATGATTATCATAGAAAGATCAAGATGGCGACTTGGGTGTATAAAATGAGCACAATTTGTTTCTGTTTATCACTTTTCTTTTCACAGAATGAATTGATTGTGATAAAAGAATCATCATATGAAAACATATGTTTTCATTTTTTTACAATTCGAGAATCGCATTTGGTGCGAAGGTGTTATCATGTTTATCACTTCACAGTTTCACCGATCGAGAATTTACCCCCTGGGAAGGCTTCGGTAGGGGAAATCCGGACAAGGAAAACTTGCCTAATACTCGTGAGGCCCTTGCTCTGGAAAAACAAACTAGCTTTTAACGGGGCACTAGAAAGTTTTACATTGACCCAACACGGCTCTAGCAAGGGTAACTATCGATTTTCTCTAGTTAAGCAACCTTTTTCCTCTCGAGACAAAAATAAAATGCACGACTGGATCGCACGTACTTGCTCTTATGTTCAAGTTGTGTGGGGCTTAAGAACTTTAAAAAATATTCAAGTAATTATAGAAAAAGTATAAAAAGCATTTAAATCGTTCTTTTAATTGTATAAACAGCCTGATAAAAAACTTAGAGCTCAAAAAAAAGTATGCCATTTGATTACTTGAAAAAATATGAATAAATGCAAAAAAAAATTAAAAATCGTTGGAGCCGTTTTCTTAAAAATTAATTTTTTATATATACAATTTTTGTAACATTTTTCAAAAAAAAATTTGGTTTGCCAGTTTTGAGTATATATTAATATACATTTAAAACTGAAATTTCAAAATAATTCATCAACCCGTTTTTGAAATATTGAATTTTGAAAAAAAAATTTTGAATCTTTTTTTAAAAATCCAAAATTTATTTTTTCAAAAATTTTGGTATGCAGTATTATTTATTTTTTAACAAAGCTTTTGTGCAAAAAATTTCATTGAAATCGGATGAGCGGTTAATGAGGAAATCAAAAATAAAAAAAACCGTTATATGGCAGGTACCGTTAATAAATGTTTTTGGTGATTTTTTTTTCTTATTGAAATTTACATCATGTCTACAGTAATACACTGATTTTTTTTAATCAAAATCGTTGGAGCCGTTCTTGAGATAAATAAGCTTTTCCTTAACGGTTGTATGGCAAGTACCGTTATTTTTTGAGCTAAAAAAAAAATTTCAATTTCCCCTCTGGAGAGTTACAAAAAAACCTTAAGTTCAAAATTTGAAGAAAATCGCTTCAATGGTTTAGGCTGTAGGTTCAGGTACATACAGACAGACAGACAGACAGACAGACAGACAGACAGAATTGTGCCACCCACTTTTTTCGTGTTCTCTATCATCGTAATGTCATGTTTGATTGTTATCTCGAATTTTTTTTTTGCACGAATCCAAAACTTGCCCTATAGTACCTATATCGCAAGTAAAAATTGACTTCACAGGGATTCGATCCTGTGATCTTCTTATTACCAGTCTAATACGCTAACTACTGATCTATTTCGCAACACAGTTCCGTAATGTTGAATATGAAAAACTACATACATACATACTTAAATGTTTCTTACTATATTGTATGATGGGTATAAAATATTTGTTTTTTGTTTTTGTCATATATTTATAATGGAATAACAAGACTTATCCGACAAGCTTTTGATATCGAGGGCCTCACGAGTAATTGACAAGTTTTCCTTGTCTAGATTTCCCCTACCAAAGCCTTTTCAGGGCCTTATCCCACAAGCTTTTACAACCGAGGGCCCCACTAGTATTTGACAAGTTTTCCTTGTCTAGATTTACCCTACCAAAGCCTTTCCAGGGCCTTGATTAAACTTGACAAAAAATTGCCATTTTTCCAGGTGGAAATATGTAAGTATACACCTACTCATATACTACTTAATTCAAGTGTAATGTGGAAACTGATAACATTAATATAATTTAGTACCGCTCATTTCTTAATATCTATGAAAAATCGACTTTGAATGGCAAAATAAGTTGCTTTAAGTTGAGCGAAAAATGTAGAATCTAAAAAGGTTTACAAATCTCCGAAATTCACTCTGCACTCGGCTATCTCATTCTTGGACTCGCTTATTTTAAAAGCCTCCCATTCTGTCAGTCAAAAATTACCCATAGCACCCATTTTATCCAGGTTATAACGCAATTGAAGTTCCATGATAGGCTCTTAAATACAAAATTATTCCTTCTGCAGACAAATGTCTGCATAAAAAAACAATTCTTCAATCTTAAATTAAGAACGACGCGACAAATGCACTCAAATTAATTTCATGTCAATGTCACACATCACATTTACACGATATCAAGAAAATTATATCCACTTGATTGGATGCATAATAAATTGATCTGTTGTAATGGATTTTGTATAATTATTTTCCAATCTCCACATGAGCAGTTATTATAGCATTGTAAAATGCAACAAATAAATTGAATTCAATTAATTTGCTTCGTAAAACCATCAAGTGACGTTGGTTGTTACGTATTCTTGTGTATAAAATCTCTATAGAAATAACATATTACATCATTTTGTGCACATCTGTTTTATGAACAAACAAAATGTGCACATCATCATCTACTAATCATCCATCAACAGTTTTAATTCTTACAAAAAAAACTCAAAAGAACTTTTACTTAATTTTATGACATAATAATATTTTTTGGTTTATTTTTCTGCAATAAGTTCGTGTCATTTATTTGTCTTAAAAAATAGAAAAAAAAATTAAAATAGAAAATGCACAAGCTTGATCTTGTGGTTTGAGGTTTTGACGTTGAGAAAAAAGTCAAACGTAATAAACAAAAAAGTATTTCTTATAACTCTTTTTTGTTTATATAAAAACATTTTTCTTAAATTTAAGCATTCAATAGCCGCATTTCACTATCCACATGATCTGATCCGGATCTATTTCTAACACGTAATTACAAAAACAACATGGGATCCTGCTTTTTATCTGGATCTGTTTCAATGGTCCAAAAATTACTATTGTGAATGTGTCTCAGTAGTGCCAAGAAAAGAGGCAAAAGACACGTGAACAATAAACAAATATAAGGCAAAAAGAGACGGGTATATAATACTTCTACTTCACACTCAAGAGGCATCAAGCTGGTTTCCGCAGTGGGTGGTCTTGTGTCGACCATATCAACACTCTGCGTATCGTTCTTGAGCAGTCTACGGAGTTTCAGTCACCGCTTTATCTCATGTTCGTAGATTTTGAGAAGGCCTTTGACCGAGTAAACCGTGAATGTATATGGAGATCACTTCTTGGTAGAGGAATTCCCCCAAAAATTGTTGCCATTATAAGAGAGTCCTATAACAACGCAAGATGCTTTGTTTTACACAATGGGCAGCTATCCGACTCTTTCGAAGTGCGGCAGGGTGTGAGACAGGGAGATTTTCTATCGCCAATTCTCTTTTAATTGGCGATTGACGATGTTTTGACGGCCAGCGTTGGAACAGCAGAGAGGCAGGGCATTCAATGGAGACCGTTTGAAAGGCTTATGCTATGTTTCCACCTAAGGTTTATCTCAGTTTAGATTAAATAAATCTTTTTGGTGTTTCCACCGCACAAAAAGATTTAAAAAAGATTAAATCTGACAACACTTTCAAAAATGCAAATGGCACTTCAATTTTTCTTATGAAGTGCGAAAGAGACAGAATGTTGTATTCGTGTCAAACAATGAAGAAATGAATCGAGTCTCGAATGAATCGTTCAGCACCATGTTAAAATAGGTTAGTTCGATTTGTAAAACTATTTGTCCTAGGAAGATTTAATAATATTAATTTCTAATCTCCAAGATTAACGAAATATATTTATGGTAAATCTTCAAGATTTAAAGAAGATTTGAGGTAAATCTTATTAAATCTCAGATTAGCGTTAGGTGAAAATGTAGCATTAGTCACTTAGACTATGCTGATGATTATAATATGTCTCTTGGCAAATAACATCAGCGGGCTGAAAAGGATGTGTCAAGCTCTGAAAAATAATGCTCACAGGCCGCTCCACACATCAGCGTATTTTAATACAGGAGACGCCAGTTGGAGAGGTTGAACAATTTAACTACCTTGGAAGTATTGTTTCAGCAAATGGTGGTACTGATCTGGACGTTCAAAGTAGAATAAATAAAAGCTCGCGCAGCCTTCGGTTCTCTCTCCCAAATTTGGAAATCCTGTCAAATCTCCTTGCGCACAAAGTTGAGATTCTTCGAATCCAATGTCAAATCCGTGCTGTTATATGCTTGCGAAACCTGGAAAGTCACGACTACCATCTCAAAGAAATTGCAGGCTTTTGTGAACCGTTGTCTGAGCCATATTCAAAAAATTCGCTGGCCACAAATTATTTCAAACGAGGAATTGTGGCGCAGGACAAGTCAAGGGCGGCTGGACGTTGACATAAGAATACGTAAATGGCAATGGATTGGTCACATACTGAGGAAACCAAACGATGAAATTGCAAAGCAGTCCTTAGAATGGAATCCTCAGGGTGCACGGCGGGTTGGAAGACCAAGAACAACATGGAAATCAATGGACTAAAAGAGAAACCCACGTTTGTTGCAAAATATATCGATGATATATTTGCAGTAGTAGACAAACAGAACATCGACAAAGTGCTACTGATCCTCAACGGATTTCACCCGAAAATCCAGTTCACTGTCGAAATAGAACAAAATATTGCACTAGCATTCCTTGATGTTAAAACACATAGAGAATATGACCTCTTGTCTTCGATTGGTATCAAAAAAGTACTGCATCGGGCAGATTAGTGAACTTCCGTTCCAACCAAGCAAGACATATTGTAATAAATGCTGCTTCGAATCTCTTGAGCAAGGTTTTCAAGCTGATTGATGAAAGATTTCATTCCGTCAACGAGAAAAAAGTCACGAAAATCCTCCGGGACACTGGCTATCCTTCAGCTGTAATTCGTGGTCTGCTGTTGAAGTACAGACACAAAATTTCATGTGACCAAAATAGAGATCCGGAAAATGTTTACTTCAAAAGTATAGTTTACGTTCCTGGTCTATCTGAGAACTTCAAAGAAGTCATCAGCAAAAATTTGACAGATGTCCGCTTGGCCTTAAAATCAAATAGAACACTTGGCCACCTTTATACTAAACTTAAAACTAAACCGGATTAGATCAAACAAACAGATGTCATTTATAAAATAAATTGCAATGGTAAGTCTAACGAACCATGCAATCTTTGTTACATCGGCACACAAAACAATTCCTTCGCCAACGCATCTCTAATCATCGGTCTGACATCAAATCCAATAATCCAGCAAAGACAGCCCTGGCAAGCCACAGCATGGAAAGCGGTCATTCTCCAGATTTTGAAGGTGTCACAATTCTACAGACGGAGAAACATGTATCGAAACGATATACCTTAGAAACATTACATATTATAAATAACAACAACAACAACAACATGAATAGAAAACAAGACACAAAACATTTCCGCGGTGTATTGTTCTCTTGATTCATCTTCATAAATGTCATTAAAAAAGTTTATTTGTATTAGACTGAACTTCAATTGAAGTGATCTTTTATTTCATTTTATATTTTCAATGATTTAATAATCATTTATAATATTTAACATTAAAAACTTAACAAGTGAGTGTTCATATTACTGTTTTAATTGTTGTTATATACTTAATTGTAACAAATGTATTTTTTGTTTTAATAAAGTTCCCCTGAGGAAGGCAGCAACCCCTGCCGAAACGTCGTTTTCATTGCCAAAAATACAGTGACCAAAAAAAGCCGACGGACGGAAAGATTATTTTAATCACTTCCACTAATCTTATTAAATACAAATTGGTCAATAAATCCATCTTTAGTACAACATGGAAATCAACAGTTCTAGCAGAAGCAGACTCCCAGAGAAAGACGTGGCCACAGTTAAAATACCTATCTGCAGACCGTGAAGGATGGAAACGATTTGTTGGCGCCCTATGCCCCAACCGGGGTTACAGGACTTGATGATGATGATGATATAATACTTCTGTCACTAAGATCCTGATGTCTGTTTTATTTATCATGATCTGATCCGGATCAGATCATGAGGATAGTAGAATGCGAAATATTTTTCTTATTCTTATTACATCGAAGTACTCGATTCAGCCTTTAAACGAAATACACTGGAACATCCCAACAAAATAAAAAAAAACCAATGAAACGGAGTTTTATTCACAATGTTTTCCTTAATATACATAGGTACCTAATCTTTAGAGCCGTTTTTGAGAAAATTTGAAAATAAAAACTAATATAAAGCAGTTGGATAGTTCTAGATGAGCTAAAACAGAAAATCGAATTTTCTCTCTAGGAAATCACATACAAATTCGCTATTCTTCTCTATAGGCTCCAGTTCAATGCATGAAATGAACATAGCATGCACAGCACACACATACCAACGATCGGATGGCATGACAGCAACCACTTTCTTGGATCTCTCCATCATCGTAATATTAAGTTTTTTTTTTTTGCAAACCTCAACATTTTATAAAGGAACCTTTACTTGCCTTATAGAACAAGTAAAAATGCTAGATCGTTGTTAAAATCCAGCTTACATAAAGTAAGGACCTAAACAAAAATTCAATGAAAGGTAAAAGTTACCTACCTTTCAAATTCGTGACTTTATTTCATCACGTTTATTCGTATCAAATTGAATTTTTTTTTTTGTCAACAAAATTATGAAAAAAAAAAACTATTTTTAATCTAACACTGTCATCCAGCTTGAAAATAACAGGAAGATACACTTATATTTAACTGTTTTATAAAATTAAAAATAATTAGCGAAAATAAAGGCCAATCTAAATAATAGCAATCAAGTCAACAGAGCCCATCATTTGCGTCAATTACGTTTAGACTTTAGTTAGAGCAAGCTTTGAAAATTGATAAGTAATTACGAGGAATTTATTCAACCTTAATATAAGATAATTATTTCATATACATACATACATAGGTATGTCTAAAGGTAGGTTCATGGTGTTTACATATAGGCCAAAAAAAGGTTTAGGAAAAATGCATTCTAGATTTTGGTTTTTATATCTTCATTTTTCCGAATTAACTATTATAAATTGATAATGACTGATAAAGTTCATTTGAAACGATATTTTTTTTTTGTCTGTCAAAAAAGTGGGGCAATTTAATTAAAAAGAATTGAATGCATTTATTGAATACAAACACAAAATTAATCCACCCCAACACAGATAAATTTACAATAATAATTTAGAAAATGCAAGGCAAAAATATATCACAATATCAAGGCAAAAATATATCACAATATTTTTGCCGGTTGGAAGAAACATTGATGAATGGACAAATATTAATTTTGGAGTCAGGTCGATAAATAAAACAGATCAAAACAACTCGTTTGATGTTTGTATTTGCACTGTGGCGTATGAGGAAAAATTTGCAAAGTAAACATTTATTCGATTCCAATTAAAAGTTTTGTTTCGTTTTGTTTGTTTATTTTGCTATTTTCCTTATGGATTTTATGTGAATAATGAATATGCAAACCGTACAAAATATTTAAAATACTTACCTATGTACATACATATTTATAACCGTAGATTCGATTGAAAGCTTATTAGCTTATATCATCATTTCTAAAACGGGAAGCGGTTTGAAGCGAGAGACAATTATTTTTTAATTTGAAATGACATAAGTGTATCCTTTAACGTTTAATCGCTCGTCTTACTGCAAAACGCTTCTTCAGCATAATATACAGTGAAGTAAACTCAACACTTATATTATTTAAGTGTGACACTAGGCGAAATTGACGTTTTTTTTTAACTTATGAGCAACACGAACCCAGTTTATTATTTTAAACAATCGTATTAAAATTAAAACCTTCACATAGTGACTTTAATTGTTTAGTGCCACACTAGCTTGTACAAAAATTTCATAGAAATCGATATAACCATTCCATGGTAAATCGGACATGATCCATTAGAACCCAAGAAAAAAAAGTAAAAAAACGTAGCCCCTATTATAGCATTGTAACCCTCCACTCGACATATTTTATCAAAATCTTAAATATTTATAAGCAATTGTTTAAATCCTTCAACTACTTTTTTGGTACAAGAGCATTTCAGCTTCCCTCATCTGGAAAAATGACAAGTTTTTGTCAAGTTTAATCAAGGCCTTGGAAAGGCTTTGCTAGGTAGTTCACAGTGGAGACTGCATGGAAAGTTATCCTATTGGAGGGATTTTAGGCTTTTAACCATTTTTCTTATGATTTAGTATCAACTTTTTGGTTATTTTCTCAATTTTTATGAAAACTGCCATTTTTTTGGCTGCTATGATTTTATGTTGTTCAGTCAGTAAAGGGCTTCTTCTTTAGTATGCCCCCAAAGATGTCAGCGTCATCCAATCTTTTTTTAACATAATCAGGAGATGGTCCACTTTCTGATTTGCCAAAAACTGCTGCTCTAATTTCTATCGCAAATTTTTGTTTGCGTTGCCAAACAAAAAGCCAATATTCTCGTTGACAGGTTTATCTTGCTTTTGGCCGCGTGGCACCTTTTCTAAAGTTAAAGTGTTCTTAAAATATTGAACAGTATTAAATACCATCGATTAAGAGCATTTTTATATTTCAGATAATTCGCCGCATGATTTTCTATCTGCATGACTCTTGACAATGAGGCGCCGAGCTTTTACCTTGCAGGATTAGTTTTTCTCATTTTCAATATTTTGAATGCGTAGATCTAAAAACTCTTACCTAAAACTTTTTAAGCCGCTTGAATTTTGAAAACAAACATAACTTATGACACGCTTCTAATAATGTGCACGATCAACTTTTGTGCATTTGGACAATTTACCTATGGTTTTAATGAAAAATAACGGAACTCTACGTCAATTTCTTGTGTATCATCGTTTAGTTGGTACAACGTTTCGTCAGGACAAACACAAAATGAAGAGGTTAACTGCAGGAACACAGAAGATACGGCAGGAAAAAAAAGTGCCTTTGGAATCGTTTCTAATCAAATTCGAGTTAGGTACCTACTAATTTTTTCGAAATGTAATTTTTCTCTGCATATCAATACCTACATAAATAAATGTACTTACTAAAATGTGTGCCCATGTAACTCTAAAACACTCCAAAAACATAAATACATTTTTTTTTTTAGATTTAAATTTCCGCTTAGTGGAATTTTTAAATCCGCTTAAATGTGAATTTTTTCGCTTAGCCGAACAAAAATTTCACTTAAGCGAGGTTCCTTTAAGTGAAAAACCCGCTTTAGTGAAAGAAAGACTGTGACATTTTGCCGTTTCTTCAAGCGGGTTTTACAGTTCACATCTATATGTTTTTAAGTCAAAATTCTAGGCTTCTTGAATGCAAGAGCAAGTACGTGGGTTTCAGTCGTGCATTTTACTTTATTTGGGGTTATGTTAACCATAAGTAAATGCTTCACCAGCAATTTTGGCACTTAAGAAAAACATTTTGTTATTCGCGAAATACAGCAACAATTATGCGAAAACGTTGTGCAAAATTGTAAACAAACAAATATTCGTGGGCAGACCCGAAACGGTCATTTGGCAGATATTGTATAAGCCCTATCACCACTTTTCCAAACCAAAATTTAATTACTGATTTAAAATTAAATCTCTGGTCTAGTTCAGTAACGGGAGACCTTGTGTCAGATCCGGCAGTTCTGATTTTTTACTGAGTTGTTTTTGATGTTGGCCTAGTTAATAATCCAAGTTTTCGACCTGGAGAACCGAACGCATCATTGTAAAAAAAAATAAAAAACACCGAAATTTTCGCGCTTTTTTCATTAATTATCGATTTTATACCTCAAGGACTAGGTTTTGATTACAATGCTTTACGATTTGAAATTAATTTAATTTAAATCAAATTGAGCCCAAAATTGTCTCTGTAGAACGAATAGTTTTCAACAGACAACCTATCGATAAGAACTTTGAAGTAACCATACCTTCCAGATAAATTCTTCAATCAAAAACTAGTCCTTGAGGTATAAAATCGACATTTACTGAAAAAAGCGCAAAAGTTTCACGGTTTTTAAAATTTTGTACCATGATGCGCTCGGCGCTTGAGGTCGAAAGCTTGGATTATTTATTAGGTCAATATCACAAGCAAAAAATCAGAACCACCGGATCTGACGCAAGGTCTCATGTAGGTATATATAGTTACTTGAATATAGAGTATCTGTAGGAAAAAGAAAAATATATTAACCAAGTTGTTGGTCCCAAAAATCTTCATATCTATAGGTACATATATCTACATACAGTGACGAGCAAAAATGGACAGATGTTTACTTTTATATGAAGAAGCTGGTGCGAGTCCGCTAGGAAAAAAATGTAATTTTATATTTTTTTGTATTCAATCATATCTTGTTTTCTTCTATTAAATTTTTAAAAAAATATTACAATACACACAAAAAAATTTTAAATTAATTTTTGGACTTGACCACTTTTGCTCGTTTCGGGATTATGGCGTGGGGACGTTTTTCTTGAAGTTCTATCGGACAGTTAATAAAGATCGAGTGAATAATGAATAAAGAAAAATATTTTGACTTCTTACGTTATAATTTGCCAACATTTTTGGCAAAAAGTGGCTACAGAGAGTCTGAACTCATTTTCCAATAAGACGGTGACCCTGTAAATACCTCCAAAATTGTCAAGGAATTCTTCGAAAATCAGGAATTTCAGACGATGGCATGGCCCTGACGGAAATCCAACTGAGAATCTCTGATCAATTGTGCAGTCAAGGTTATGACAGTAAAAAATTCATCCATCCCACACTAATGAGCTTAGGGGTCGCATTTAACTGGAGGGGAGCCGAATTTCCGACCAATTACTTTGCAATTTGGTAGAGACCATGTCTACACGGTGCGGTGTTTGCAAGTGATAAAGAACAAAGGTTTATGGAATAAATAATGTGAACAAAACTTTATCCCGAAACGGGCAAAAGTGGCCAATTGCAAAAATTCATTTAAGATTTTTTTCAGTGTGTTGAAAGATTTTGTTTTTTAATTTAATTCATGAAAATAATATTTGATTTAATACACAAAATTATAAAATTAAAATTTTTCCTCTCGGCTTACAATACTAAGTTGACACCAACTTTTAAAAATTAGTAAAAATATTTGTCCACTATTGCTCGTCACTGTACATATTTCGCAATAAACAACCGAAAATATGCCCTTGTTATAGTCACAATCATAAATAAATTCATAAAACTGATTTTGTTGGTGATTCATATAAAAAAATCTGACTGTTGATAACGTGCATATTTATTGGAATGCATAAATAGTGAAACCATGACTTGAATCATGAACTAAAATTATTATGGTCAGAGAATTTTTGTTTTAATTAGAAAATTTGAAATTCAATTTAAAATCAAAAAATGGTGAGCAATTAACAATACAATAATACTTCACTGTCGACTAATTAAGAGCTTAATTACGAGTACCTTATATTAAATACATACGGTGAATGGTGCAATCTAAGCGTTAAGCTTAAAACATATGTCACTTTTAATAAATTTAAGTCTTTAAAGCTTTACGGTTTTAAAAAAACCATATATAAGAACCAAATATTTGTGGGGATTTTTTTTTTCTCCAGAATAAAAACCATGCACGTGAGATTAGGTTGAATCGGTTGCAAAAAAAAAGACCAACACACTTATGTATCTAGTACATTAGTAAAACCTCAATTTGTATACCACATAATTCTATTAAAGAATCCTCCCTACTCTTTGAATCATACAGACACCATTTATAGCTATCATCGAAAACTATAATTGATTTTGATTCAGTTAAATCTACGTTATTTTAGTATGAAGACGAAGCTTATTACCTATAGTTTCTGTGTGCAATGGAGGTTCAATCAATACACACTAATTTAACGATAAGATTATAAAAATTATGGATTTTAGAATTTTATAGAACCATGTTTACCATTTCTTCGTTATAATCTAATACAAGAACATTGAGTTATTGCAAAAAAAATAAGACCGCTCTTTTTTATATCAAAAATTCAAAGTTTTAACTTAAGACTCCTTCTGATCGTATTTATTCTTATCCTGTCTGCTTTTATCCAAGAAACAGTTAAATCTTCTTTTAAATGTAAGCACCTTCTGTTCAAAGTACGACTCCATTATCCATAATGTCAGTGATATGTCCAACAACATTGTTCATTCTGTTTAGTATTATTTTCTAGGTCACATTAAACTGCCTATTCATCCACTATAATTTACCATCAGAAATAATTTATCAGAATTTGATTTGCCATTTAATACTTCGGTGGCTTAATTAAAGCACATGCTACTTCATACTGACACCTAATTTCATTCGCCAAAAAAAAATGATTTCAAAAAAAAAATATGCGAACTAATAATTGGTGTTTGATTTTTTTACGTCTGAGTATAATAAATTAACATACAAAATAAGTTTATTCAAAAATAATTTAAATTATTGAAAAAAAAAACGACAACAATCACCCATTGATTATGAAAGCAAACTGAGAAAATTAGTCATCCCTTTGAATCGTAACGCATGCTATCGACTTCGAACTACGATTGTTTATAATTCAACTAACAATAAGTTGTTGTACTAGTTGATTGTGGTTATCAGTCAATACTTACTTAAATGCCCTGAATTATTATTGATAATGATTACACAAAGGTTATGTCCGATTAATGAATATTTAATGATTTAACTCCTGATCAATAAATTATTATTACCTCATTGGAAATTCTTCGTTTTTTTAGCCTGCATGGCCAATACGAATGTGATTTAAAATGTTAAAGAGAAAGAAATAAGAAAATAAGGCGACGCTCGATGCGTCAGACATAACACAACTCCACTTGAACAGAAAAAAAAAATTTAATATACGATAATTCGTTTGCATTTGCATAAACTTAGCCAGGGATCTTTGGAACGAGTCCAGAAGTATTTTTGGGATATGGAACAACCTCGTATATAGAGAAGATCGTATGCGCAATGCAATTTAATCAGGAATCTACTTTAATTTTATTGCATTTGAGGTGTCTTAATGAACGAATAAACATCTTGAATCAAAAATGCTTGAAGGAATTGAGAATATATACAACTTAATGTGTATTATTTTTTTTCTTCCCTTTCTCTGAATGCTGTCTAGACTATAGGAATTTCAACTTACAAGGAATATGCCACATCGTTTTGAAATCAGAACCACATCACCCAGTATGGTTACCCTTATCTGGGAAGTTTAAGTTGATGTTGAATTTTAACGTGAATTCGATGATGTTGCCTTTTTGACAATATCTTCAATCAATACACCAAACAATCGGATTCAAGGTTATCACAAGCTATTTTTTTTTTTGGCAAATACAGTCTTTCAGATCTCTGACTCGACGTTCATCAAAGTTTTATACATCTCTACTGATTTTATGCTAAAAAGTTTTGACCCTGAGTTTCATAGGATGAAAAAAAAAATACAGTTCCAGGATCGTGTGTTTGATGAGCCAAATGGTTTTCACATAAAGGTACCCAGTAAGCTTATCGCAGATGGAGCTGGGGTTCGCTTATAATTGCGGACCTATATTTTCCTATTCAAAAACCAATCTGGAAGTATGTAAAGTAATAAGCAGCCACACTGACGGCGGCGACAGACGTTATAGCGAAAAACCGCTCGTTTGGACTACTTCCCCATCGATCGTTGTATTAGTTTTGATTAAAACCTCAATTTTGTTTAAGACTCGAAACCAATACTTGCCCTATATGATAATCCACTAAATAAAATTAGTATGTCAATAAAAATAATATAGGTACTTGTTTTGAAAAATATAAATTTCTCGAATTCATTTCACAGATTATCATTTCATTAAGCAGGTCAACAAGGAAATGCTTCACGTCAATTTAAATAAACACGAGTCTAGAGAAAGATAGAATTTAGCATCTTATTAACAGATCCGAGCTCATAGGAATGGAATTCTGCCTCAATTTATCAAAGATTGAAATTTGCACATAAGTTTATGAGATTGGTCTAACGTTGCTAATTCGTGCATTCTTCTTTGTGTCTACTTATAACCATCGATGAAAAAATAACTTTAATGATATTCCATATATTTACCTACAGATTATTTTTCCCAAAAGTACCAATAGTAAAAAAAGGTGATCGTTACACTAGGTACTAGATCACCTTTGTCAATATTTGTGTCCTCAATGGATTTATCTATACCCATTTATAATCACTAAAAATAACAATAAATACCTACAAAACAAATATTTATAACCACAGGCTTAAAATAGTGACAAATTCGCCATCATAAAAGCCCGTTTTTATTTTTTATTTTTGTTGACTTAAATTAAAGTTTCGATTTCTAGTTGGTTGATCTATAAGCTAACTATCAATCTACCTCGAATACAAAAATATAGAGCTATTAAGCTCTCGTTAAATGCATTATCTTCCACACCGTCACACACGTCTGATTCATGGCTTAACGATGATGTGGTGGTCGAACATTTGGTTGGTAGTGATCGTGATTTGATTTTATGCGCCAATTCGCAGTAACAGCGGAGCACCATTAATGGCATACGTACTCATGCGTTTCATCAGCTTCAATGAATTTAGTTAATCATTTAATCTTTTTTTTCACTAATTTTGTGTATCTATTTTTTCCATTCCATTTAGTGGCAGAATGGAAAAAAAAGGAGAATGCTTTTTTTTCTTCTGGTTTGGGTTGGGCCTGTAGGCATGACCTAATTTTGTCAGCAAAAAAGAAACATAAAATCACTTTTACTAATTGCCTCTCATAGGGTATAGCTATATGCATATACATTAGGTAGGTATACGAGTTTGTATAATGATGACTTCCGGTCACGCAATTACATGCATAGGTATATGTAGTACATATATAAATCATTATGTACATATATAAATAAGTTGCAATAGGTAGGTACATAGATGAACATCTAAGAAATTTCTTATTGACACAACATTTGAACTTGATACCTATTCAACAGACACTGTATAGTATGGACTATTGCTCTAAGGGTATAAGTTCGCGAAACGTTTCCATTTCTTTCAAATAACCCTGATAAGTGATATTTAAGTCTCAAAGATGATGGATGTGTGTATGTAAATCAATGAGAAGGTTGTGGGGTGTGTATGTGCTTTGAAATGTTTCGTTATGAAAGCAAAATAGGTACAAAGTTTACTATTATTTTTTTATTTCATTTGAATCAATAATGATGAAAAGATGATTGTTTCTTTGGCTTGAAGTCATAGATTGTTGTGTTGTGAACATTTCAATTGAAGCTAGTCAACAGCGATGTGGGTGATATTTTAAGCAAATCAGGTTTTGACGAGTGTACACCTTGAAATAAAATGAAAGTTATGCAAGACTTTTAGGGTAGGGGTTACATTTCAAAGTTATTTTTTCTTTTGACTATTATGAACAAAATTACTTAACAAAAAGTGTCAATCAATGTCATACATCTGGCTAGTGGTTTTTTTGCTTTATGATATTTTTTTTGTTGTTGTCTTAGAATATTCACGAAGATGTTGATCAGTGACTAAGTAGTACCTCGTGGTGTGATGGTTAGTGCGTTGGACTGTCATGCCGAAGGTGTGGGTTCGATTCCCCGCCGGGCCACCTAAAAACAGAAATGTTTTATCCGAGGTACTACCTCTTGCGAGGAACTGACAAATCCTCCAAGAGTATAGGTACTTGTCATGAATAAGTGCATCTCATCTAGCCGTTCGGACTCGGCAAAAAACTGTAGGTCCCCTCCATTCCTGCCAACAACACGCACACAGGAATGGTTGTGAGTTGTAAGTCACTAGGCCCTGGTTCTCCAAGAGCTGTTGCGCCACCCAATTTATTTATTTATTATGATCAGTGACTAAAGTTTATGAAGTCTGTGCAGCGATGAGTATAAATCTCGTTGACTAAGGACAGCTGGTTAGAAGATATGAGGTCATAGTTTGATATGAAATTATGAGTCAATATGAATTGTTTTTTTTAACCACAAAAATGCAATTCAAGATAAAAAAGTTATAATGAAAATGAACCGTCAGATAGTTTTAAGGGCTTTCGGGGTAGTGGTTAACATATGAAGTTTTTATGTTTTAGGATGAGCCGCTCAATGAAATCTGTAGCAAAAAGTTTTTGGGGTGAGTACAATATTGAAATTGTTTATTATTTATTATTAAGGTGTCGTCACACCGCATTTCCTGCAAGTGACAAGTACTGCAAATATTTCTGGCGCAAGTTCCAAAGGCAACATGGTTCTTAAAATATAGGTATGTATGTGCGAGTGATCATTTAGAACTAAGAGCTAGCTAATAGACCGACAGCACACAGCAGTGAGTGATAGCAAAAAAAGAAGTATTGGCGTCGAAAGCTTGAGTGAAGGCTATTCAAAAAATCAAAGTCTTGCAGTCCACAAAAGGGGACTTTAGTGATTAAACAGTGCATAGAATAAGAAAATATGAATGCAACTTCAAGGGTAATTGTGTTAACCGAAACTGGTTTTCACCTCTTCCTAGATGAGCTCCTCATATCACATATCACGGAATCCGAGACCATTTGAGTGTATAGTTCGCCCTGGCCAGACCGTTTAAAAATTCAAAGTTCAAAATGAAAAACTTCTTTTTTTTTAAATCAAATCTGGTTGTTCGTTGTTGTAATGAGCTGAAATTACTCAGTGCGTCAAATACAGTTACCTTTCGATAGGTCCCAAGGGGCCCAACTATGTAACTCGATTCTACAATTAAAACGTTCGAATTCGCAAAATCTCAGCTCGCTAATTCTGAAGATTCTATGGCACAATGTCGGAAGCACTAAAATGTTATCCCACTTTCATACATATTACCACTTATAATAAGCATTGAAAACAACTTTCGAATGGATTCGAAAGTAGAATGAAGTTACATACATACATAGAAGGGCCCCAGGACATTGTGACATATACGGGAACGAAATGGCAGATGAATTCGCTAAAAACGGATCATTTTTAAGCCACTAGAGCAGGAAAAAAGAAGAATTTGCCAGAGTTTCCCCAAAGTTACCAACGACAGATGGTCAACAACTGATACCTGTCGGATTTCGAGGAACTTATGGCTGGATATTTTAAAGAAAACAACTGAATAGGTACTTACTTTACTAAGTAGGCCTCAACTGTCCCTTTTGGTTGGAATCCTAACAGGTCACAACACAATGGGGACCCACTTAAGCAGAATGGGCATCGGCTCTTGTGACTTGTGTAGAGGGTTGAGGATGAAGAGGGAAAGGAAAGCTCGTTTCACTTCCTCTGTGAATGCCTCAGCCTAGCCAGAACTAGAAAGGCAGCCCTCGCATAATACTTTTTCGACAAACTGGGTGACGTACCGTTTTTGCCACTAAGAAAAATCTTAAATTTACCTAGAATTCGGAATGGTTCGCCACCATCCCTAAGCTTCCACTTATCATTTTCCTTACCCCTCCTTATACCTACCTACCTAACTTGCCTACACCCTTAGGAGCTCAATGGATCTATTGAGATCCGAGTGAGGTGATGCGTCCTTCTCGTAACATCATCCCTTTTATCCTATTGTATAGCATCATCCAGCGTATCTAAATTATAGAAACATATTATGCATTCTTCACTTAAATGTAAGAGGAACTAGGTAGCTAGTGCGACCTATTTTTCAAATTTGAAACGGTGAGTTTACATAATAAGTAAGTAGGTAGGTAGGTAGGTATGAAGGTATACCTATACAATCGCCTCAAACAATGACTTCATTAGGTGGGTATTTAAAATTCCGTCAATAAACTTTCCAACTGCTGTGCTAAATATTATTTCCGTTTTAAAGAACTTTAAATAACCAATACAAAAATTTACATCATAAAGAAGGTTCTCGATAAATTGACTTTCTACAACCATCTCGCATCTTACAACTGTCCTACAAAACCCGAACAGCACATTGCGAAGAATGAAACTAAACCAAATCAAATCTAGAAAGGAGGAAAAAAAATAACAATCAATTCACTTGACGAGAACCACAACGAATCCAAACCAAACCATCGTTTGTAGGTATTTATTTTACATGTTGAAGTGATTAACGCAAACGTTGACCCCAATGTCATGGGTAAAATTTATACAAACAAAACAAAAACGATAATTTAGAGACGCATAGAAAACTTAATTTAAAGCCGGAAAACCCAACTGAAGGGGAGGCAATTAAGGTTGCAACATAAATAATAGTTATTATAATAATAAACAACAGATTCTTGCATTTTGGAGAAAATAACGAACAATAATGCCTCCTCATCTGAAATGAGATACCTAAATTTCCGTTTCAGAAAGTATACAAATGTTCTGAAGCGATTTTGTTTCTATTTTTATAAAACTAAATGCAGTTTTTAACAATACAAAAAAACTACAAAAATAAATACAAAACGAGTAGCGGACCGGAATTCAAGAATTTATTCCAGTCCTTTTATTGTTGTCGACTTGTCGTTCTTGTTCTTCGATTTCGCTGATGCCACAACTATTGAAAGTGAAATCTGGAATTCTATTGATTTTTTTTTGCTCAAGAAAACAACAGGCTTCGTGAATTTAATGTTTTTTTTTTAACTCATTTGAATTTTCCGGTCAAGTTACATACCTACTTAGGAATGCGAATAAGAAACTTATTTATTTTATAACACAAATAAATACAATAGCTATACAGCTCTGGAACAAAACGCAAAAGGATGACGTGTTTCCTTTCGCTTCTCTAGAATGGCATAAAAATGAGTCAGACTTTTCAAGTAGAGGCACCCTTTTGTGCTGCATACTGAATTGAGATTTTGGGAACTGCATTTGAGATGTTTTGTGACTTACCTTCCTTGTTAGTGCTCAGTTGGTGTATCCTTCCAATTAGAATTCATCAATTGACTGCATTTTGTTGAATAATTCCACTTTAAAAGTGGGTTTTGTAATTTTCACAAGAAAATTAGAACAAAAAAAAAAAAAAACTAGACTTGGATTGCAAAATATCAAATAGCACAATACAATACACAAACGACGACGACGACCGACGAAACAACAAAATTGCTAAATGTCACAGGGTAAAGCGAAGTGAATGTTGAAATGTGGTTACACGACGACGATAATTTAAGTTTTTTCTTTCTTTTTATTACACTTCATAAAGATTATTTAAAACAAAAAATAAAAAGAATAACTTGTTGCAAAAACAACCAAGAACTTTCAAATAAATTTATAGATTTGTTTGTTCTTTAAATTGTGCAAAATCACTTTTTAAAATAAGAAAAAATTAAGAAGAAAAACACGAACACAACTCTCAACTAATCGGAATCGGAGGAGATTACAGACGCAGCACAAAATTATACTCAGCCAGCAGCACAGAGTTTTTCGCTGGAATGGAATCTTCGATGGCTACCATTGAGAGGAAATGAGACAAAAATATATTTTTTATCTAGCGAAGTTGTAATTTTTTTCTTTTCATTTCGTGTTCTTGTTTTGTTTTGTTTTGTTGGCGATTTGAGCAAACGTGCTGTCAAAAGTGGGCTAAATAAAATGGCTGACTAAACGGAAATAAAATAATCGGTTTGGTTGGTGTCTTCGATGGGGAAATAAATGAATCGGTTTAGTTCAGATCTAAATCTGAGGGGATATTTTTATGTCGAATATTCTATGAATTCAACATGGGAATATTATATTTTCTATGTTTTGAAAAATTGTCGTTAGAGGGGAAATATTTTGAATTTTTTATTATTTTTAAAACTGGTGAAGCGGTTTGAAAATGGTTTTTACAAGAAAATTTATATATTTTTAGTAAAATGGGATGTAAATACAACAATAATTTATTTTAGATTACGGCCAAGTTGTTTTGGTTACCTTAAAGATTTGGTTACCTTTTATTGATCACAGTGGTCGTTTCCTTCGCCGGTGGACATATAATAGGTGTGTTTGTTAACGTGAAATTTCACGTTAACAAACGCACCAACTTTATCCACAAAACTTCATGTTGAGATTTTATGTTACTTGATTTCAAATCTAAAAATTCCTAGAATAGGGAAATTGGACTCTTTCCAGTATCAACAAGTTATGTGAAATGTAAGTCCCTTTCACATGAGGAAGCTGGGAAACTTTCAGTTCCATGGTGAGAAGGGAAGGAGGAAAGAGGCGTAAGGAAAAAGTCCCCGGTCGAGGATTTGAAGAGATTTTGTGACATTTCCGTTCACATCTAGGTAAAGGTGCGTTCAACCAAAAGACTTTCAAAGGAAATTTCAAAAATTGTCTAGAGATTTTGTTTCCTCGTGTGAAAGGTACAAGAGATTTTTAAGAAATTTAAAAGAAAAAGTCAAAGCTCCAGCTACTTTTATTCTTCGTGTGAAAGGGGACAAAGGCCCATTTGCTGATACGAAACTTAAATATAGCTTATGTTCCACTTATAAGCAGAGAATATCAAATAAAGAAGCCAATCCTCGGCTGTCAAATTGATTTGCCTACAAGCTGTAACGAACAATGGTCCGTTCCTTTTCTCTAAAATGTTAACAATTGTTGATGTGTCAAAAAAAATGTTGAAATGTCATTGTTAACAATGTTACACTTTGTAACATTTCATTTAGGAACGATCAATGTTGAAAATATTGTTGATCTGTCAAACGGCAAGGTTGGACAAAAAAAATCGAAATGTATTTAGAATGAATAATCAAGAAAAAACTATTTATTGCATTAAATTCATTGAAAATAAATACATATAACTTGAAAATAAAATTTCTATTAACTCAAACTAACTAGGTATGAGCACAAATTTCTTTAACAAAAATCACAGAATTGATAGAATGCAATGTCGAAAAAAAGTAAATTTATCACAAAACAATTCAAAACTCAAAAAAATTCCAGGTCCAAACAACGAAAAGTAAACAAAAGATAACCACAAAATGAAAACATTGCAGCTTCAGCTGCTTTTGACAGATCAACACTTTCAATTCATGTCGAGGAGATGAGTTGGAAATTGTTACAAAGTGTAACATTCTGACACTTCAACATTGAGTTTAGGAACGATTTTATGACGTCATAATGTTACACGATGTTACAATTTGAGAATTTAGGAACGATCAATGTTAACAATTGTTAAATTAGCTGAGGGCTCTGAGATCTCATTTAGCCAGTTTATATTTCTGAGATCTCAGAGAACTCAGGGGGCTCAGAAATATAAACAGAATTCCTTTAAAAAAATCTTCACGTTTCCCCTTAAAAACTGAGATTAAAATTTTTTGGATTCACTTTTGCTCAATTATTTTTGTCGCAGTAAATTACATAAGACATCCCAACTAACATTTCAGCTTCGGTTCGGCCTAACTGAATAGGCTTTCTGATTTCCTTAAGACATTTGTAAAATTTCGTTAAGCATAAAAAGGAGAATATTATAGAACTTCGAAAATGATTTCGGAAAATCTTCTTGGAGGCCCCGTACGCAGATCTCTTAAAAGCTTCAAATTCTATACGATCTATAAGAAGTTTTAACGAGCGCTATTCGAAATCTTAGTGAAATTGTGGTTTTGACAGATAGCTTCAGAAATGTTTCCATAAAAGTAAACACACAAGTGTAATAGAAAGTCTTATAATAGCTATTAGAAGCCGACAATACAGCTCTTACAGAGGTTGTAGGAAAATGGGGGAAAAAATATAATTCTTTTTACTTTCAATTTCTTTTGAGTGATTTTTACCGCATTTAATGTTTGTTAAACCTGAAACTATTATTTGTTTTCAATTATTTGTAAATTAATGAATTGGAAAGAATTATAAAACACAAAGATTTTTCTTAACCGTCTAGGAATCGAACACGGAACTCCTGCGTAAGAGTCCATCACTCTACCCACTCAGCCATCTTAGATATAAAATGGAAGATGCAAAAACTTAATCAGTATTTTCCAGTCCTACATGCTGGCTCCACTAGACATGAACGATGTCCAACATCCAAACCACAATCCAATCAGCAAACTGATTTGTATGGATATGTCACTGCACGGACATGGATTTTTGAGACTCCATTGTTTTTTTTTAAACATGTTCATAATCCAACCATGGCTCATGCCCAGTGGAGCCACCATGTAAATAACAAATTTGTAACCCATTCACACAAAGAAACAAGATGTACAAGATTTTTTTTTTTCAAATCGCTTGTTTATTATTGAAATTAAAATCTGAAGAGCTGAGTGGTTGTTTTTAAATTCAATCGCCCATTGCCTGAGGTTAAGTCTAAGCTTTTGATTTTTTCATCTTCGTCATCGCTTTCTTGAAAACATTAATCATTAAACTCGTGTGTGTTATCCCTCATAAAAGTTTCGCCTCTCATGCTGGTAGTGGGGTTCATATCTAAGTACAGAATGAATATTTATATTTAAAAGAAAATTTTAAACAGAGGAACAATGAAACACACTTAAATCTTCTGGCTCTGGAGATATTTGATTTATCGATGAAAGACTTATTAAATCTGAACTTTCTTGCCGTCACGTCGTTGTCTTTCATTTGCATTCTTTTGAAGACCTAAGTTACGAGCTCTCTGGAGTATTAAGAAACGTCTCACCGCAGGAAATCTATAATAATTTCCCGACTTTTAAATTTTTTCCACGAAGTAGACATATTCACGCAAAAAAAATTTCACAAACAATTTATTCAATAAACGAAAATTTATCAATGACTTCATTAAAATAGACTGACATTTTCTATTATGGTTCGTTAATAAAGTCTGAGAAGTCTCTGCGAAGTATTCGATAAGGCTTCCAGCAAATTGTAACCGAAACCTTTTAAAGACAAAGTGACAGGAGCTTCAATTAAATTACTCTATACAATCTTTATAAAGTGAAAGCTTCATGTTTCTTCGTTAATGTTATTAACAGAGGTCTATCCGAAACAAAGACACTAGTCTCGTTTAATTTTCTATATCAAGCTTTCAAACGACTTTAAAGAAGCAGTTATTGAAATCATGACTTCTATTAGAAATTTATTTTTGATGAAAGCTTTATAGAAGCTTTATACATATCCAGACTTGCAGCATATCGATATTTCTAAGCTAATAGAAACTGAAATGTTAGTTGGGATTACATTAGGCTATGTTTCCACCAAAGGCATTGTATATCCAATCTATAGTATTCTCATGAAACACGATTTTGTAGGTAGACATTTGGTCGATAGGTTCGCTGTGATCGCCTTACCGAGATCCCTTAACAAAAATTAGTATTACATTTGGACGCATAGATGGCCACGAGCTTTTTTTCTTCATGAGAATACTATAGAATTTATATACAATGCCAAAGGTTTATCTCAGATTAGATTTAAAAAAGATTAAATTTGACAGCACCTTCAAAAATGCAAATGGCGTTCCAATTTTTCTTATGAAGTGCGAATGAGACAGAATGTTTGATTCATGTGAAACAATGAAGAACTGAATGCGAGTCTCGAATGAATCGTTCAGCATCATTTAAGAAAAGGTTAGTTCGATTTGTAAAACTATTTGTCCTATGAAGATTTAACAAGATTAATTTCTAATCTTCAAGATTTACGAAATAAATTTGTATGGTAAATCTCCGAGATTTGAAGGAGATTTGAGGTAAATCTTATTAAATCTCAGATTAGCTTCAGGTGGAAATGTAGCATTACATAAGAAGATAAATAAAAAAAAAGAGTTGTTTTGTTGTGAGAAAGTCTGTTTATATTTTACTCTCCTGCTCTGTCAAAGAACGGGGGGAAATTACTGAGCGCTCAAGAAATATTAACTGGGCTAATTTTCTTCACTTGGCTATTCTTTTATTCAAAAACATCAAAATCGAAATCATCATTTTGTGGGATCTTTATATATGCAGTACATATGTATGTAATAATGAAATTAATTGTGTAGGTATTAAACTGTGCAAACAATACCGGCATTGGGTTTTATATGGAATACCTATTTTTTGTCTACAAATAAATCATTTCAAACTTTTTATTTATAAAATCACGCACCTAGCGTGAACTATCGTTGAACCTTCGTTCATTCGCCGAAGTCGGTGAGTTAAAACCGCGAATTAAATATTTGTACAACTGGCCCTTCAATACTTTAAGTAAAGTTGAAATTAAGTTTCCAGAATTTCAGTACGAGAACTAGATATACCTAATGCTATGTTTCCACCAAAGGTTTATCTCAGTTCAGATTTAATAAATCTATTTGGTGTTTCCACCGCACAAAAAGATTTAAAAAAAGATTAACTTTGCAAGCACCTTTAAAAATGCAAATGGTCTTTCATTTTTCTCATGAAGAGGAAGTGAGATAGACGGTGTCCACATTGGGTATGAAAAAGTGGATTTTTAATGACTTTTCAGTATTCATATCTCGCTCCCACTCCTTCATTGAAGTGAGATGTGAATACTGAAAAGTCATTAAAAATCCACTTTTTCATACCCAATGTGGACACCGTCATAGAATGTTTCATTTGTGAAGAACTGAATTCAGCCATGAATGAATCCTTCAGCGCCATACAAGAATAGGTTAGTTCGATTTGTAAAAGTATTTTCCTTATACTACGTTTTCACCAAAAGATAATCTGGGATTTAAGGAAAAAGATTTATGTGGTGTTTTCACCGGCTGAAAAGATCAAAAAGAAGATTAACTGTGAGTGTGCTGTCAAAAGCAAAAGGAGTTTCATTTTTTCTTATGAAGCGGAAGTGAGACAGAATGTGTTTTTTGTGTCAAACACTAGAGAACTGAATCCAGCCACTGATGAATCCTTCAGTGCCATATAGGAATAGGTTAGTTTGATTTGTTCCACTATTTGTTCGAGGTAGATTTAATAAGATTAATTTTTAATCTTGTAGATTAACGAAAACAATTCGTATGGTAAATCTTGGAGATTTAAAGGAGATTTGAGGTAAATCTTATTAAATCTCGGTTTAGTGTTCGGTGAAAACGTAGTATTAGGAGGATTTAACAAGATTAATTTCTTATCTTCAAGATTTACGAAATATAATATTTATATGGTAAATCTTCGAGATTTAAAGAAGATTTGAGGTAAATCTTATTAAATCTCAGATTAGCGTTAGGTGGAAATGTAGCATAACACATGTTTTTTATACAATTGAATGGAGAATCTTGTCCCATCAAAGCATTCCGCATCCATTAACTTGACTTGAGCGCTCAGTGAGATTTAAGTTGTTGAGACGCGCCTAATTGCTACATTCACACCACGCAAGACGCTGTTTATATTGGGAAGAGTTTCACGGCAGTTTCTGGACAAGAGAAGTGGGGGGCCAGGAATGTCGTAAGGCATGAAACAAATATAAACAACCGACTCATGAGACTTATTTGTTGTTGTTTCAATGTGCAAATCATTAAAGTTGTTATTGCTTCTATGTGTTTTGAGACACCTCAATATTTCCAATGTACCCACGATGAGACTCACATGTGCAGACTCAATTTTCCCAATTTAAATGGGCTCCAAGCGACTTATATTTTGTTTGTTGCAGAGTAAGAAAATATTACACTTTTACACTTTTGCAATGATACAATACCAGTTACATCGGATCGTGAATACCCCTATTATATTTTGACAGCTGGACTATAGACTTGTCTTAATTTCTTGTCTCTGGGGTCGTCTGAACGTACGTGACGGTGTTCACAAACGGCTTTTTTTGACGTTTCAGTATTCACATATCACCTCCCTCTTTATCAGTGAACGGAGATGTAAATAGTGAAACGTCAAAAAAATCCAGTTTTTAGTCGATTGTGAACACCGTCAATGTGTTCGTTTAGCAGAAAGTTCTGGAGAGCTCTTTCGCGATTACAAAAGAAAACGCTATGATTCAACCATCACTATCTTTCTAAAAATCTATGAACTTTATAATTGGTCGAATCACATTTGGAGTGATGTTTAGAAAAATTCATGCCACAGAAACGGACTAATAGCTTTTTCGTTTAGTGAATCCGGAAGAAGTCTTCGGAACTCTCCAATCCAGAACGCCAAACGAACAAGTTGCAAAACTTTTTATGATTCTAAAGTTTGGGTTTTGATGTATCTGAATGTTGGTATTCCTTAATAACTGCAAAAGATTAAAGATACCTCCAGCTGGGGTGTGTTTTACTTTGAGTTAGTCTCATAAAGCATCACTAGAATATGGCGATCATATGGAGAGGATACAAAATGTTAATACGGAATGCTTCCGGAAGATCAAACCAAACCCCTATAAGTATTATCTAAAATGGTATCGATTATGAAACAAATCTACTACCTTTTGTTTGGAAAAAGATTTTTCGACTCTATTCTCTATCATCTTCTATCCTAAATAAAATGTAAGATATCGATCGATATGCTCTCGATAAAATCAGAACAGCTTAATAATAATTCTAATTAAGCTAAGCTGGTAATTCAGATAATCTTTTAACTTAAAAAAAATTTTCCTGGGAAGTTTCTTCCTGTCATCGCTGCTATGAATTTATATGATTTAAAATGTATACATAGATTATAGGAAGAGGAAGCATTGATGACTCAAATTATTTTAATAAAAAAAAAACTATATGTAATTAAGCTCCATTAAACATTCGTGACCGCCTTAAACCACTTAATTCTTAAAAGGAGGTATTAAAATTTTATTTGAAGATCTACAATCACTGTATAACTTAAGCTGACATTTTTGTTCATCTGGATATGACTTTCCAGTCACATACACCGTTCGGTTATCTTCCAAGAATCACCGTGAATATGGATATTTACACACAGTCAACCCGGTATTTTCATTAATCCGTACCTATACCGTAACTACTCCATGTAAAAAATTGTTGCAAATTCCTGTCAATGTCAGATAATTTTATACACAACGCAAACATACTTATATGGCGTCCTTCCTTGTTCAGCCTTCCTATATTAACCTATAAGTATATATCTATATTTAAATGCACTAAACACTATGATCATCAGCATCCGTTGTGCTCCACTTTTAAGAACACATATAGCCAGTGTCTTTATAGGTTTACCTTCCAAGTAAGTACCGATCTCGTTCTCGACTTGGTACTAAATATATAAGCCAGATACTACGACAAAGTTGATCAATGATTTTTGCAGTTTACCGCGATCACACGATCGCACACAGGCCGATGATTTCGATCATCACAGGTGTTGGATGGAATTTATCGCTTTACAATGCGGCCATGATAACAACGAACTCAGCAACGGAAATATCGCGCCATAAAAATAGAGACTCATTCATCCTGCTAATGGCATTTAAGACAACTCTCTGGAACTCACATTGCACCGACAAACTCTCTGCCCACCTGATAGCCCGATCATCCTAGACAAAATTTGACTATATATCAAAGTTAAATGAAGTACAAAATGTTTTGATGCAGTTTTGTTCCAATGATAGATTAGAATATAAAACCACAGTTTTACACCAAAATTTGTAATGGCGTCTAGGGTAAAATGGGGTAAAACTGAAAAAGGGTCAATTCTAAACGGGAGTTTCTAGAATTTTGTTTTGTTTTTTTGTCGATAGATGTTAAAAATATAAGAAAGTCATGTATATATTTTAAAATTCTTAAAAATTTTTTGAAGGAGTTATGATTGTTTAAAAGTTGAAAACAAGAAAATAGTTATTTATAAAATAATTCACCAAAAATCAGAAGTTCAACCGATTTTGATTAAATTTCTATTTTTAGAAAGATAATAAGAACAAAAATTAACCATATTTAAGGATATTTTGATGCTCCTTTTCTACAATCTTTTTTGATTTTTTTAAAAAACATGCTTTTTTTGTGTCAATTTTTGACACATTTTTGCCTATATCTTTCTAAGGGAGCGGTCTAAAAACTTCAAATTTTCACAGCACATACATAATATTGATTTAAATTTTTGAGCAAAATTTTGATTTTTCAAAATACCTTTAAACAGAGATATTTACATTTTACAGTTAGTTTAAAAAACACATCATATGTCTGGAGTTTATGAATATATAACTTTTGTTTTTTTTTAGTTAAAAAGTTTAATATCTTTTTGTTATTCAAATATATAATACATAACTGTACATGCTATACAAGCTTCACAAATCGAGTCGAAAATCGAAAAAAATATCACCTATTTTACTGTCTTTTAAGGGTAATAACCAAAAATAAAATTGACACAAAAAAAGCATGTTTTTTAAAAAATTGTAGAAAAGGAGCATCAAAATATCCTTAAATATGGTTAATTTTTGTTCTTATTATCTTTCTAAAAATAGAAATTTAATCAAAATCGGTTGAACTTCTGATTTTTGGTGAATTATTTTATAAATAACTATTTTCTTGTTTTCAACTTTTAAACAATCATAACTCCTTCAAAAAATTTTTAAGAATTTTAAAATATATGCATGACTTTCTTATATTTTTAACATCTATCGACAAAAAAACAAAACAAAATTCTAGAAACTCCCGTTTAGAATTGGCCCTTTTTTCAGTTTTACCCCATTTTACCCTAGACGCCATTACAAATTTTGGTGTAAAACTGTGGTTTTATATTCTTATCTATCATTGGAACAAAACTGCATCAAAACATTTTGTACTTCATTTAACTTTAATTGAATTCCTAGATTTATCGGGCTATGATGATCAATAGCTAGCTGGAGCTCCAATATAACCACCAACACCAAACACACTCCGCGTGCTGCTGCTGGTTCGATCGTTTTTTTTTTTTAAGCGCGATTTTAATCACCTGATTGCGTGAATGAAGTCAAAGCGTGAAGCATGTGCTCCATAAAGTGCTGCAATGAGGAGATTTATCGGATTAGCGCATTGCTCAAGAAGAGGCTAAGTTTACACCGGCCGGCCGATCGACCGGCTAGGCATAGACCATACCACCCAACAAACACCTTCTCCAGAAAAGGAAGATACACACACTATATACGAAGTTGATGTAGGTACTCGAGCTGCTTCATTCACTGAGATGCATCTATAGAGATGCACGCGGAACACATTTCGGTGTGTGGCTCTCTGCGGAACTTGCCAAACATGGATCGTGCAACAGAAGAAGAGGACGATGACGACGACGACGATACGACAAAAATAAACCAAAGTATCTAGAATCTTTGAATGCAAGGTCGTTTAACTGCGCAGCGCATATACGTAGGTATAAATAGCAGCTACTCCAATCAGGAACACACGGGGACATAGAATCAGAGAGGAGAGTACTAGTATCTCTATATAGCCGGTGTGTTCAAGAATTGAGATATTTCACTTGAGTGGGGTAACCAATCGAGATAACATGGTGCGCAGAGGAGCTATAGGTATCCATCGAGATACAAGGAAGAAGCTGATGGTATAGGTCTCTATAGGCATAGGCACAGCCTTGCCACAGCGAGTTGTCTTTCTATTTTTGGTTTTTTTGTTAGCAGTATAGCAGCATTCTATTTGCAAAAGAGGCGCGAGTGTGTGTCACTGGGAAACTATGTATAATTCGTTGAATATGCCATTGAAAGAGCTTGAAACATAGTAAACGAACTACAAAGGATGTCGTAATGGAATAGAGGAATAGTTGGCATAGTCGCATTTACGGTTGGTTGTGACATTTTCTCAGAGAGATGAAATCGAGGATGGAAGAAGTAAGAAGTAGGTAGACATAAGTGTGTCAGGCATTTTTGACATGACGATGAGGAGGACGTTTATGAGATTTTTTTGAGTAAGGGAAAATTTATTTTATAAATAATTAAGCCCATGTGGGGTGAATTTATTTGGAGGGGGTCATGCTAATATGAGGTGGATATTTTTATATTTGTATTCATAAATGTCAACCAATTTATGTATAATCTTTTTGGAGGTGTTCTAATTCATACTGATTGGATTAAAAGGTCTTTGAACATTTCAAACCAAAGGACAAAAGTTATGTGATTCTCTTTGCAAGTTTTCATCGGCTACTATCTACTATTGACCGAATCTATTGACTCAAGTAAGTTGATAGAATATTGCTCTGCTTCCGCTAATTGACGTCTAGATTTTAATGGCTGTTCGCTACGAACTGTTTATTGGTCTCAACCGGTGACATAAAGCTACTTTTCCATCAACCACAAAATTGAGATTTATTTAGATTAAACCCAAATATTGGCCGCGTTCAAGTTTCACTAGGAAATAACCTATCTATAGGATAGCTTTGTATCCATGTATGGATGTTTCCGGAAGACCAAAACCAGATAGGTTACATTTGCTGAAAAATTCAATTAATATTCAGTCAGCTGTTATTGACAATTTTCATATTGCATAGCTTCGTATCCTAATTTTTTATTGGTCATTGCTGTACGTAAGGAATTTCGAGGATTGGCAGTTTTGAAAGTCTGAAATTACCTTGTACAAGCTAAAGTAGAGTTTAAAACTTCGACTCGAACGGGAATAGGAATGGACGGATATATGCCATTATGCTTTTAGAATTCGAGACGTTATCACGGAGATCCAGAAAGAATCCAAGAAGTTGTAAAGATACCAAATTACAGGCACAAACTGAATATTTCTATTTCGCAAAGTTCGAAAGTATCTGCAACTAGAGATATTGTGGCAGTTATCAAAGAGGTAACTGCTTCCTTCAAATCTCACCCAAAACTCATGAGCATGAGGGGATACACTTATATCGCTTTTTAGGCCAGAGGCCTATACAAAAAGAAGTAAATTTGAAATAAACACCCATGTATTGTCCGTATGTGCGTCGTACAAGTTGTTATCTTACAGAAAGTCCCTCCCACAATTCATTTTAAAAGAAAACACGTTATTTAGGAAAAATGCTTTTATTCCAGAAACTTTACGACTCATCGTGTAAGACTTACTTGTTCAACTGGTTCAATAGTTCAAGGGAATTTTGTTCTATTGAAAAACTTGTTGAACAAAAGTATTTGAACAAGTAATTATTGAGTAAGTTGACTTGTTGTAAGACCCTAGAGGCCTGTAACACAGAACAACAAGTCAATTAATCAACAATAACTTGTTCAACTATATTTGTTCAACAAGTGAAAATCATTTCTGTAAGTAAAAAAAAAAACCTTAACAGTCAACGAAAAAAAAACTCCCTTGACTTGTTGAACCAGTTCAACAAGTAATTCTTACTCATCGTGTAAGAATGTTTTGTAATTAAAAACAATTTTACCTAAGATCAGCGCTTTGATTATACTAGCGATCGAACTTTGAAAGGAGGACTTCCAGTAAGATAATCAACATTTTGTACACCGCACACGGACAGCAAATGTTGCTCTATTTTTAAGTCAATTTTTCCTTAAAATATATTTGTCTACTTTTGATTCTTATTATCACTGTTTCAGAATAAACAATTAAAACCTTTTTTAAACCAAATTTTTAACCACTTAACAAACTCTAAAAAATCTTCCCGATTCCATCACTTGATAAACACTACTACAAGTGTTTATTTCTAACTTGTAGACTTCCAAAAAGTCCACAATCGTCGTCGGTTGAAATTTAGCAACTATTCAACAAGTTTACTCTCCATTTTCTGATTTCTTTGTTGTTTCCAGTTGCAGAAACGGTGGATTTATGAAATTTCCCACTTGTAGATGGAAATCAAAACAATTGTTTAAGTTTCTAGACTTGTGGTTCCGTGTTACACAAATTTTAAGAAGTAGTCGAATTTTAGTATTATGTTTAAGTAATATAGTGAGCCCTATCGGGATTTTTTTTCTCTTCTCGATAACCCGATTCTACTATCGGGAACTCCCCACGGAGTTTCTCAACGCGAGGAAATCGATCTAAGACATATTCAGTTTCTTTTGTATCATTTTCCCTTCCAGGCTCCCCAGACCGTGAGCAATCGAAGTTCGGGTTTCTGCGGGGTCTTCTGATGCTAAATGATAACGATGATCAAACGGTTGAATCGATTACGTTTTAATGCCATTCTCCCAACTAACAATTTTGCCTCTATAATCTTCTTCTCATAATCATTTCTTTCAATGCTATAAGCATTATATAATAGTCCATAGAGTTAAAAAGGCGCACTTTATAAGCTTTTATTGGACCTTTTTTGGAGTAAATTCAGCTGCCCCGAAAACACTTGACTCAATTTAGAAGTCTTATAGAAGAAGGTGGAAAAATAAATAAAATCACAATTGATTTATATTTATTTATATTTTTATTTTATATTATTTATTTATTTGCGCTTTCTCCACACTGCTGGTTTGTGGCTATACTCTTTAGTATACCAGAAGTGGTTTGTGTTTTCACTAGTATAGCAGAAATGGTTTGTGACTGCACTTAAGCATACTAACACAAGCAATAGAGAAACGAAGTAACAGAAAGATTGTATAATAATTTTATAGGATGACTATAGAAGCGAAAGTTCCGTCGTCATTTCACAAGAGCAATATACAGAGATTAATGAAACATTGGTATATCGCTTCTATCAAGCTGATATAATTTGCACCAGAAAATATTTAAAGAATCAGTAATGCTCCAATAAGGTATTAAATTCCCGTCGGAGTAGTAATAGGAGCGCTATAGAAACAAATAACACTTTAATGTCTGAAATGCAAAGCAATTTTGTTAGTTGGGCTGCTATCTGCTGAGATTTGCATAATAATGCAGTTGGTTTCGGGTGGGATGCGATCCAATTGAGTGAGTGTCTTATGACCCGCCTCCTGCCGTTTGTGCCAACTCACCCAACATCCGTTTTAATTCACACCAATAAACATATCTGGTTTAATGGGTAGATGTTGATCTTCCCTAGAAACTGATGAGCAGACGGAGGCCCATGAAAATCTCACATCCAATCATGTAACTGGATGACCCCCTGAGAGATCGTATCCGTGCTTCGAACATACCAACAAACTGCATAGTCTGGAACTTGCTGTAAAGTTCAAGGCGTGGGAGATAACCTTCAGAGGATATATGTCCAAAAACCCTTACTGGCCGAACAGAATGGTGTAGCTGTAGTTATCGCGTGTAGCACTGTCAAAGTATAAAGATAGAAAAATAGTATACAGTGCCACAATGAGAAGCTGTAAATGTAGCAAGGAATGTATGGTGTAGCAGAAGTTAAACAAAATTCAACTCTCAAGGGGTTACTCTAATCCAATTTCTTCCACAAGTCAAACGAGTTATGGTATCAAAACGGCTTGTGGCCACCATTTCTACCTACCTACTAGCTACACCACGGAGTGTTTTTCCTTGGGAATTAGGTATGAAAATCAAAAATCAAGGGAACAAATTTTTTTTATTTTATTTTTTAGATAAGGTAGGAATTCGCGATTTGTATTTTTTTTTCCTTTTTCCTTTTTTTCCCAAAGCTGATCTCGCAACCCAGTCTTCTCTGAGCAAATTGCTACAAATGACAGTGATATGCAAGTACCAAAACACAATTTCTATTCTTACTGGTAGCCAGGAGAGTATGGATTCTAGGTCTTAAAAAATCTGGCAGCGTGCTAACCATTTTGCTGATGAATTGGGTGTTGAGCTAGAAATTCCTCGAATCAACCATCATGGTGGATAAATAAATTTATCATGCCAAGCATGATAGGTACGATTCAATGGTGAAATCTCTCCTCGACCACTTTGGACTCCTCTTAGAGATAAATAAACACTTCTGCTAAAGTGCTACTAGGAACTGTGTCTCAACTAATATACTCTTCAGAGTTAAGCTCCTGAAATATACAAAACCTGTCTCATGTATGACTCTTTCAGATCATATAGGTGCACTTACTAAATAAATTCTTGTGATGAGAGTTAAATTACTCTCATAGAATTTTTAGTGTAAGACTTTAACTCTTTTCAAATTCCAAATACTTAATTATTTTCGTGAGATCAATTAATAAATAAAAGTCTTATAAGAATCTTATTAAAAAATTAGAATTATGTTAACAATGTCGTAATATTAATAATCCCATAACAATTCACTTATAACAAGTATTTATGCTACTATACTCTACTAAGAAGCTTTTATAGGATCTGTAGTAGGTGCAAAAGTTTTTTTTAAATAAGAAGCTAATAGGAGTTACAATAAAAACAAAAAGCACAATTAAACTCTTATAAGAGCTTAAATGCTTCAAATCTTACTAAACGATTGTCACAATAAAAAATGTCTGCGTTTTGAAAAAAAAAAGTTAATGAAGATAACAAATCTCATATAAAATCATTTACTTTTGCTATGAGATACAAAATTAACGCTTTTTACCATCTTATGAGAATCTGGCAGAATACTACAAGTATTCATTTTACCTTTTGAAGCTTCCGTGTATTAAACTAATAAGACTCTTGTAGAGTATTATGAGAGGAAAAATGTTAGTTGGGTACTAAAAAAAATGGTTTGAGGAGCAGGAGCAACAAAGTTTCCAATAACTGCTCTGAATTTTAATACATTAAGAGCAGTTATTGGAAACTTTGTTGCTCCTGGTCTTTAAACCATTTTTTTACTATCCAAGTAACATTTTTGCTGCAATAAGGATAAATTTCGTAGAATACCCACGCAGTTTTAGCTATACTGTAATTTGCAACACGCTTCCTTTGACTTAATGTGATAACATATCAAACTACAGAAGAGCTGCTCCTTAAGTACAAAATATTAAACAAGAACCTTTTTTTCAGTGGATTTCATTAACTTAAACATTTCATTACTTCAATAGTGTGATTTGTTTTTTTTTTTCCACACCCACCATATAACTACACATTTTAAGTGCTTCCATTAACCTCATGTCTATAGCTTTTTGTGGATCAAAAAGAAATCCTTATTTCGACAAAACTTATAATTATCATATGATCAAATTTGTGAGCCTTATTCAGGTTATTAAATTGATACCAATGCCTATACATTCTGCAATATCCTATTCTCATTTACTTTGACCATATATCTTAACAAATTCCCAATTAAATCGACAGAAGATCTTAGAGATTGATTAGAGAGAGAAAGAGGTGTTCCGAGCACCCAATTTCTCTTCTTTATCTAATATTTATAACCTCTTGCTATATAAACCCATAGAGAGGTTCTTTTATTGTTAACAAGTTAAGATTTCTATCTATTTTGAGGCCGCACCCAATCTTTGCGTTGTCTCTAATTTGCTAAGCACACCGCAATGAGGTGCAAACTACGATGATGCCCATGCCATGATGGTCGGTCCAGCTTCGTATTGAAAAACTAAAGATTTCTAAGCTCCATTTTATGTAGATAGCTTTACGAGCTATTAATCCACAAGCACAAATTACAATTTACAACTTTCCTATCATAGTTGATGATGATGTGGAGTTGTAGATATTATAACCCCCTTTTTCCGTCTTAACTGATGAACATTGACTGAGTCGATAATTAAATTTAATTAAACATAAACAATGAGGATTAGTTTTATATTCTAGTGTATCAAAAAAAAATGTGTGCAATAAACAAAACGATGATTAATTTATTGATTTGCATGCATCATTGGAGGGAGAGAGTGCGCAAAATATTTGTGTAGGTAATTTTAATTGACTTCATTTGATTAAATTGTATGTAAAAAAAACTCATAATGTGCAAGTATTTAGTATTAGATCAATTAATAAATGATATTGACTATTTTTAATAATTTTATGTCCCATATGAACCAAAATGAACGATAAATGTTAGTTTTATGAATAACATATAAGATTAAATGTTGTTATGGGTTTAAAATGGCTAAGTTATGGAATAACACTTACCTTTGCTGGGGGTCCTTGGGATTTTGTAATTTGAGATTTTTCCGTCGTTGTTGATGGACGTTTCAGTCTATTGGGTGAGTCTGCAAATAAAGAAGATCCGAATTATTTTGATGAAATTTTAATTAAAATTTTGATATAAAGGTGCAACGTATTATCAAGGGAGATTTGAGTAAGCAGCAGTACAAATAATGGTAAATACAAAGAACGATTCTCTCAAAATGGTGAAAGAAGCTGGTATGAGAAGGACGGAAGAAGACACGCTAACTTACTGAAAATGAAAGAAAAAATAAATGAAAAAAAGTGTTTTTTTTTTAAATTTTCAGTCACTTTTTTAGAAAATCACACTTCACCCATTTAGGAGGGGGCGAAGAACTATACCCCCTTATCATAGGATTTGTTTCTTTTCTTGGATCAAGCTTCACGTTGTAGCTTTTTGCATCTTAAGCCAATCACTTTGGTATACAAAATATAAAAAAGTTTTATAATTTGAAAAAAGGTTAAGTATACGCCATGTATACCATTTCTTAAAGAAAAAAGGTTTTTAAGAATCGCCTAGTGACAAGATATTTGTTTTATAATAAATGGAAGATAATAAAGAAGTTTAAAGTTGAAAGTATTTATTAACCGGAAATAAAGTAGCCAGAGTGGCAGTATTTTTGTTTATAGGAAAAATTGTGATAGGCTGTTGAATATACCAGAAAATAAGGTGTATAAAGGAACAATTACGTACAAGGGTTTTATTATGGAATATATTTGTTTGGCCCATAAGCATGCTTAAAACCGAAAGTGCTTCTAAATTTACGCATGCGTTTTCTACAATGGTCACACTGGCCACTTTTCAATGTTATTGGTATATAACTCGGAAACTAAGCCGAATCTGACAATTTTACATTAAAAACTTTTTCTTCAAAATTTGTCTATTGAAATGGATAGTCTAAGAAACTTTATAAACAAAAATTTAAGCAGGAAAAGTGACAAAAAAATCAAAGATTTCTATTTTTTTTAATAAACTGTTCATAACTTTCTTTGAAGCAAAGATAGGGTCAAGACATGTAAAAACAATTTTTAACATGTAATATTAAGGCCTTAAAACTCTACTTTACTTTGTTAAAGTTAAAATACTATGAAAAAGGTAATACATAGTACCAATACATATTTACAAAATAAATGTAATACATAACTCACAAGTTTACAAACAAATTTTTTCTGTATTCCTATAGATTTAAGTTCTCTCAGGCAGAGACCCTTCATGGATCGGAAGCCGGATAAGTAAGTAAGTAGTAGTAAGTAGATTTAAGCCCCCAGACCTCGAATATCACTTAAAAAAATTCCTATGGATAGGTTTTTGAGATACGATTTCTTACCCTTTTTTCGAAAGTTTTATTGGTCCATATCTTAATTTAGAAGTAAAGAATCTGCTTGCTAAAGGTTTTAAATCATAAATTTTAGATTCCAATAAAAATTATTCTCATTTATTCCAATTGGTCGAGTACCTTTAAGTACAGTAAGCCAAAATCTGAGAAAACATAATCTTTCTGAATGAAAATCGAGATCAAAAATATATTCTTTTGCAAAATAAAAATGTTTATCACAAAAATATGGAGAGTTTTAAACTTTCTACCTGATAAAAATGAGGCATTCACAGATAAAATCAATAGATAAGTTCTTTAGCTAAGATAGTTATGACCGCTTTCGTAGAAGTGAAACAATTCAACTTTTTTAATATTTATTTTTGGGCTCCAATATAAATTGATTTTATATTGGAGTATTTAAAACATGTTTTTTTCAGGAAATAAATAAAAGATATTATTTTGAATAACTTAAAAACACTTATTTTATTTGTTTTTTTACGTAAATGCATTTCGGAAGCAATGAAAATCTCTAATATGGCATTCTTCCGAAATGCATTTAAGTAAATAAATAAATAAAATAAGTGTTCAAAATAATATCTTTAATTTATTTGCTTTTAACTTATACATATGCATTTGTTTCTGTTTATAATATTGTTAAAAAAAAATACCATCTCCAGGGCATATATCGTTGGTTCAAAAGTTAAACTCACTAACTAACATATTATACTTTTGAAGGAAATTAAATTGAAACATATTTTTAAAAGCTGAAAAGTCACGTTCCGAAATTTTTAAATAAAGTTCCCGGCGTACCTTTTAATGTCCTTATAATAACTCTGCAAAATGAAATTTTTTGACTACAAAAATGCATTACATTATCATTTTCTTGAATATTTTTGTCTGCACTTAGTGAGTTTTACCTTTGAGCCGACGCACGATATGTGTTTTAGAAATGATTTTGGATTTTGAATCGTCTTCTTGATTTTTCGGTATCCGTTTTTCTATAATAACAACTATAATATAAGCTACTATTAAACACTGTTTCAAAATGAATTATAGGTGGAATCTTTCACCATACTCGGCCTATATAGCACCGAAGTTATCTGAGCAGAGACTCCTACTGTGAATCCAAAAGTAGGAAAGTAGGTAAATTCGTACCCATTCGAAAGAATAAGGTGATACCTAATGAATACATATGTATATGATAAAAAAATAGAAAACATATTGTTTTGAGCTTCCAAGAATTTAGGACACTTAGAAACTGGAAGTGTTTTCGAATTATGGTTCAAGAAACATGACAGATTGTCATCGGCTATGATTAAATTGTTTTTCCGTGTATCCATATCACAAGCACCTTTTCCGAATTTTATGTTTAATCTATTATATCTGTACAAAAACGAACGCTGGAAAAAACATATCGAGAAAATTATCTTTTATACCGAAAGGATTGCAGCTCCACAAATGAAGGTATCCAATTCAAAACTTTCCATTATTCAAATTTATGCTCCTACAGAAACAGCATCACTCGAAATGATTGAAAAATTCTACAGAGATATCGACTTCGTGTACCAAGAGTTTAAGTCAGAATTTATGATCGTAATGGGAGACTTTAATGCAAAAATTGGTTTTAAAAAAGACAACGAAGACCTTGTAATGGGAAAATATGGCTATGGCGAAAGAAATGAAAGAGGAGAGCGCCTTATAACATGGCTTTGGCAACATGGACTATGCGCTGGAAACAGTCTATTTAAAAAATCCAAACATAGAAAATGGACATGGAAATCACCCAGTGGCATTGTAAGAAATGATATAGACTTCATAATCACCAATAAAAAATCGATTTTGATGGATGTTTCAGTCCTAAATAACTTCAATTTTGATAGCGATCATAGGCTTGTGAGAGGAATATTCAAAATAGATCATAAGACCAAGAACTATCATAAGAATTCATTGAAAAAAGAGATTCCAAAACTAATTGATGAAGAAAGCACTCGAAAATACAAACAAAACTTGGAAAACAGATGTCATTGGGATATTCTCGACAAAACTTGCTTGCAGCGAGCATATAATCAATTAGAGGAAGGAATCCTTAAAGCAGCCGAAAACAGCATATTGAAACAATCAAAACAAAAAATAGATAAGCTAACTCTAGAAACAAAAAATCTGATAGCGCAGAGAGAAGCTTTAAGACAAAAAATGAACCTTACGGATGCAGAAAAAAATGAACTTAGAAATCTTAAGAATAAATGTAAAAAAGAAATAAAAAAAGATGTTCTGGAATACAACAACAAACTAATAAAACAAATGGTAGAAGAAAATAATTCAATGAAAACTGCACAAAAATAACTAAATAACTATCTCTTGGAAAAGAATGGATACTAAAGTTCACAAAAAACAATAAAAATACAATAAAAAGATCTGAATTATATCAAATTGCGACAGAGTTCTTCCAAGACCTTTTTAAGTCTCGAATTCCAGAATCTCAATCGGAAAGTGAATTTATAAATCTTCAATCTGAGTATGAATTAGATTTTCCTCCATTTATTCCTTCAGAAATTGAAGCCTCAATAAAGGAACTTCCCAATGGAAAATGCTGTGGACAAGATGGCATCAGAGGAGAGATGTTGAAAATAGGTGAAAGCCAACTGGTTTCTAGCATTACAAAAATCTTTAATTGGATAATTGAAACGGAAAAAATACCATACCAATGGAAGGAATCAGTAATAACCCTGCTACATAAAAAAGGAGATACCACAAATATTAACAATTACAGACCTATAAGTGTTATATCTGTTATGTACAAACTCTTCTCGAAATGCCTATTTAGAAGGATTCGCGGAGTTATGGACGAGCAACAGCCTAGGGAACAAGCTGGATTTCGTAAGGGTTTTAGCACCACAGACCATTTACAAACAGTTAACCAAGTGATAGAAAAATGTAAAGAATGGCGTTTATAGATTTCACAAAAGCATTTGACACGGTTGAGCATGCGATAATTTGGGAATCTTTAAGAAAACAGGGAATTAACAATAAAATTGTACGTCTGATAAAAAATCTGTACACAAACGCAAAAGCCAGAATATCCTTGGAAAACAAGGGACCACAATTTAATCTCAACAGAGGTGTCAGGCAAGGAGACCCTCTTTCACCAGCCTTTTTTTCTGCTGTTTTAGAAGATATTTTTCGTTCAATGAATTGGCAATCTATCGGAATAAAAATAGATGGAGAATATCTTAACAACTTACGATTTGCAGATGATATAATATTACTGGCTTCATCATGCGAAGACATAGACAAAATGATATCAGAATTGGAAGGATGTTGTGCAAGAGCGGGTCTTCGAATGAATGCTGAGAAAACAAAGTTGATGAGCAAAGGAGAGCGGAAAGAAATTTTCATCGATGGAAAACAAATCGAGTATGTTGAAGACTATATTTACCTAGGGCAGTTGATTTCTCTATCAAATAGTGAAAAAAAGGAAATAGAAAGGAGAGTTACAAATAGTTGGAAGCAGTTTTGGAAACACAAGCAGGCGTTTGATTCTAATCTTACCAAAACATCAAGAAAATATCTTTTCGATGCAACTATCATACCAGTTATGACATACGGCTCGCAAACTTGGAAGATATCGGCGAAATCGGCCCAAAAACTAGCAACAACACAAAGAGCAATGGAAAGATCTTTATTAAAAATTTCTAAAAGACAACGACTGAGAAATGAAGTGATAAGAAGGATGACAGATTTCGAAGATGTGGTCAAGAAGGCGAAACAACTAAAATGGAACTGGGCTGGCCATGTATCTAGAATGAGAGACAACCGCTGGACTTCTAAATCTACACACTGGATCCCCAGAGACGGTAAAAGAAGTATTGGAAGACAACACAAACGTTGGAGAGACGATATAGAACGGGCAGATAACAGATGGGAAAGAACAGCAAAAGATAAAAGAACATGGAAAACCTTGGGGGAGGCTTACATCCAAACGTGATAAACTTGTTTTTATTATATTTATGTATTTATATAAAAAAGAAAAAAAAAAATGTACATTAAGATCAACTAATTTAAGAACTCAACATTTTTGTATTTTAATGGATTAATAAGTTTATAATAATAATAATAATAATAATCTGTACAAAAATCATATAAAAACACCAACGGTAGATGATATTTAGATGACGAAAATCCAGCTTCTATGCGTATAACACAAAATTCGTAATTCTAGCTGTGTACCTGAAAAATTAGGCAAGAAAAGCATGATATCACATTGCCGAATCAAAAGTTGTGGATTTTTTGCTATGAATAAGGTCAAAAAATAATGAAAAAATCGAATTTTTGTATTTGTATATAAATGGACATAACCTTAGAACAAATACATCGATTGTTTCCGGAAATGTATCATTTTCATTGCTTAAGTATCTTATTAATGTAAAAATTAAAAAAAATATTTCAATATTTTTTTAGCTGAAATAATAGATTTGGCGTTCTTATTTTTTTTTTTCAAAAATAAGATTTTTTCGGATATTTTGACATACTATATGTATGTATCATTCAAACTACTCAACTTATCATAAAAAAAGGGAAAAGGTGTTGGTCAAAAGTTTAACAATGTTCAATTAAATCAATTTTGAGCCAGATTGTGGATTCCTTAGTGAATATATGGCCTTAATAGTAAGGGACCTTCGAAAATATAGGACACAATATGCAAAAATTCATATATCCATATTTATTTTTTTAATGTGATTTTCGATCTCAGAAGGTCAAATATTATGAGAAAAAAATAGTGGCATCAAATGTACATTTTGGCTGCAAACTAGTGAGGTAAGAAAATAGAACTTATCTTCAGCAATTTAGGGGCGAGTTTTTTTAATTTTTCCGATGAGCAAATCTTCAAAACTCAGGATTAGGTTTAAAATAGGAATAGAACGGTGGACAGCTTCAATGGGCGGCTGTAAGATAAACAATCACTGCGTGGGTTTATTGATAAAAAAAAGATATCGACACGCTTTTCATGGGTCATGATGTTTAAGTAAAATTAAGAAGAGGGGTAGGGGCTTATGAATTCCGCAAACGTGAATGATTTTCCGCATACACAGCATATAAACGTTTAAAATGTGTGGGAATAAATAAGCTTATTGTGTATAAGGTATCTGTCAAAAAGTTAATCGTCAAGTTTGTGAAATTGCAAATGGTTAGTTGGAACTCGATTTTCTATGTACCTACACAGTTAAACTCACGCTTAAGGAAGTAAGGCCTTGGCAGCCGCAGTGTTTACGTTTTACTCATTGACAGCACCAGTTTCCTGTGAGTGCGTAGAAAAAACCATTATTCTAAGATGGGATCTTAAAAAAATACTTGAAATATGGAGATGAGGTCATTTGAACTCTTAACTTGAATTATAAAACTTTGACGTTTTTTTGAAAAAATTGCCATATCTGTGGGTTATTTTAAATCCTCAAGAAATGATATTGAAACTCTGCACAAATGTGTTTTTTTACCATTAAAAATCATATTCTTTGTAGTATCGAGGTTTCATGTCGCTTGCCTGTACAAATATGCAACCTAAGAAATCAATAAGTTGACTCCAAAATTTTAACTCCTGATAGATGAACACTGACGATGCTAGACATATCAGTACATAACACTACAAATCCTAAAAGTTTTTTTTTATCAACTTTTATATTTCCTTTCCTCAAATATGCATGAAAAACATTTGAGATTATACTGTAGATGTGAGCTTGTTCCAAACTTATTATAAGTCAGAGGTTAGTGCGTAGGACTGCCATGCCGAAGGTTTGGGTTCGATTCCCAGCCGTGCCACCTAAAAACAGAAATGTTTTATCCGAGGTACTGCCTCTTGCGAGGAACTGACAAATCCTCCAAGAGTATACTTGTCATGAATAAGTGCTGCTCATTTAGCCGTTCGGACTCAGCAAAAAACTGTAGGTCCCCTCCATTCCTGCCAATAACACGCACACAGAAATGGTTGAGAGTTGTAAGTCACTAGGCCCTGGTTCTCCACGAGCTGTTGCACCACCCAATTTATTAATTTTTTTTTATAAATCGCTCATTATAAACTCATAATTTCTAGGTGCACTACCTTACGCGTAAGTTATTCAATGAAGAATACAAATAGTTTCATTCAAACTTTTAAATGTTTTTAAATATTACAAGCAATTTATCGTCGGCTTAGAGTGAGAAACGGCTAGCTTTACATTTTCTTATCCTTAAAGACATCTTCAAAAATTGCTAAAAATAATCTATCAAATCTTTTCAATTTCATTGAATTCAGCAATGACGAATTTTGAAAAATACTTAATGTAATTTTGGTTTTATTCAAATAATGCGAACACATTTCTTAAATATTTTTTTGTAAAAAATACAAAATAGGAGTTAGCTGCTTTTAACTCAATAGTTATTATTTTGAAAATAACAATGAAAGTTAATAATTAATATGTATTAACATACATAATATTATTCTTCGAGTAAAATCTGTCAAAATGTATGCCAATAAATAATAATCAGATAATCGTTGTATGGTAATTCTCTTAGAACCTCCTATAAAAAGAGTTTTTCCCTATACCTATCTATCTATATTGTTAAAAACACATATTAAACTATAACAATTTCATGTGTGTTTTCATCAAATCATACACAAAACAAGCAATCACTTTATTAAACCATCAAATTTACCTGTGATTTACCACAATTCTTCTAAATTGGCGAGCTATATCCATAAAAAAAAAATACAGAAGGCATATGACTTCAATTTCAAAACAAAAGCCAACAATTTGTAAAGTTGAATGAAAACATTTCGCTCCCAGAAAGCCAATGTCAATCTCACACGGAAGACGGAACACATCATTCATTTCATTGATGGTAAAATCTATTGTATCCATTGTTATAAAAAGCCTGAGCTAAATAAAGGCGAATTTACCTTATACATTATGTGTGACCATAATTAGACATCATACAATAACACAAACAGAGTTGTACTTATAGTAGCCTGAACTTTTACTTTGTATTGTAATTGTTCAGCATCAGTTCAACCACAAACAATTGAAACAGTCATTATGGCTACTCTGACATTTTGTTATTACTCTGTGAGTATTTAAGCCTAGTATGCAGATCGAGCAAAGACAAATTTTATCTCTACATTTTTTTTCTCGAGACAAATTCTGAAGGCGTAGAGATAAAAACAAAAGTCAAATGAGAACAGTAGCGTAGTTATAAATTTGAAAAATTATAAAATTTCCTTAAATTAACATAAATTTGAAACTTTTTCATGTACAGAAATCATATTCCTTCAAAGCATTTACAGAGCAAGAAAAATTGAACGCATGCGCTTGATGGGGAACAATATAATGTGGATGGATGAAAATACCTTTAAAAGATCTGAAAGAGTCAGCTTTTACTTCTCTGGAAAAAGTCAATTTTAGGGCAATTTGGTTACATTTGGATCAAAATACACTTTCTCCGTCAAAATATAGTTTGTCTCCCAAATAAATATATTGAAGGAATGTTTCCTGTCAAAATATATTGAAGGATTGCCACGATGTGAATGGATTAAAAAACCACTAAAAATTCTGAAATTTTTGAAGGTTTTTTACTTTTCCGGGAAAAAGTGGATAATACTTTGTTCCGGATAATACTTTGTTCGAGATTTAATGTTGGTGGAGCAGAATTTCATTGAGATTTCGTTGAAATCCAGAGTATTTATTGAGATTTCGTTGAAATTTTTCTGACATTTTATTCAAGTGGTTCAAAATATCAAAAGTTTTCAACTGAAATCTCGGATTTCATTTTGGTGGGAACATAGCATAAGGGCACTTTTTTGACATTTGGATCAAATTAACTTTTTCCGTCAAAATATTTTGTTCTTCATCTTTCAAGCCATCAACTGTCAAACTCCATTGATGTCGATGGATTAAAAAAACCATGTCAAAATCAGAAATGTTCACATTTTTCCACTGCTCCCAAGATCCAATTAAAATTGCCAACTCGTTTTGGGAATCAATTTAAATTTTTTATTGAAACAAATATTTTCTGTATCTGAAATGTGACCCTTTTGTACCCTTTCTCATTAGCTACGCCACTGACTGATTTAAAACAGCTGTTCAATTAATTCTATTCTCATTCCATGTCATCATTTTCTGTACGCATTTTATATTTTTTTCAGTTTTGCGTCCTCACAACGTCTTATAAATGGAAAGAATGAAACAGGGAGATGATTTTAGTTTATAAAAAGCGAAATATATATAAAACGTCACAATTTGTCCGGAAAAATAATGCTTCGAGCATTCTTTTTCCGCGCAAAATTAAGTGGAGACTTTTTATTACCTTTTCTCGTACAGCGGTTTCAACTGTCAAATTTTGTGCTGGAGCTGCGTACCGCTTGGAAAAAAAACCGAGATAAAATTTGTCCTGGGAAAAATTTTATATGGGAGAAAAATTTTGTCTCGATCTGCGTACTAGGCTTTAAGGGGGAACTCCACCTTTTCACTACATCGAACAAAAGATTGACCATTTTTATTTTGTGTTGTCGAACAAGTGATCATAAAACTTTCTACAATGTTTAAATGTTTTGTTTTTATTTTGTTCTCTTTGAAATATACCATTCATAATGTATTTTCCATAAAAAAAAGAAAAGTTTTGTTTTCTATAATTGTCAACAACAAAAAATTATACAGAAAGACTTTCTACCATTCCAGCACACACATAGTATCATAGATATGGTAATTTGACACAAGCACACTCACTTGTCACAGTTGTCAGTCTCCAGTTGCAATGTGCATTTAATTCCCCACCTCCCCGCCACGCCGACTTCTTTTGGTCGTTCGGGGTTCTCCCATTTGACATAAGAGTGACATTAAAATCGATCCACCCATAAGAGCGTGGTGCAAAATTTTATTTTCTTTGCTAGCTATGATCATCATCATCAGAGTTATCATCGTCAGCTGATGGAACTCTAGGGGATCACTATTTCACTATTATGGTATAAAAAGATGGCTTTGCTGGAAAGTTTGTATACCTACCTAGGCTTTGTCGTTTACATTTAATGTGCCTGACCGACTTTCAGACGTTTATAGAGTCTTCGACAAACTCTAAAGCGATATCTTCTAATACATGGGAAACAACATAAATACTCATAGCTAAGCCATTATAGATAGAGATGTGCGACTCAAAATGAATCTCCTCTCTCTATATAGCAAAAGCGTGGTGGCCATAACATTCTCATAACCATGATCATCATTTTTATGGGCGCAATAGACGTGTATCAATTACATTTCACTTTAGTTTAATCTTTTCGATATATAGGTAATGATACATGTATACAGATTGAGGCTGTATAAAAGTTCCTGAGTAAATTGTTGTTATTGTTGCACTAATGGTGATGAAGATTCATGGATATTGTGTATTTTATGTGTCGACATTAAGATCACCTTATAGGCATCATTATCATCAGCATCAGTAACTTATCATAAGAAAATGATTCCATAAGTGGTGAGTACTTAAGCGAAGAGAATTCTAACAGTAAGGCACGAGGCACCTTTACCCATATAATATGTTAAGTGGTTGGTTAACATGCATAAAAGTTACTGGTCAGTTCTTTAAGATGGCATTCGCAAACTATCCATAAAAGGTGCAGTGAAAGTGATATCAACTTTCATGTTCTTCCGAGAATACAAAATTATTATGTGCGAACAAAGCTGAGTTAATGTTCATTGTGAGAAATGAAGTGAACCTTTTTTCAGTTTAGATAGGGTAAACAATACAATCATAGTATTGGCATAAGGTGAACATCAATTAAATCATTGGATACAAACTACAATTTTGATTTTGGCTGATAATGTCCGAGAAACTAAAAGGTGGTTAATTTGTCATGAATTTGTCGTTAATTAGTTGTGACAATTTCGAAAATGTTGTTTAATATTTTCTGTTCTTTTTACTTGCGATTATAGGTACTATAAGGCAAGTTTTGGATTCGTGCAAAAAAAAATTTTTGAGATAACAATCAAACATGATATTTCGATGATAGAGAACACCAAAAAAGTGGGTGGCACAATTATTCTGTCCGTCTGTCTGTTTCTTCATCTACAGCCTAAACGGCTCGATCGATTTTCTTAAAACTTGGTACATAGTGGTTTTTGGTAACTCTGCCCACACATTTTTTTCATTTTTTTTTTTAGAACCAAAAATAACGGTACCTGCTATACAATTTTGTTTGGTAATTTTACATAATCGTATTTTTCTCAAAAACGGCTCGACAACTTTTCTCAAAAATAATTCAATAAATTTATTTTAGTAAAGGCTTCCCTTGGGTGGAAAACCATTTTTCAAAAATGGTTATTAATGGTATCTCCCGAGGAACCATTTTTTTTAAATTTTTGATTTTCTTCAAAACGGTATGACCGATTTCAATTATTTTTTTTATACAGAAGCTTACAAAAAATATAAATAGTTTTGTGTACCAACATTTTTGAAAAAATATTTTTTGGATTTTTAAAAAATGTTTTAAATTTTTTTTTGGAAAATCAAATATTTCGAAAACGACACGATCGATTTTTTTGAAACTCGATACTTAAGAGTTTCTTAGTACTCTTTAAAAAATTTTTAGAAAAAAATTTCCATTTAGGAAAAAGCACCGGTACCTTTCATGAAAAAGTTAAAAAACCGCAAAGGAAAATATTTTTTTTCTCAAAAACGACTACTACGATTTTGATTAAACTTTTTCTATATACTAAAAGTACGATCTACTACCAAAAATTATAAAATTTTACACTTTGCAACTATTAATAGTACCTGTCATCAGTGTTGCCGAGACCTGAAAATAAAAGTAGCTAGGCCAATCTTCGGAAGTCGCTAGTTTGGCTAAAATTTTCAAACCAAAAAGTCGCTAGAAGTCGCCAGCAACGAAAGCTTAAAATATTTTACTTTTTGAACAACTTTTTATTTTTGTTAATTGGTAAGATATCGAAAAATTATGTAATTTATTATTAAAATCAAATTATTAAAAACAGAAAAGTAATTCAGCCGCATAAGACATATAGGGGAATATTTTCACTATTCATAGACATTATTTAAACTGTTGCTAGGCAAAACTAGACTTTATCTTATTGCAATTCCCATCGTTCTTGGACAGTTGAAATTGTCCATACTGTAAAAAAAATGCTAACTTAAATGCCGAATATTAACGCAGAAAGAATTCGTAGGTACGTCCTAATAAATCAGAAACTTCTGGAATTTGGAATTTTAATCAGAACAAATTGCTAACTCTCCATTTCTATACAGGGTGTCCCGCGCTTGAGTGGAAGTATTTTAGGGTTGGGTTCCTGGGTATATTCTAAGAAAAAAATTGTATGGGGGAAGTTGTATCTCCCATCCCTGAGGTAGGGGGGGCAGTTTCTGAAAAATTGACTTAAAATGCAAAAAAAAGACATTAAAAATTAACGAAAACACATCTAATAATGTGCTATATATTTTTTTAAAGTTAATACTCCATTCTTGCATTTGTTTTTTAAATCAAGTTGTTTAAGCGAATAGTTTTTGAGAAATTAAATTTCAAAATCAAATTTGTTTAAAAAAAATTGTGATTTGTTTTCTTAAGTCGATATTTTTCAAAATTTTTACGTAATTAAGTGCTGTTTTTGTGTTCAATATTCATTGCGCTCATTTATTTTTAGTCCATTACCGAAAACCAAATGTAAAAATCTATCTTAGTTTTTGAGAAATTCAGAAAAAACGAAAGGTACTTTTACCAAAAAAGCCTGAAAAAAGGGTTAAATTTATGGATAATTCAAGAATAAATAAATTTTTTCGGGCTTATTTGGGAAAAGTACCTTTTGTTTTTTTTTAATTTCTCAAAAACTAAGAAAGATTTTTACATTTAGTTTTCGGTAATGGATTACAAAATAATGTGGGCAATGAATATTGAACACAAAAATAGCACTTAATTACGTACAATTTTGAAAAATATCGACTTAAGGAAAAAAAATCACAATTTTTTAAAACAAATTTGACTTGGAAATTTAATTTCTCAAAAACTGTTCGCTTAAACAACTTGATTTAAAAACCAAATGTAAAAATGAAGTATTAACTTTAAAAAAAATATAGCACATTAATAGATGTGTTTTCGTAGATTTTTAATGTTTTTTTGGCATTTTAAGTCAATTTTTCAGAAACTGCCCCCCCTGCCTCAGAGAGGGGAGATACAAACTTTCCCCCCATACAATTTTTTTCTTAGTATATACCCAGGAGCCACACCCTAAGACACTTCCACTCAGTTGCGGGACACCCTGTATAGTTTGATATTGCAAAGTTTTAGTTTCCAATGATTGCAATAGAAACTGCCAAATTATTATTCAAATGTCTTGGATTTAATTTTACGAGGGCCATAATATGAAACAAATAATACTATTTTCATGCCCCCCAAACGGTTTTAGAGGGATATCTCCTTTATGGTAACTCTTGCAGAAAAATTGTCAAGTAATAAGATGGAGCTTAGAAAATTTCCTACAAAAAATGTTAAGTACCTTTTTTTCATAAGAGTAACCGTTTTCGAGATAATTCAATCGGTAGAGTTACGGATTTTATGTTTTTTTATGAAATGTACTCTTTTACACTATGTATGTACTTTTGAGGTTTAGTACCAAGTGAGTTTCTTTTGCATGGTATCCACCAGGAAAATTAGAAAACAGTTCAAGAAAATATAAACAGGGATTATAAGAAGGTTTTATAATAAAAATTCTAAATACTACTGAAATAAATCAGCCAAGTAGAAGACTTAGCATTTAGGATTGGACTTGTTGAATTATTGATCCAAAATAGCTTTTTATGGCTTTTAGTCCTACAAATTGGCGTTTTGTTCGACTTACTCACTTGAATAGAATTTGTATTATAAAACCTTCTTATATAGAAACTCTGCCTGGCCCCGGGCAAATAAACTTCCAGCTAAAGGATTAGGAATTCTAATCTTGTTGGATATAGTTTACAGTGGATTTTCGTTGAAAAATTCATGTAATGCTACATTTCCACCTAGCGCTAATCTGAGATTTAATGAGATTAACCTTAAATCTCCTTTAAATCTTGTAGATTTACCATACAAATTTATTTCGTAAATCTTGAAGATTAGAAATAAATCTTGTTAAATCTTCCTAGGACAAATAGTTTTACAAATCGAACTAACCTATTTTTACATGGTGCTGAACGATTCATTCGAGACTCGCATTCGGTTCTTCATTGTTTCACACGAATCAAACATTCTGTCTCATTCGCACTTCATAAGAAAAATTGGAACGCCATTTGCATTTTTGAAGGTGCTGTCAAATTTAATTTTTTTAAATCTTTTTTGGCGGTGAAAACACCAAAAAGATTTATTAAATCTAATCTGAGATAAACCTTTGGTGGAAACATGGCATAAGTTGAAATGAACTTAAAACAAATTGCGTATGACAAAGCCCTCACTATGTCACTGATGAGTTCAAGTGAGTAAGCCGAATGAAGCGCCAATTTGTAGGACTAAAGGCCATAAAAAGCTATTTTGAATCATAAACAGGGATTTATTTAAAGATTTTGGGAAGGTTCCGCATCGATTCAGGGTCACGAAACGTGGTATTCGTTTATACAGGGTGATTCGTATAAAATGTGACAAAAAGCTAGAGCATGTTGGGTGGGTTGTTAAGAAAAAAATAGTATGGGATGGAGACTTTTTACAGTTACCTTAAAATGCCATGAGAAGGCTATATACCAAAATTCAGCTTTCCGCCATTTTTTCCGAAGCAAAAAGCTTAAAATACTGAACTACTATTATGATTTTTTATATAAAAAGAGGCTGGGTGAGACCCACATTGGTAAATTCTAGTTAGTACCGTCAGATTTATTTTGTTGATACTGTTGATTTGATTTTGTTATTAAAAAACCGTCAATTGAAGATCTTCGAAAACGTTTTCAGGTGTTTAATATGCCATCAAGTGAAGATAAAATATTGATTTGCCTTTGAGATATTAGAGACAAAAACATTGTTAAATAATTGTTCGTAAAAAAGCAAAGACCAAAAAAGAATTTGGTATGGTTTATTGTTGTTTTAACTAACGATATAAGCTGCTGGCAAAAAATAGCAGTTAGAAAGTCACACCTTCATTATTCAATATAATAAAAACACATCGCATCGGAAAAGCTTTTTTATCTTAAAAACAACTCTAACGATTTATATAAAAACAGTGAATTATTCTCGACATGTGTTTACTCTTTGAAAAAAAAAAAAAAAAAACAAAATTTAACAAAAACTGTTATCTAAGGCACTAACATTAATAAGCATCACAATAGTTTTCCTAGGTCGTCCTCATTTTTAGGTTTTGCTCAGTTTTTTTTTTTCTAAAAAAAACAGTCAATTTATTATAAACATTGAAACACATGCAAAGTCAAACTCACCAAAAATTACAGTCTTGAGCTTTTTTTTAAGTATGAAATGACAAATTTACGAACTAAACTTCAGGCGCGCATAAAGATTTATTTGAAGTCGTAAATTTCTTTGGATTAAGGTTACCTTCGCCTGATGGTGATTTTGATGTCATTCTACGTAATCCTCTTCACATGGCATTGGGATTGGGATGTTAACATGAAGCGAGGTATAGTAAGTTTATGGTATGTATTTGAATGTTTATGGTTTTCATATTTATAGGGATTGACTGAAAGTTTGAATATCGATTATGTTTGTATAGGCTGAAATTGAAGATCGTGATCAAAGTGAAATCGATGATTTCCATCTTATTCCCCAAATTCAGAACTATAATCTTATTTGACCCAGAAACTTTTCGCATTTGATCTTAAGCTTTATGTTCTTTATGCTTTAATTACTTACTCAATAGCCTTTTAAGGGTATATTTCTTAAAATATGAAAGAAACTCTATAAATGTCTTGATTTAAGACTCTCTCACAATACCATCTGTTGGACTTAAGCAATGATTTTTTTGTTTCAGGATTCTTGAGCATTTGTCGTCTTTGAAATTAATCCGTGAATGTACTTGTTTACCACCATCTTTAGCCAATGAACCCATAGTTTGAGTTGTTAATTATCGAAACTGCTAACCAGCAAGTATTTTTTAACTAGCCTTTGAAAAACGTATTCCCGATTTAACCCAATGCGAACAAACTGGCCTTAAGTCTTAAAAGATGGATCATCTTTTCTCCTACAAGCTTCATAGCTGATACGAAAGTGAAACTGCTTTTTTTTCTACCCATTTATCAATATTGTTGTGATGGGTACAAGATTTTGCAAGAAACAAAAAATGAATCTTTAAATATTTAATAAGAGATTTTTATCCACCATTTAACTCACAACAAGGCGCTTGTCGAAAGGAATTTCCCTTGCTCGCTTTGTTTTTTTTTTGCCATAATCGCTGCCGTCAACATTAACCGCATGTTTAAGATGTCTTTTATTGTGAATGAAGCTATTTTGCGAGCAATTCCACACCTCAATGGGTGGCATACAAGTGACTCCACCCAGATGCGGTATAAGTCGTACATAACCCCCCACTCACCAAGTCAACGAGTAACCTTCCCGCAACGCCATCACTTTTCACTTAAGACAGACAGCAGCATGTTATAAATGATTTGCTCTACTTAAATGAAATTAATCAGCTTAATTGCGGGGAAATTGCATTTTGATTGAGTGATGACTTTAATGGACTTGAAGAATGGCGAAGATTCATACTCCTCACATACTGACACGCATGAAGTGTTGTCTCATCATTGGGATTGGTACTGATGGTTGAGGATAAAAAAGAAATATATAAAAAAAGAAAAATTATCCCCGAAGCTCAACTAAGAGGTTTCAAGAGATATTGTACTCAGGAAGCTAATCCAGCGCATTTACATATACAATATACAGCTTTTCGTGTCTGAACTAGGTTTTGATTGTGAATGATAATCGTATGGTAGTTTAATGCAATTATTGTTCATTCACCATTTCCGTTTCTCACAAAAATATCCCCGCCCCATTTTGAAGATATATTTTCAACGAAGGAGCACACGCACCTGCCAATTTAAATTTAGCAAACTCAGCGAAAATTGCATCTTCGTGTCGTCCGTTGTCTTTTTCTTTGTAGGTTGCTCCATCATTATTGATTGCACCGTGTATCTTAACTCGTACCAGATACAGATACATTCGGATGGTCACTATTTTTGCTATATCTTGTCATAGTAATAGCATGGCATTTTTATTGTATACCAACTCTCGATGCCAAATGGCCTACTGATGGTGGCTGAGCAATTTAAAATTTACTTTTAATAGAACCAACATATAAAATGAATGAAATTACATATACAAATGAATGTGTATCTATCTGTAGCTCTAGGTCTAGCTTGCCATCAGCTCTCTATAGATCCAAACACACTCAGGGGTAATCAAATTAAATATCCTCTTTGATTATTTATTTACTCAATGGCAAATGGTCAGAAGCAGATATTATAGGCAATAATAATATCGTTGATTTTGTTGTTGTAATGTCGAGATATAGTAATTGTAATGACAGTGAATAGTGTAAGCCAACAGTCAATAAGTGGAATGTTATTTTATTAAAATTAAGACAGATAAAATAACAGCAGGTGCAAGTGTTTTAAAATGTTTAATACAGTGAAATCTCTCATTCCATATGCTTTTACAAACCACTTGCTTGCAATTTGAGGTTGGAATAATTTTTAAAAGAAACACTTTGATTGCAATAGTTTTGTAAGAGTAACCTGATAAATTATATGCACATTTGTGTGTGCCTCTTCGGCACATGAACAGGAAAAGAAGACTTCCAATGCGTCTAAGTGAGATTGGACTGTTTTTTTAAATTAATTTTTATAAAAACATTTCTTGGGGATAAACTAACACCCTTATTATGATTGTCAATTATCAATTGATAAGCATTGAAATATGGTATTTCAAAAGTCAATGTTAACAAACTGACCAACAATTCAATATTTATCAACTATCAACTGATAATAATTGTCAATCATAAAAGGGGTGTTAATTTTAAAAGTAAATAAAGCTCGCAAAATTCTGTGAAAAGACTGTCAAAGTAGGAGCCGCAATTAAATTAAAAATGAACATAAGATCATTTTATAGCAATCAGCAGTCTAAACCAACTAACGATATTGGGTAAACATTCGAAAGTCCTGTTATAAATTAAAAAATATTCGAGTTATGCTGAAAAAATCACACATTGTGACGTAGATAATATGTTTTTCTTGTTTATACCAGTCAAACAGTAATTAAGTGAATAAGCAATCAATTCTTTTCAGCGTTTTTTGTTAGTATTGATTTTGTTTATACCTATCAGCACTTTCAGAAAATAATGAAAGTTTTTCAAATTGTAATGTATACTCCTTTTGAGGAAAGCAGTTTATACCAATCAGTTTACAAATGATTTATGTTGTCGGAACACATGCTTTTATGATGAGAATTTTTTCACATTAGTTGTATTGTTTTTTTAAATGTTAAAATACAAAAATTGTTCATCAAAATAGCACACATCCTATGACGTATATACTTAAGTATTCTTGTTTGTATATACCAGTCAATGACTCGAAATAAATTCCTTAATCTTTTTAGCGTGGTAAAAAATCAGTTTTTGTATTTATACTTGCCGAGTATAATGAATACGAAAAGCTTTTCAGCCTTTATACATACTAATTTTGAAAAAAGCTGGCTATACCAATTAAATAAAAAATTACTTAATGTTACTTTTTTTTTTTTTTTTTTTACACTTCAGATTCTTAGTTGTAGTGAGCTTAGAGCAAGCTGCAACCTACAATCAGAGGCTCATCATAAGTGCATGTGTTAGTGGTTAGTAAAATAAGGCAATCTAACACATGCATAATAATATACTAATACATTAACAAAATTAAACAAAAAATTAATATAAATACATAATCAAACAATATACAAAATACTTAGTCATACACGTGGTATCAAAAATAAGAACAATCACGACCGTGGAGCACTGGTTCGAAATATTTTCTTTAATCCCATCTTACTAATGTTAAAATCAACAGAGGAGCTGTTTAAATTAAAAATCTTGCACATGCGGTTAAGAGGCTCATGTAAACCGTAGTTAGTTCTATGGAAATTAACGTGTAATAGTTCAAATCTTCGCAGGTGGTGAGATCCTCCGGGGTAGTTTATGCCTATACAGGCTAACAAATCAGGAGCATCTATTTGGCCATTTATAAGTTGGTGAAGAAATAGTAAATCATTATTAACACGCCTTTGATATAAGGTTTGTACCTGCAGTAGCTGGATCCGATGTTCATATGGTGGAAGGTTGTACGGATCAGCCCAAGGAAGACCCTTCAAAGCAAAGCGAATGAATTTATGCTGTATTGATTCAATACGATTTTTATGAATTTCATAAAAGGGAGACCATATTTGCGAGGCGTACTCTAGATGAGGTCGTACATAACAATTGTATAAGGAAAGGGTAACATATGGATCACTAAATTCCTTAGCCCAACGTTTTATAAATCCAAGCATGGAGCTTGCTTTATTAACGATGTAATTAATGTGTTCAGTGAATTCTAAATTTGAGCTAAAATTAACACCCAAGTCCTTGAAACTAAAGACTCGACAAAGTTTTTGCTGCGAAATTGAATAATCAAAAGCACTTGCAATTCGCTTTCTGGAGAAAGTAATTGTTTGGCATTTAATAGGGTTAAGAGAAAGACCGTTCTTACCACACCAAATGTTGAAACTGTCAATATCAGCTTGCAGAAGAACGTGGTCATGGTTAGCTTTTATTGACTTAAATATCTTCATATCATCAGCAAATATAAGTATATCACTAGAGCGTATACATGAAACAACATCATTTATAGCCAGGATAAATAGAAATGGGCCTAGATGACTTCCCTGGGGCACACCGGAGTGAGCAATGAATGCATTTGAAAGGCAGTTTCTAAATCTTACTAGGTACGATCTATTTTCAAGATATGACTTTATCCATGTGATAAAGAAAGTTGGAAAACCAAAAGCTTTAAGTTTGAAGATAATAATGTTGTGACTAAGTTGGTCGAACGCTTTAGAGAAATCGGTGTATATGCAATCAACTTCACTTCCATTTTCTAAGGCATTAGAACATTTATGCAAGAACGTAAGTAGGTTTGTTACTGTTGATTTTCTTCTCACAAACCCATGCTGTTGATCACATACTAAATTCTTGGTATGGAATGCTAAAGTCTCACACACAACTTGTTCAAAGAGCTTTGGTATACATGACAGTTTGGATATAGGCCTATAATTCGAAATATCAGTTTTATCACCCTTTTTAAAAATTGGAGTTAGGAATGAAGTTTTCCATAAACAAGGAAATTTCCCTGATTTAATAGAAAGCTCAAACAAAAATTGAAGAGGTTCAGCTAGAATATTTCTACACTTTTTCAATAATATTGGGGGAATTCCATCTGGTCCAGATGAGAAATCATCATTTAACGATGATAGTAATTCTAAAACAGTACTCTGTTCCACAGCGAAATTATTGCAATTCGTTTGGGCATACGAGTGTAAATTTCTGAAGTAATCTTCATCAATATCAAAAGGCGTGTCCACAAAAGAGTTACGAAAGTTTTTCGCAAATGCGTTACAAATATCGATGGTTTCTTTCAACGCACAATTTTCATATATGAAGTTTGCCGGGTAACCATCTGAGTTTTTCTTCGAATTAACAAACTTCCAAAATGCCTTAGGGTCTTCTTTAAGAGATCTTCCCATTTCGTATACATGATTGGTGTATAGAGACTTTGAAAGAGATTTGAATTCTTCGAAAAGGGCAATGTAAGAGTTGTGGTCAACTGAAGAAAGAGTTTTTAAATATACTTTCCATGCTCTATTTCTTCTATTTCGGAGCGACTTTAACTCTTTCGTATACCATGAGTGGCAAAAATTCGTATTTTTTAGTGTTTTTATAGGGATAGTGTTATTTATGCAATTATTAAGTATGGTATTAAAGTAATTAACTGCTTCGTCAATATTGCTAGATACTGATATATTTTCAATACCAGATCTAGCTAATTCTTCGGAGAGCAACTGAAAGTTTGCCTTTCTGAAGTCCAAAGTATATGAGCGATCATAAGCGTTGCTATTTTCTATAATATGACTGCTCAAGTCAAGAACTATATCCAAAGGAGGATGGTAACTATCTATATTAGATATTCCTGAACTAGATTCTAGGACAAGAGTACTAATAGCGTCAGATGAAAATACTAAATCGAGAATTCGATTCTTTGAATTTTTAATACAGCTTACTTGCTGTAAGTCAGTTGTAATAATTCTATCCAAAAGCTGAAGCTCAGTTTGTGAAGACGTTAAAGATGCTTCTTGAAAACATTCATCCTCAGAAGGAATCCACTCTATTGACGGTAAATTAAAATCTCCGAGAAGTAATATGGTGCTATTGGAGCAAGACAATTCAATAATAAAATCTAGAGCCTTAGAGAGTACTTTGCAGACTTTTAATTAGTATTCACTATACATCGCTGCAGAAATTGTGAAAAAATACTATGATGTATTTAAAAAGTATACAATATACATGTTGCATAAATAGTTTGTTTTTTATGTTTATACCAGTCAGACAGATAATAAACGGATACTTAAATCTTTTCCATGTTTTTTATCTGATGGCTTTTTTTGTTTATACTAGTAACAAGCACGTAATAACAATGAATGCGTAAAGCTATTCTTAGCATTATTCATACTCCTTTTGAAACGTACTGTTTATACCAATTAGCCTACAAATAATCTGAGATTATGTAGCTTGGCTTTATTCTGGGAATTTCGTTATACATATGTATAGGTATACCAGTAACAGGCACTTAATAACAATGAATGCGTAAAGCCTTTTGAGACGCACAGTTTATACCAATTATCCTACAAATAATCTAAGATTATGTTGCTTGGCTTTATTCTGGGAATTTCATTATAAATATATACATTGCTGTTTAAAATGCAAAAATAATTACATAAATTATGCACCTAAAATGTAGATTTGACGTAGATAGTATTATTTTTTGTTTATAACAGTTACACACTTAAAATAATAAATGAATACTTATTAAAAAATTTCACACTTTAATTCAGACTATTCAATATTTTATCAAAAAAAAAACAAACAGTTTTTTTAAGAATTCATGTCGGCAAAAGTTTTGAAATTCAAATTACATTACGTAATTTTCCTGTTTTTTTTTTTTTTTTTGTAGACATTTTGTGCCATTGTAAACTTGTGTGTCAGCCTAGAAGCATACATCCTTCAATCAATCAATCACTCAGCCTGGATCGACATGTTTCCTCATACAACAAAAGCACCGGTGCAGCGCACCGCTGGTTAAGATTAAGCTGCAGTTTGAGATTTAAAACTTACATGAAATATTTGCTTATGATATTATGATTCCTTATGTGAGTTTAAATGGTTAGTACAAGTTCAACTATGAAAGCAAAACTCGTCAAAATGTGTTGTTAAGTTTTAAAAAAAATGGCAAGTCGAAAACATTTTTTTTTTAACAGTGGTGACGGAAATTCTTTGACTGTTTAGTGTGTCCTCAGAAAAATTATACGTTATGTGGATAGGGCCATATTGTAACCACAAGGAGTTAGCCATAAATTTACATACGGTGACCAAATACCTATAGTTTTTGATTCAAACAAAAAACATAACATTTTTTAAAAGTCTTTATTAAAATACATACATGTACTTAGTAGAAATAGATGCTTGTTATGCTATGTTTCCACCAAAGGTTTATCTCAGTTTGGATTAAATAAATCTTTTCGCTGATTTCACCGCTCAAAATTATTTAAAAAAGATTAAGTTTGAGAGCACCTTCAGAAATGCTAATGGTGTTTCAATTTTTCTTATGAAGTGCGAGTGAGATGGAATATTTGATTCGTGTCAAAAAATGAGGAGCTGAATCGCGTCTCAAATATTCAGCACTATATTAGAAAAGGTAAGTTCGATTTGTAAAGATATTTGTCCTAAGAAGATTTAACAAGATTAATTTTTAATCTTCAAGATTTACGAAATAAGTTTGTATGGTTAATCTTCGAGATTTGAAGGAGGTTTGAGGTAAATCTTATCAAATCTCAGGTAAGTGCTAGGTGGAAATAAAGTATTAGGCTAGGAGTGCACTTGAAATTTCAATCGCGTGACTATTGAATCTTAAGATATAGCACACATGAGTTCAAATGAGGAATGCTAGGAACGCACATGTGATTTTCTCTTACACAGTTATTTAGTCGCAAAAAATAGGACATATGAGTTTAAATGGGAATGAAAACACATGACACCAAAAAATCTTACTAAGCTGCGATTACTTTTTTCAATCGCTGTGACAGAAAATCGCAAGTGTATTTCTAGCCTGAATGAAAATATCTTATCGTGAAATCACATCACGAATAAAAGCCAAAAATTTGTTTTATTTTCTGGCAATGCGATTGTCGAAAATTAAAATAAATCCAGCGATGCCTTACATGTTTGTGCTCACACTTGCGATTTAAAACAGTGCAACTAAAAATCTAAAAAATAATTTTGGTAACAAGAAAAAGTCATGCACGCACTTGTGATTTGTAATCGTATTATCATTTAGCCACAAGAAATGGTAAACATGGTTTTAAATATAAATGCACACATATGCGACTTCAAAATCGTAGCGATTAATAAAATGAAACCAGATCCATTTTTTTAGCGCTTTTTTGTCGCGAAATTAAATAGATCAAATGAAATTAAATGAATCTACATACGCACTTGCGACACGTTTTATTTATATGTGATTATAATATAATCGCGTGACAGATAACTGCAAGTGAGTACATGAAAATAGCAATTTTTTAATCGCAATGACAGAAAACCATTGCATGATTATAGCCCTGTTTCTTAGTGCATTTTTATCTTCGCTTACAAAAAAGTAGCATGTTAAATACAACAACAATAAGGAGCTATACCAAATTGTTGTTGTATTTTACACTAAAAATCAGGGCTTATATCACACTCTAACTGGTATAATACTACTAATTGCTTACAGTGCGAACCTGGTCTATCAGCCAGAGGCTTGCTCCTAAAGCATCTTGGAAAACAATTACAACAGGTATTCGAAGAATTATCGTGTGACAGGGGGCCTACGAAAATCATAAAAACACAAAGTGAGACAGAAGATCCACTTTTCATTAAGGCATATGACAGATGGGCCCTGTCCAACGATATGTGCGTGACAGGTGGTTCGCACCAACGATGACATGCGACAGATTGTCCATTGTCCAACGACAAGTGTGACAGACGGTCCACATGCAGCCTTATATTGACTGACATGTCAATACTGGCAACGCCAGTCATCGAACTGAGATTGGCCGAGGGCCCAACGTAGCATATCATTGTAAGAACAGGAAAGATGATGATGTTAAGTGATTCCCTAATTCCACCATCTCTGCACGAAGGTCTTTGGTGTTAGGAAAGTTTTGACTTCACGTTAGAAATCGAGTTTTTACTCACCATTTAAGATTAGTTAATGGAGGAAGTGCATTCGTCAAAGATATTTGTTTCCATCTTTGGGGCGGGCAGATACTGTGATCGTGTTGATTTGATTTTTCTTTTGTCTTGGCATAATAAGACGGAAGTGGTCTGGATGCATTCATTGAGCTACAGCTACCCCCCATTGTGAATGATCCCTTTCACTAGGGATACTTAAAATGAGAAAGTGAAGGGGGTTCAAAAACGGGACAGGTTTCCAGCCAATGGGCGAGAACCTTGCATACCAGCTCGTGATCCAATCCACTACTGAGTGGGTGTGAAAGAGCACTGGAGAGTGCGAAGGTGATGCAAAAGACCACCACTATGGCACTTTTTGATTAGATTCTGTACAAGACAGATCATTTTAGGAAAGTTCCAGAAATGGAAGATCAAATTAGCGAAAATTCGTAATTCAATTAATTGCAAATTTGTGAGATTTTTACGGAAAGTCTTAGGAATTTCCAGTGAGGGAAATTCAGAGTGTTTTGGTTTCATAAAGGTTTCCCTATAAATAATGTAAAATTCCTATTGGAAATTTAATCTTGCTGTGATGGGTATTGCAGGTAATAATAAGCACATCGAACTGAATAGACTTTTGTTGGAAAGCCAACTCAAACCGATACCGAGCTAAGCACAAACCGAATTGAATTAAATAAAATCTTAACCGAGTTGACTTCACCTATCACCTGCGCCTGATGGGGAACAATACATTTTAGATTTAAGATTTTTAATTGTCTGGAAAAGGATGATTTTAGGGTAATTGGGTAATATTTGAATCGAATAACACTTTTTTCGTCAAAATAGGTACAGTTCTTTTCCCATCTGTCTATCAATTAACTGTATCAATTGAAGAACGGCTCTAATGTCGATTCTAAAAAATCAGAAATTTTCAAAAAAAAAAATTAATTCTCTCTTATTCGGCGTGTTCAGAAAAATGAGATCTCAGAGCCTTCAGCAATCTCAGTCTCGTGAACAGGATTTCTCAGAAATTTTGCTGTCAAATAACTGAGGAAAGAAAATATTGGATTCGCTCGCTCAGTTTTTGACACTGAGCCGTTGGAGATGTCATTTTCCTGAACACACCTATTCTATAGGCGTTTTTCTTTTTTAATTCAGAAAAGAAAAATGTCGAGCATGTTCTGAACATCATCTGAGCAAGTTTGTTCTGACCACCCTGAACTATTTTTGAAATACACCTGAACACTAGCTGTCAAATGCTATGCGTTCAGCATTGAACTCAGTCTGCTCAGTCATTTTAATCTGAGCTCATAGAGCGCGCTCTGAACAAACTCTGAACACACTCAGAACAAAAAAAAAAAACAAATACAAATTTTTAGCTCTGAACCCTCAGAGCTAAAAAAGAAACACAACTTTTTGTTTGACAGTTCAGGCTCTGCTCTGAATTAAAAAAGAAAAACCCCTTATTAATCACAAAAACCAATCAAACTGACAGATGGAGGAAAACTTTTGCACTTGAAGTGAGTTGTAGTTCATTGAGTGGATGCGTTCAGCTTTAAAAGGATTTTAAAATTCAAATGGATGTATTCACAGAGAATCTTTTTAAAAATACTTATTAAAAAGATTTTTATAGTTTTCAATTGAATGTTTTCTCTTTTTGAGTTTTTTCTTAATAAGGGGGATAGAGGTTTGTATAGGGGGGGCAAACAACATTTTGGTATGAAAAGGGAGACTGTCGCCCTTTATAGGGGACATCTGGTAACCCTACATGTATGCCAAGCCATTTTATTGACGTTCACTTCACTGAAGTAGTGGGAGCGAGATGTGAATACTGAAAATTAAAACATCCAGTTTTTCAGTTCAAGGGTGGGCTACCTACGATGTTATTGAATTAAAACTTTTATAAAATCTGAATTTATTGTAGACTTTTAACTATTGCAGAAAAAAATTATTTTTAAGGCGCTTCAGTGACATTTGGTTTGAAATACACTTTTTCTTCAAAATATAGATTTATGCTCTATATGTCAATTTTGAGACATGGGCTCTTGGGCGGCATTTTGAGGTCTTGCACGCAGATCCACAGAAACCCAGTGACGGCTTTGATCCCAGTTCTAATCTCTGAAAAATCAAGTAAATAAAAGAAGCTCTTTTTAAAAAAATAAAATTGTATACCTTCATTTCAGAATGACAAGTAATCAAGAAGTATCGGGAAAACTCCTTAAATATCATGGAAACAGAAAACAAAATAAAATGCAAAACCATTGTATATAAATTCTATAGTATTCTCATGAAGAAAAAAAGCTTGTGGCCATCTATGCGTCCAAATGTAATCCTAATTTTTGTTAAGGGATCTCGGTAAGGCGATCACAGTGAACCTATCGACCAAATGTCAACCTACAAAATCGTGTAGAGAATACTATAGAGTGGATATACAATGGTGAAACCAATAAAATAAAACTTAAACAAAACCCTACAAATGCAAGACCTTTAATTTTTTTTTTCTTTCAAATTAGTTTGTTTTAAGCTTTCTTATTCTGAAAATATTCAGTAAGCTGTATTGAAGCAAGAATTTTAAGCTTATTGAAAACAAGTTTTTAGAATTTGCAAGTTTAACAGACCTTCATTAAAGAACAGGCTTGTTTTGCAATGTTTTTCTTGATTAAAACTGTTTTATTTTCTGAGTGATAGTTTTTATGCTTTCAACTCCCAGGACAAACCAAAATCCAGGCGGTTACCAAACATGGCTGTTAGCTCATCTTGTTTACAAAATAAAATATCAGTCGACACATTTGCATTTGAAAGAACTTCCAAAAAGAGGACAAACGGTCACCATATACGCATCATGCATGTTATGTGTCTCCAAGTATGCACGCATTTTCTTAATGCATTATAGTCTCAAGCACTTATTATGCATCAAGAAGAGTTATTTCTTAGAAATTGTCGCAGTGCTAATAGCGTTTCTATGTAGGTTTTGTTTGCTTTTGGAGTTCATTAGACTCACTTGTGCAACACTCTTTAAGAATTTAAATGAACAAACACCAACACTGTCCCCAACGATAAATAAAATAAAAAAAAAAAATACAAGAACCATCATAGAAAAGATAGGTAAAGGTAACTTTTGGAATAAGTTTAAAAGATTCAAAAAATACCTTCTTACGGGATGACTTTGTATATATATTTGAAAGGTAAAACATGTCGTTTAATACAAAAGAATTTTATTTGTTTTAATATACGTGATAAGATTCTTTAATATAATTTTTAAAGAATGCGAGTACCTATAAGTGGGCACGCATTATGCGATAAAAACAGTTTTTTTGTCTAAAAAAAAAAAAAAACAAAATAGTTAGAACTATAGCTTCGTAGAATCTGATAGGATAATTTATTTCAAAGGCACGTGAGTAAGGTGCCAAAATCAAATATCTCTTCAAATATGTGAGCTTGACAAATTTAAGAAGCACCTCTAGGTAATTTCTTTTTACATAATACTCGCAAGGCAATACATTTATTGTTTAGAATCATTTAAAAACTATCGAGGGATTTAATAAAGAGGACAAATAAAATAAGATCAAATGCATAAATGGCTTCAACTTATGTTTATTTGGGAGAGCAAGTAATTTCGAGTAGGAAAACAGGCTGTCTTAACACAAAAACTAAAAACAAACATTTTTAAACTCAACCCAAGTATAAAAGACCTTCCAGGCTTCCTTCGTGAAGGTATGTTCAAGCTCTTATAACTTGCACCTGGTTTAAATTTCTTAGCCTTCAAGTTCCATTAATAAACCTTTCTAAAAACTAAAAACCATCAAGCTCTTTTTGGATTAATAAAAATAAAAACCAATTGCATATCGTAATATGAACCTGCTTTAGCCATCTATGAAACTCATGACAGTTTATTTTTTTAAATGTCATTCTACTTAAAGCCACACACAGTCCTTATTCAGAAAGTCAATCTAACCAACCAACCAACCAACAACCACTTAACCAATCAACGACTCTTTATAAATAATTAACATTTCCATTGGGACTCATTGAGCTGTATGGACAGATCTGTCATATAAAATGGTATTTTATACCAATCACCTAAATAAAGGAGAATGAGAAGGCTGTTAGGAGAAGGGAGAGATAATTATGGTGGTACTTACATGTCACATCACCCCCAGCTGTCAGCACACAAGATGTAGTGAAAACATATGGCCCAATAAAAATAAAAAGCTCGCTCACCAAAAAATAACCGTTTAAATCAAAAATGTGAGCTGCTGGCAATCTACCCGCTCCAAGCCTAGCACGCGTATCGTACCTCGTACCCCTAAGCCTATAGACAGCAAGTTTGGGCATTATGATAGAAGCAAAACAACAACATTTTTTTAGAATTCAGTGGTAAGTAATGATACGCAGTGCCGTTATACAAGTTTAATGGGCCCATATTCTCCCACTAGTCCAAGACAGTGCAGCAAATTTGCTTAACGGTTAAAAAGAATGAAAGAATATAGTAAATAGATAGATAAACACGTCTGCTAAGGAAGGTGCATTTAAAAAGGTAGATAAAGTCTTGGAATGCCTGGAAATTAAATGACATAAGCTAGGCAGGCTTTAATTATTAAAGGATCTGTTCGTTGACATTTTGTTTAATGTTTTTTTTTCACTATAGTCAAAATCTAGTTATCTTTTATCGCTTATTTTCTATTACCTTTATATGTCTCCCAAAACTTCAAAACTTGACATATTGATAAACAATCATATGAACTTTGAATCCGCATTACAATTTTATACGAAACAGTTAGTTTCAATTTTGCATTTTGAGCACGCTCTTCATACATGAGGTCCCATTGTGCGACGGTCTTTGTAAAAATTTACAAACAAAATTTGACCGTCGCGTTCTTTCTTTTCCAGTAAAGTATTGACCGTCCCGTCGCGTCGGCCCGCGCTCTGTTTGACCAGGCCTTAAATGGTCTAAAATTTGCAAGTACATACTTTTATCATAAGAACTGGCAAATGAAACTAACGTTTAAGTTTGACATTGCAGAGGCGTCATTTAAGGCGCTGTTCACATTGAGCTTATTAACTTTAAATTATAAGCTTAAAAATTGTTTTTCATATTCAAATATGTATAAATCTGAAGAAGAAGTGATTACAGAATATATTGTATTATTAGGTTCGTTTGTTGTTTACCCAGGTTTGACTCAGGTTTTCTTGACAACACCAAGAATTGTCAAAAAACCTGGCTTTTTTTGGCTCTCAAAAAACACCAAAGTGCTCTCAATTGTGTTTGTGAGAAAAGCAAGAAAAATTTGTTTTAAAAAAAATTTCGAACGTCAAAATCGCGAATAGTATTTTTTCCAAACAACGAAAGACGAAACGAATGAAAAAACGAATTGGGTAATCAGGCCCATTGGACTAAAAACAGTAAGGGTATTCATGCAACGTCGTTAAGTTTACGATTTGGTTAAGTTAATCATTTGGTTAATGAACTGTCAAATTTTGTATGGGAAATGGAATACATTAGGTTTGTTCCTTGCCAACTTTTAAACAGTTTGAAACCGCCAGATTTAGTGCGAAGTCGTCCCACACTTGAAAAATTGTACTGGTCCGCACCAAATCTGGCGGTCTGAAACTGTTTGGGACTAACCAAGGAACAGGTTTATTATTTGGTTATTTTTATCCAAGGATTTTTCTTTGGAAAATTAACCAAATTTATTTAGGCGTGTTCCGGTATGATATCTCAGAGATCTAAAAAAACACTCTGACTGTGTTTTGTAACTATCGCATTGCCATTATTTGGCAATAAAAGTTATGAATTAAAACGTAGTTTAAACAAGAAAAAAAAATAATTAGGACATCTACATTTTTACTCAATGGTTGGGATTGGGAAAGCTACTTTTCGTAAATTATAAAAGTAGAAAACTCTACCAAGCCAATGCCATCATTCGTTGAAGATGACGAAACTACTTCATTGACACTAGCCACGATTCACATAAGTTAAGGAGATTTTTAATAGTTGCAAGCTGTCGGAAGCAGATGTCATAATCCAATGAAAAAGTAGTTAATTTTCTTCAGGTTTTTTGCTTTCGGGAGAGAAGATTGATCCGAGGGAACCCCATGGAAGTGAAATTGACATTTGGTGAAATAGGAACGAAAAAAAGAGATATATGAATCATTTTACTCACTTCTCCTTTCAACTGTTTAGACTGCTACTTTCCGTTGGTTTTTGACATTAGCTTCTTACTATTATAGTTCTACCCTAACATTTTTGATCGTTGCGAGACTTCGACTTTGCGTCGTTTCGGGAGAGGTTCTCCATTTAAAAATAGGTGTGTTTGGTTACTTTTAAAGCAAGAAGTTCAATTACTGTCAAATTATTGAAAGAAGGGAAAAAAATCTTTCGTAGAGGGGAAAACTTGCAAAAAAAAGTTAAAAAACGCGTTAAACCAGTTTTGTATCACTTTTGTGTAGGTATAAAACTTCAAACGTGACATAATGTCAAACACAATAGACAAATCTTAAAACACACAGAAAAAAATTCACACAGACGAGGGTTTGACAGTTCTTTACTCCCTGCAAACAGAAATATGATGACCAAAAATTTGCAAGATTTTTAATGGATGGGAAATTTCTCGCTCTCTCATTGTGTTCTCTTGTTGCTCCTTTTTGGAGTTAACAAACAGAAATTTGTGAAAAGTAGTGCGACGTCGTTCGAATTCGTACGAAACCAAACAAACCTTATGACTTCGACATCTGAACAAGTCTAATCTGTCATCTGTCACACACCTAATCTGTCAAATAAATTTTTGACTTTTAACTGGTTCATTTAACCAAAATGAATAAAAAGGTCGTTCATGCAAACTTTTGCGTAAACTTATAGTTTTTCACAATTTGTAAGCTTAAGGCCCCAACCCATAGTGTGTCCGTTGCGGCGACGGATCCTTAACGTTTGCCGGATGTGACGGATTGATTGACCCAATGAATACTTTGAAATTCACGTAACAACCACTTAAAATTCAAACACAAACACAAAAATTGCTGTAAAAGCATCTGCCGGAGGGAAAAAGTTAAAAGTTCGGCTACTCTGTCCGTTGCGTCCGACGCATGCGTTGTTTATGGACCAGTTCCCATAAGAAAACATGTTTTTAATCGAGCTGTCAGTTGAATGCGTCACCACAACGGACGCAACATATTCTATGGGTCCGGGCCTTTACGACATTGCATGAATACCCTTAGTGTGTTTTTGACATTTCAGTATTGACATTTCACTTCACTGAAGCAGTGGGAGCAGGATGTGAATAATAAAAGGTTAATAAAAATCCAGGTTTTCCAGTCCAATGTAAACATCGTCTAGGAGTTGTGTTGTTTTCTGGTATAATCTGACATATGATTTTAGAGTAAGTATTTTTCAACGTTGAATCCAATAATTTCAGAAGTCAGAACTATCCAGTGTTTCAGTCTGTCGCTGTTCTGCAACAGCCTTAACGACTGGATAGATTTATTGCTTTAAACTTAGTACATATTGGTTTCTGATCATACCCGTTTTTTCATTTTAATTCTAAGAACGAAAAATAACGGTACCTTTTTCAAAAACGCTCAACAACTTTTCTTTAAAAAAAAAACAACCAAAAAACCTTTGGATGGGAACCATTTTCTTTTTGTTTGATTTTCTCGAAAACAGTGTATTTGATTTAATTATTTTTTTTGTGCTCAAGCTTCAAAAAAGTTCAAATAGTATTGTGTAGGTACCAAAATTTTCAATTTTCGAAAACAACCCAGAGGATTTTTCTTACGGTTTTTAACACATTCTAGAATATTTTAAAAAGTCGTTTACTTTTATGCAAAAGTAACTGTTTCTTCTATACAAATGTTAACAAACCGTTTTTCATTTTTCTCGAAAATGATTCCTTAAATTTTGATAAAAAAATTTGGTAGGTATGTTAAAAAATAGTTTCCAAAAATAGTTTCCAAAAATTTCCAAGACATAAGTATCAAAATTTTCAAAAAAATATTTTGTGAATTAAAAACAAAATTGTAAATTTTTTTTTGAAAATTCGATATTTCAAAACAAGTTAATATTTTTTTTTTAATTTTCTCACAGAAGCGCCCTTTCCTATTGGACAACCTGAAAACCCATTTCAATACGGCACTGTTGTGATATTTATGGAAGTGTATTTGCTAAGAGACCTTTCAAAAATACTTCTTGAGCTGAATTCGTATTAATTGAATTTATAGCCAAAGGTTTGTCTACTCGGAACTACAGCTGGTGTGGTATAAACGTACCAAAACAAAAAACCGCACTATATTACCACCACCCTCTATTGCTGCCGGTTTGATTGGGCCAACATACCAAGATTGGGCATAAGAAATGAGAGAGTGAAATATTATTCCCAGATAGCCGGCCATTGATAACGCCCTAAAGGTGAATAGCGGTGAAATAGATTTGTTTTTGGCCACCAGCCACCCGCAGCCGTTGTCGGTCGCAATCGCAGCCACCGGTCGGTCGTTGGCCGGCAGACACACAAAAATCCACTTTTTGGATTGCGGCCAAATTTTTTTGTTTGTGGTACATATAATTATTCACTGCAAAATGCAGTACAATGAACCAGTTACCCAGTTGTTATTGCTGCCGCTACCTCTGCCTCTGTGCCACTGCAACAACTACCACTGCTGTGCGCAGATAAAAAGATACTTTTCGCAAATAAAAGTTGCAGATTACGGTAATAAATAAAGCAAATGGTTGCTGAGGAGCTAGCTAGTTGGTGCTGCGCTGTTGCTATACCTACTCTGCGGCTGCCATACAGCTGGGTAATTGGACGTTGAAGTTGGTCAATGGTGGTACCTCTATCTATAGTAGTAGCCAGGATGGCGCATAAGGACTTTCACTTTCAGCAATTGTTTGTCATCAGCAGCATGTTCGGCTGCAATGAAAATGCTGCACACACATCATACGATGTGTGGTTTGGTCAGCCATCAGCAGAACACAATGAAGTACTCGAAGAAACTTGTTTTTAAACGATAGAAAGGTCTCTCTTGCCTGCTTGCCATTGCCACCGAACGAAGATGCCTTGAGATCTGGCTGACTGGCTTTATGGGAATGAACCAGTTGGCGGCATCGATGCAATCCAAAGATATATATAAATCGTCCCATGTGACGGGGAAGCCAATTGCATAATCCCGCGATTCAATGATGGGAATATTGTCGATTATTCAGTGCCCAAAAGGTGCTGTTGACCTCGACAGACGGACGAGTTGATATATGCGGTCTACAGGTCTGACCAATGATGTTAAAATATTGTTTTTTTTTACCTCATCTTCTCTTCTACATGTAAACGTCTTTGAGAAGATAAACGTTGACTTTTGAATTACTTAACTTTTTGGGGTTCTGTTTTTCTGCATTTTAAACAAAGCACATTACCGCCGCCGCCGACATGGCTGAGGAAGTTCTTGTTTTTTTTTTTTTTTATTACGAGGTAATAATATAAAGGCACGTTTTGGATTCATTAAAAAGTAGACTTTTAGACATAGTTTTTTGCTTAAGACAGCAAAACAATTCTTTTTGCTTGTGATAAGAAATGGTTCCTTCTTTCTATTGGCTAAGTTATGTATTCGTTGAAGAAAACTGTGATAATGTTATTATTTTAATGAAGCCTAATATTAGGGGGTACTTACTGTAGGTATACTTCGAGTTAACCTAGTAGCCAAAGCCAACAAGCTGTTGACTTGTAAAAATTTAAGAACTTGGCTTTTTATATGTACCTAACAACACTTAATGAAGCTCAAAGAAACACGTATTTTATCCGCAAAACCCTTTGTTGTAAATTTCTAAAGCTTACACCACATTTTCTTCAAAAAATTATTTAAAGCTAGTTTCTTCAACCCATTCAGGCACTTTATTTTTATTTTTTTTATTTTATTTATTCGTCAAAGTAAATTGTGCGTACGATGATGAAATGAATCGGCCAATTGATTTTAATTAATTTACTTCAAGGAATTTATGCGTTCAATTTATGAGCGAATGTGTTAATTTGGGTCAAGTCAAAGTAAGTTTTTTTTATCTATCAACTAATTATTCTTTTAATACCTACACACATTTGAGAGACAAAATATTACCGCTTTTTATCTTTAATATTTATACTTTTTTTCCTAATGTATACGGCATTGCATTTTTCATACGAGTCATTTGATTAGTTTTTTAATGAATATTGAATGCATTACAAGTTTAATTATTATTATTATTTTATGGATAAAAAAAACTTATTCAATATGAAAAGTGTATTAGATGATACCATGACGGTGATTATGCAATTGTTAGTTATTTGCATTTATAAATATGTATTTAAAAAAAAAATCTGTTTCAAATGTTAACATAATGTTGATGGAATATAAATTAATATTTAGTTATCTTTTTGCTGATTTGATTGTATATTGAAGAGTCGGATATGAGTAGAATTTAGTTTAAAATGTTTTGTTAACTGCCCACTTTGCTGAACCCGCCGCAAACCACCCACCCTATTATACAAGCATCCCATAACTGGTTTATATTTTAATTGCGTTTATTCTTCAAACCAAATTTTTAATTTTATTAATTTGTTTTCAAACTTCCAGCCTTATTTATTAGATATTCTAGACGGTTGACTAGTTAGACAATATATTAGAAGTTCTTAATTGTTTGAAATATTCCTTATTTAATCAAATAAAATGTCAAACTAGACAAATATTAAGACAAGTTGGACGGATGTCTAAGGTTAGACAAAGTTTATAAATACGACTGTTAATGTTTTGTGTTAAAGTTGTTTTGAGTTTTTAATTTAAATTTACTAAAAAAGTATCCCTTTACCTACTTCATGACATAACCATCCTCTTAACAAATTTTCATTAAAATCTGTTCAGCCGTTTGATCGAAATTGAGGAACAAGCATAAAAACGAAACAAATGTTCACATTAAAAATAGTAAAGGGTTTTACAATAGCGACGCGTCGATGTTGACAGTTACTGTCAGCCATGCTGTTTTGGCTGCGTCTGTCAAATCTGTTGTTTATTTATTAGTCAGTGATGCCAAATCACCATGAAAAGTTACATATAAATGATAAAACTTTATTATCGAAAATGGGTGTATTCTTGTTGGCAACGGTGTGCACCTATTTGACCGATGTGGTCATCCTTTTAAGTTGACCATTTAATGTTTGGTGGCCAGATTCAAGAGTCAACCGGTTCCGTGAACAATTAGCCAACACTTGTTCGTAAACTAAATCCAGGTTCTACCGCCAATATCCAAACTGCCGAAGAGAGTGTGCAAGAGAGGAAACCAATTCCGTGAGTTAAGTCAAGGGGGTAAATTTCTTAATATTTATGGCTTAGGTTAGTTACAATTTAAGAGCACATCTACCGATCGATGATAAAGAATTTCTTTTGGTTCAAATTGAATAAAATAGATGTGAACGACTTGTGAATCCAACAGGACAGCTGATTGTTTAAATAAAATCAAATAGGGGAAGGGTGCGCCACAGTGAGACAGTGCAAACAGTGAGATAATGTATATTGTGTTTTCCCGAAAGCTTACACAGATATGCCAATGATACAAATATTTTTTTTTCTATGCCGCATTCTTTATTTCTATCGCACACTTAATCCAGCTGAGCATGTGCGCTTTTGGTGAGCAGTTTTACAAAATAAAGTGAACGAATTTGTGTTAACACTCTATATATTCAATTAAAGGAACTAAGTTTTTTTTACTAATTTGTTGCTATTATATTTTTTTAATGCAATAAATCAATCGGATAAATATTAAACAATTTGTATCTATTGAAAAAAATCTGAAAAAATCACAAGGGGCGAAAAGTGAGACATTTTCAAAAAGCGAACAGTGAGATTAATCCCTCTCTTTCTTCTGTTTAGTATTTTACTGCCAAGCAAGCAGAAGAGAGTTTTAGTTTTGTTCTAGGTTATTCATTTGTTTGAAAATTTGTATTGATTTCTTTATTTAAAAGTGAATAATACATGTAAAGCTTAAAGTTTTTTGTAACAAATTGAACAATTACACGGAAAGAATTCTTGGATCAGATCACGAAAAATGAGCTGCAAATTACGAACAATGAATCCCGATTTATACCTTGGCTCCGGATTTCGTAATTTACGACTATTTATTTGCAATTTGCAAAGCTGAGCAAAAAATTGGATGTGTCGCAAGCATTTGACAAGGTGTGGCACGAAGGCCTCAATTTCAAATTACGACAAGTTCTGCCTGAAGGACTTTATAAAATTCTTAACGAATATCTAGAAAACAGACTTTTTCGTGTAAGATACGGAAATTAATATTCTAATTTCAAAGAAATAGTGGCTGGGGTACCACAAGGTAGTGTTTTAGGTCCAGTTCTGTACCTTCTATTTACACGTGATATACCTCAAACAGAAGACACTATCGTAGCAACGTTTGCTGATGATACTGCAATACTAGCAGTAGGCAAAACGATTAACGAAGCTACGATTAAATTACAAAATGCTCTTAACAATGTTAATGAGTGGACAAAAACATGGCGAATAGCGCTCAATGAACAAAAGTCAGTCCACGTGGACTTTACGTATAAAAAAATAAATAGATTGCCCGTCTTTCTAAATACCGGTCGTGTTCCATTTGCGAATGAGGCAAAATATTTGGGAATGACTCTAGACGCGAAATTAAAATGGAAGCCGCACGTAAAAAAGAAATGCGAAGAACTAAAAAGTAAATTAAGAGATATGAACTGGCTACTCGGTAAATATTCCAAGCTTAGTATTGATGATAAGTTGATTTTATACAGGCAGGGTCTGGGGTTGTACCTGCGATACAAATTTAAATAACTTACAAACGTTTGAAAATAAATTGCTTAGGTCATTTGTAAATGCACCATGGTATATAAGAAGTGAAGATCTTCACAGGGATCTCGGGATTCCAACGGTTCGAGACGAAATAAAGAGTTTCGCGTGAAAACATAGAAATCGGCTATTAGATCACGTTAACCCCACGATTATTGACATTCTTGACGAGTCGAATTTAGTACGCCACCGTCTGCAAAGAACAAAACCTTCCGACTTGGTGCGGTGAACGGAAAACCGCTTTAAAATCGCGGAATAAGCAGGAACTTTCACCGGAAAGTTACCTGCAAAACGTTACTTAACTTCGTTAAAAATAAATTGCTAGATAAGTTTCAACTTAGTTGCAATCGGGAAGTGGAGGTGGTTTTAGTGTAGTAAGAATCTCACACTTCTATGAGCACGCGTTTTTCGGTCCTCATAGAGCCTGATGCAGGTTTTGCACCTACCCACGGAAAAAAAAAAAATCGCAATTTGATCCAAATATTCCTCAATTGCACAATTTGTAAATTTGTAAAAAAGATTTGTGATCACGACTTTTATTTCGTGATATTGCCACTAGAAAGATCAATCTGCTCTACCCTTCATTTTGCAGGTATACACATTTAATTTAATTTATTTGAGATAAATACTTTACGGATACGGAGCGAGCATGCAACCACCAGGCCAATTTGCATTACAGATGGTTGGTCGTTGGTGTCACAAATTAATGATTAGATATGCCATGTTGTGGTGCTTAATCTCTTTGAGAAGTAAGTTTTGAATGTTAAATAACCAGTTTATATTAAATTTTGATCAAAATGCATTGATTTACGAATAAAACATGATTCGTTAATTGCAACTGCAAATTTTTCAATTAGTGATTTTTTTCAATTCTTTCCGTGAAAATATCGATTTCGATTTTTTTACGAATGCCTGACTTGCCATATACCGACTGTAGGTTCTTAGCATATACAGGGTATCCCGGACCTGAGTGGAAATATTTTAGGATGTGGTTCTTGGGGTTATTCTAAGAAAAAAATTGTATTGGGGGAAAATTGTACCACCCCTCCCTGAGGCAGGGGGGGCATTTTCTGAAACATTGAATTTTAATGCCAAAAAAAAAAAACATTAAAAATCAACGAAAACACATCTAATAATGTGCTATAATTTTTTGAAAGCTAATACTACATTCTTGCATTTGATTTTTAAATCAAGTTGAAGCGAATAGTTTTTGAGAAATTAAACTTCAAAGTCAAAATTAAAAAA